>QXTE01000400.1:296531-491288 GCA_003942145.1 Platysternon megacephalum
CCCCCCACATCCTGACTCTTGCACCCCCCACATCCCCAGCCCCACCCTGAGCACCAAATGGGAGCTCCTGCACACACACACTCCCACACATTCCCACCTACACCCCTCGCACCAAATGGGAGCTGCCCAGGTAAGTGCCCCACACCCAAACCTCCTGCCCCAACCCTGAGCCCCCTCCCTCATTCTAGCTCCTGGCCAGACCCTTCACCCCCAGCCCTGTGCTCAGTGCAGAGAGAGGAAGAGAATGGGCCAGAACCAGGGAGAAGGTAGGTATCCACTGTATGTGGGCAGGGCCGGGACCCCAGACCGGCAGCGGGCTGAGTGGGTCTGGCAGCCAGGATCCCAGCTGGCAGGAGCCGGCGGATGGAACCCCTGAGCAGCAGTGAGCAGTGGGGTCCCAGCCGGCGGCCCCACACAGCCCGCTGCCGGTCTGGGGTTCTGGCTGACGGACCCTTGCCAGCTGGGGTCCCAGCCACAGGCCCCACTCAGCCCGCTGCCGGCCTAGGTGAACAGAACCCCAGACCAGCTGCGGGCTGAGTGGGCCGGCGGCGTAAGATCAACATTTTAATTTAATTTTAAATGAAGCTTCTTAAACATTTTGAAAACCTTGTTTATTTTACAATACAACACTAGTTTAGTTACATAATATATAGACTTATAGAGAGCGACCTTCTAAAAAACATTAAAATGTATTACCGGCACGCGAAACCTTAAATTAAAGTGAATAAATGACTCGGCACCCCACTTCTGAAAGGTTGCCGACCCCTGCTCTAGGTTTACTTGGTCCTGCCTCACTGCACGAGGCTGGACTTGATTTCTCAAGGTCCCTTCCTGCCCCACATTTCTCTGATTCTGTAAAGATCAATACATTATATCATTTATATACTTATCAATAATATACTCAAATATATATCAATACATATTACTTCCATGATCTACTCAAACAAGCCTACAGGACTTTATCTCCAAGGATCAACATGTTACTTTGAAGTCACTGTTTCTTAAACTCCTGTCCACTAAATATACATCAGACAGGTATGTCCACTGGTGACAGAATTCACACTGGCCGTAACACGTCCTTACTCAACTTGTATGGGACAGGCTCTACTACAGAGGAAGATGATATTGGTAAGTGTGTCACACTCTTTCAGGGCTGGTCTAAGACAACTGGGCACTTCGCTGGCTGGCCAATAGCTTCCTGGATTCTTCAGGACTTCCCTTCATCCCCTGATTTTTCCTAGGGCACATATTTTAGCTTCAGCTAAATTCCTTTCTAGCAGGGGCTGCCTCTGTCTGTGGAGCTGAAGTGGGTGCCCTCTTCTGGCTGCAGTTCCTCTGGGTCAAGAGTGAGCTTCACTACCGAACAGCATCCTCCCCTGCTCCCCTTCAGGCCTAGATGCGGAAAGAGGGAGACCCTCAGCTCCTGATTCCTCTCTGGGACTGGCAAAGAACCATCAGCTTCCTCCTGAGACCAGCAGAGAAGACAGACAGGCACCCTCTCTGTTCCCTAGCTGTCCAGGGATTCCTGCCTGCTTTCCCACCTCCTTGGTCTAAGAGTAGATTACTGTTGAGAACACGTCTGGAAGGATGAGTGAAGAGATGTGTGGGTATGAGATTTGGAGATGGGAGGAGAGTTTAAAAAAGAACATGGTGAAGGATGGAGATAACACAAATGAGCGTAGAGGAAACAGGATGTTGCCAAAATACGCAATAGAATGGGATGGAGATGGGGGATAAAATCACCATGACCATAGTGCCTCATATTAACGGGGTCATTCTGCAGCTCTTGCAATTAAATATATGCAAATTGGATTTTTTTCATAGTAATTAAGGGGGATTGAGCTTTCCCTGCTTCTGGTGGAAGTCATTCCCCTCTGTGGCTAATGCTAATAAAGAGCACTTCATAACATTTAGAATGCACTAGAATAGGTGCATTAAATACATATTCAAAATTATTCTGGAGGAGAGAGGGAGGATATGCCTGAACTTCTGGGAAAGGCTTCAGTTGACTTCCAGCTATTGCTCAATAATTTGTTGGATGCACAAAAGAGAGTTTGCTGGACCCTTTCACTTGTCACTATTCCTTATTCTCTTAGCTCTGGTGAGGATAGTGTTTGGAGGCAGCTAGAAATGTCCTGCCTTTGTAATTTGTTCTCCAGCACTACTGCTAATCTCAGGAGATAAGAATAGGAAAGAGCGAGGGTATGTTTTTTTTAAAGGAATTGGGGAATCTTCCTTTGCTGAAAGTTCTGTCATGCTCTTAAGCCAGTATTAGGTCTTGTCTTCACTAGCTCAAGGTATAATTTGAGTTTTGCCTTTAACCTGAACTGTCGTCTGCACACAGAAATCTCCAGCTTGAATTAAATGGTGCTTTAAGATCGAGCTAGCTAGGCTGGGGGTGACGGGGGAGATTTGAAGCTGGAGCATCGCTGATGCTGGAGCTAGTGGGGGACACAGCAGTTCGAGTTACAATTTATCAGATGCTAATCCTACCATTGTAGCTCAAGTGGTTTGTGATGTGGACACTGCTCTCGCTCACCAGGCTAGCTTGAGTGGAATAACTCACGGGTACTAATTTGAGCTAACTGTTGCAGTGAAGATGAGCCCTTCACATACAGAACATTTCATGTTAATAGGGTTTGGAAAGAGAGAGAACATCTCACTTTCACATGAAGCAGGTTCAGACGTGTATCCATTAGATTAGGGACTTGCCCGTATTAATGGATGCCTTTTTGTTGCCACAAAAATAGCGGATAATTAATTTGATGTTCAAGGGATTTTGGCCTATTTATTACAAGCAGCCAAACACAAAGTTGTTTTGAATGTATTGAGCACGAGAGAAAATTACTTAAAATATCTGAAAAACAAAAATGAACATTCTAGAAAACGCCTCTAAGTTGGGCCTGTGGTTACAACTGCATTCTTGCTCCTTGTCTTCCAGGCGTGGCGGCCCTGTTTAAAACCCCCGTCTAGCTCCACAGTGCTGTTCAGAGATCTCACGGCCTCTCTATCCTCCAGTGTCTCACATCTGCTTGAAGAAACCAGGGGTTCCTCTAGACCTCTCCTTTCTCTGGCAGGAGCTTTTTTTTCCAGTGGGTTTTGATTTTTCTCCCCCTGTCTGGGAGAGGATAGTTGAGAACAGGAGGATCCCTACCTGTACCACACACAGTCTAGAACTCCATCTTTTAGACTCTTTGTGCTTGTTTTCAATAGCATCTTTATCAAGAAGTTTATAGAGCAAAATAATTATCTGGGGGGAGCGGGGGAAGAGCTCATTAAAACTGCATTAGTTGGGGAACAGTTCACTTACCCAGGAGGGGGCTAGTCAATAATTTCATAGTGGAAGACCATTATTAACTTCATTAGGAGCAGTCAGTGAGTGGTTGGGAGATGCGTTGGTTAACTTACACTTGCTGATTTGGTCCTGTCTGTGGTTGATGGCACTTTATCCCAGGTGAAAGGAGTATGTGACTATTGGTGGTTGCTGGTGAAAGGTAACAGTTGGTGGCAGGCGGTAGCAGCTGGAGAATGTTCTGCAATTTGGTGGCAGGCAGTGAGAGATCAGTCAGTTTGGTAGCAGAGGGCATTGTGTGGAGGGAGTTGATGGCAACTGAAGTAAGTTCATGGCAACTGCTGTCAGTGGTGGCAGTTGGCCCAAATCCATGACTCTTTTGTGGAGATTGGTGGCAGTTGGTGACACTAGTTCCTGCCAGGTGGTGGCAAAGGATGGCAGGGAGTAGGAATTTCAAGCTGTTGATGTCAGTTCCAGTCAGTTGGTGATGACCATGATCGATTACACTTGGTGGATGTGTCATAGAATTTAAGGCCCGAAGGGACCATCAGATGATCTAGTCCGACGTCCTGGCCTCCTTCATATCTCAGCACCTGCACGCTAAACTTAACTGTAATTAGACCAGGCTATTACAGACTAGACTATTGGATACCACAAGCAGAGAATAGGAGGGACCGAGGTGCCACCAATGGATGAGGCCCCTGCAATGGCAGGGAAATGATTAAAGAGATTTACCTGGATAATCCTGACAAGTGACCTGCCTGAAAACCCTCCCCAAGGTCCCTGCCAATCTGACCTGGGGGGAAATTCTTTCCCAAACTCACACATGGCAAACAGACCAGGGGTGGATAGCCTGAGAAGGAGCCAGAATTTACCAATGTACATTGCCAAAGAGCCACAGTAATACGTCAGCAGCCCCCCGTCAGCTTCCCCCCACCGCTCCCAGCGCCTCCTGCCCACTGGCAGCCCTGCCGATCAGTGCCTCTCTTCCCCCCCCACCCCCACACCTCCTGATCAGCTGTTTCGTGGGTGCAGGAGGCTTTGAGGGGGAGGAGCGAGGGCACGGTAGGCTCAGGGGAGGGGGCAGGAAGAGTGGGAGCAGGGCCTGTGGCAGAGCCAGGGGTTGAGCAGTGAGCACCCCCCGGCACATTGGAAAGTTGGCGCCTGTAGCTCCAGCCCCGGAGTCGGTGCCTGTACAAGGAGCCGCATATTAACTTCTGAAGAGCCACATGCGGCTCCGGAGCCCCAGGTTGGCCACCCCTGTGTTAGCCCCTAGGCCAAGCACCTAATAGAGAGAATGCTTGGCTCCACCTCAGAGCCCTGGCCCTGCCCATCCAATGTCCCATCTCCAGACGTAGCCATCCCTGAAGCTTCAGAAGAAGGAGATTAAAAAAATCCTCTCCAAATACACTGGGGGCTGGGAGAAATCCCTTCCTGACCCCTGCAGGTCATCAGCTGAAGCTCTGAGTCATGAGTTTTTAGGAACGTAAGACATAAACCAGAAGTGAACCCTGCCCCCTACCATCACAAACAACCTCATCGTACAATTGCACTCCAGTCTAGCTCTTAAAACGAATTAAGTTGTCTTGTCCCCACAACTCTTACTGGGAGGCTGTTCCAGAACCTCACCCCTCTGATGGTTAGAAACCTTCTTCCAATTTCCAGCTTGAATTTGTTCCTGGCCAGTTTATATCAATTTGTTCTTGTGCCAACATTGTCCTTTAGTTTAAATTGTTCTGTGTGGCAGCTGGAGGTTATTCATAGGACTTGGCTGTTTCTTACCATTGGTAGCCCTTGGTGGTGGTGTCAAAAGAAAATATTTGATGATAATTCCTGACAGATTACACAGAGGGTGACAAGCAGGGTCAATCCTTGAGCAAAGAGTTCCCAGTCAGTGAGGAAAGCAACCCCAAAACTGCCTGTTGTAGCCTCCTATGGTGGCTTATCCCCGATTCTTCATATCTCAGAAGAATCAGAGCCCCAGTTCCCTTGTCTCAAGACAGAAGGGGAAAATATAAACAGCCCCAAACTCTTTTTCATTCGGGTTTAAAAACAAAACCAAAAAAGTTGGTTTGCAATTCCTGATGTTTAGTGCCAAGTGGTGGTGATCAAAACAAAATTGAAAAAAAAACATTAGAATTGAAGTTGTGATTATTTAGGGTTCAAAATAGATCCTATGTTAATTTTTTTTAAACTGTAAATTTTTGTATTGAAAACGTTGAAGACATTATCTAAATTTTCCATTCATTAAAAATTGGGTTTTTGGTAAACGGAAACATTCAACAGTTTTGTTAACAATTGTGTTGCATAAATCTATAACATTTTCTCAAAATGCTGCAAAAAATCACAAAAAGTGAAATTGTTTTAAAAAGTCAAGTTTTTCGTAATATATTTCTTTTAAAAACTTTTTTAAATAACTTTTTGCTTAAACTGTTGACTGGCTCTATTATTGGCAAGTTAATGCTGGGTGTGCGGTGAAGAGAACTGGTAATGATTGATGACAGCTGGCGAAAGGCACATTTCCTGGCAATGGTATAGGCAGATGACGTTTGATAGCAGGTAGAGACAGAGGAAGGCGTATGGTGATACTGGTGTGTAACAGACTGTGCTGGCCCTTTACGGCAGGCTCCAGATCCAGGCTTGTGCCTAGAACGGAGGCATTCCCCAAGGAAGAGCAGGAATTCCCCTTTGCCTGAGGGATCACGAGGGGTGCTGCTGTTTCCACAGGGGAGAGGATTTAGGCAACTGCGATTTTGTTTGTACTTAGATTTATTTGGACTTTTGTTACCTTGGAATGGCGGTGGAGTTTTGGGTTAGCAAAGAATGTGATGCAATGCAAAGGCCACCTCTGCATGATGAGAGCATCCTGACAGGGTGACAGTTGGCAGCTCTTGATTTCAATTGGTGATAGTTGGTCTCATTTGGAAACAACTGGTGCCAATAGCAATAGTCGGTGTCTTGTAGAGGTGATGACTGGTGTCAGCAGTATTGCCAATCCCACACATTCAAATCGTAATTCAAGCCCCGAGATTTAAAAAAAAAACAAAAAAACCCCAACTTTTTATTTGCCTTCTGGTTTCTGAGCTATTGGGGGCACTCATTCCATGTTTAAGTATTTTCTCAGCAATCATGAGAGCTAGAAACGTCAAATAATGAAAGTTGAGATTCATAATCACTTGATTCCAGCAGCTGGGGCTTTAAGAAAAATGTCAAATATTGCTAACCTCACAATAAAAATCATGAGATTTGGCAACTCTAACAGTTTCTCAGTTGGTGACAATCCGGGCAGTTGGTGCTGTGTGGCAGTTCTTGTCAACTGAAGACAGGTGCTGATAGCTGATAATTCTCGTCTGTTGGCTGCAGGTTGTGACTGATCAGGAAATTTTCACCAGCTGCTTCCATTTGATGGGTTTCACTGAAAATTGGGGACATTTTGTGGCTGTTTATGAGTCTGACAGCTGGAGAGAATTAGTTACATTTGGTATATGATGGACAAGTGGTGGCAGTTGGTTCCAAGTGGGGATGTCGGGTCAGAGGTTGCAATAGCTAGTGATTGTTGGTGGAAGAGTGTGGCGGTCAGTAATCTGAGATAGTTGGTGACAATTTGTCTCCTTTGGGAGCTGGTAGCAATTCATGGCCACTTGTCGTTTCATAACAACTGGTGAGATTTGGTGCCAATTTTTGTCGTGGAGACAGTTGGTGGCAGCAGAGGCAATGAGTGGTTCTTGTGACAGTTCCTAGCAGTTGGTAATGACGCCTTATAGATGCGGCCATTTGGTTTCATTAAGTGGGTGACAGTTGTTGGCGTTGGTGACTATTTGTAAAGCTTGTAAAATAGGACAAATTTCTTTTCCCATTCTTTGTTGTGAGTGAAAAATTTGAAAGTTGACATGTGCAATGAACTTTGAAAATAACAGTTGGGGGCTAATGTTAACAGTATTTTAAAAACATTACAAAACACCAATAAAACAATCAAAACCAATATTTCAAAAATACACTCTCTAACAGCAGTGTGGTTACAGATATCAGGAGTGCCCAAGGTACGGAAAGTCACATTTACAACCATAATTCACAAATAAAACACTTCCTTTTAAAAAGTTAAAGTTGAAATTGTGTTTTAAGAGTCCAGCCAGCATCCAAAACCAATTATATTTTCTTTGCAAAAATAACGTGCTCACTTCATTCAGCTTCACTCATTGGGTATGTCTACACTGCTCACTAAACCCAGACTCTGACTCATGTTTGAGCTCAGTCCCCTCTTCTATCCACATACAAATCAGTCTGATTCAGATCAGCAATCGCTCAGGACCCAGGTCCTATGACCCTGTTGGGCGTGGGTCAGAGCCAGAGTCCTGCTGTGACTTGGGTCTAAGCCTTGTCATTTTGCAGTGTGGATGCAGCTCAAGCCACAAACCCAAATCAGAAGGTTCTGCATAGCACAGTATGAATGCATTAGCACAACTCTGAGACCTGGGTCCAGCAACTGTAAGCCAAGGTTTACAATGCAGTGTGGACGCTCAAGCGTGGGCATGGAAACACCAAGTCCACAAGCCCAGGTCCCACAGACCCAGGTTTACAATGCAGTGTAGACATACCTTCCAAACCTTTGTCCCCAAAATTTTCAAAAATATATTAAAAGGACAAAATAAAATTGAGAAGAGATTATTGGAGCCTTTGAATATGAATTTTTGTAATCTTTCAGGTAATCTGTTGTTTTTAAACCTTTGCCTAGAAATTAAATAAACTGCACCGGACTGCAAAGCGCAGTTGTTTAAGCGGAATGGGCTGGAGCGCTGCAGCAGTGCTTGAGAAGGTGCAGGGAGTTTCTTTGTTGATTGCGGTGAGGAAAGAACCAGCTGGAAGGTTCCAAGGGTGGTAGTTAAGGTCAGCAATCTAAGCCCCCATTATACTACAGGGAGGCATTTAGATCAGGGTGGATAAAAATCAATGATATTTTTTAAAGAAATCAACAAAAATTGGATATTTTTTAATTTAAATTGGATTTTTTTTATAAAAATTTTTTTTCCTCAAAAAGCAATCTAAAAATAGTTTTAATTAAGATACATTATAGCTCAAATATCTCATCATGGAATAGGGATTATAAATTCTAATTCTATAGTATGAGACAATATATTCATGTAAAAAAAGTTTTGTAAATGAGTTCCAATAGTTCATGGATTAGGGACCCAATTGTATGGGGTTCCAGGGGTTTCTATAGAGATTATTTAGGTGCTTAGTTTTGCCGTTCTCAAACCGTGAATTTGTGTCTCCAGAGGTAACAGGCTTGTTAAGAGCAAAAATGTTTTTAAATAAATAAATAATATATAGAGGTGAAAAATAACAGATCTCACTCAACCCTATTGTCCCTCTGCAAATTTGTGTATACAAAGTCAGTCCCTTACCTCTCTCTAAAAGTGCAAAGTTTCAAAAAGTTCAATGAATAGAAGATTGTTGGGGGCGGACTCGATCTGGACAAGGAGAAGAAGTCTGGAGATAAATATGAGAAGGGAGGGTCAGGCAGTAGAAACAAAAGTGAAACTGTTTGAGCAGCATATTCCAGAAGTCTTGAGGTCTTTCTGAGTGTAGCCTTCATTGATTTGAAATCTACCATTCCCTAACTCGAAGGGAAAACCTATAATTGCAGCAGGCCATAAAAGAGACCTAGTTTGAGTCTCATCTATCTCGGAGTTGTGAAGAATATGTATTAAGGTTATAACAACCACCAAGAATGCACTTTTATGTAAAAATCCATGATTAAATCGAGTCTTCCTGACGAGTGATTTAAATCAAATCCACCCTCATAGATACAATATTTATCCTCACGATTATGCCAGGGAGGTAGGCTGGTGCTATTACTCAATTTTACAGACATGTAGCTTTTAAATATAATTAGTACTAACCTTGTTTATGATACTGCCTAAGGGCCATCAATAATGGGGCCCCACTGGGCTAGGTGCTGTAGAAACAGAGTACCAGATAGTCCTGGCCCCAAAGACCTTACAACCTAGACAGACCCAATACAAGGCGATGGCCGCAAGCGGCTTGTTTGTGCCACTATTTTCTTTTCTTGGGAGGGGATGAGCTAAGTGGAAAGCAAAAGGGTGAGGCAGGGAGAAGAGGGTAAGCTGTGGTGAAGAGACAGGGGAGGGGGGTTGGAGCAAAGAGCCAATCTGCACTGGGCCGAGACCCTCCAGTCAAAGCGGTAGGAAGTTCTCTCACTGTCCCGGTGTTGGCTGCTTCTGCTCCTGGTGGAGCTGGAGTCGCTGGCTGGCACCTCTCTGCAATTCACCCCACCCCTCCCCCCAAGGCCATGTGGGGTTGGGGGGTGCCCCCCTTGGGTGCTAGTACCCTGAGACTCGGGGGGGGGGGTCTCCCCTGCTTTGATTTCACAACGGTCCGTTCCATTGACCCTCTTCTATAGGTGGGGAAACTGAGGCACGGAGCAGGCCTGCGACTGGCCTGAGGACACAGGGTGGAGTCTGCGATGGATTCAGGGCCTGATCCCAATGTCTCCCCAACCCCGGGGCCGTCCTTCCCCTAGGGCAGCCACACCCCATCTCCGCTCCAAGGGACTGAGAAACGGAGGGGAGGGAGCCCCCCCCGCAGGGTCAGGGGGTTGTCATGGGCGGGGGCGGGGACAACGAGGGAGGTGCTGTGGGCCCTCCCTACCTGTAAGGGGCGCTGTCTGAGGAACCGCTCCTCCGCCAGCCCAGCGAGGCACTCGGCACTCTGCTAAGATCCCTGACGGCTCCGGCTGACCCGCGCTTCCGCCCTGGCGCAGGGCGAGTGGGCGGGGGCATACGCCTCGCGCCTGCGCTTGTCGGCCGACCCTCACTGCGCACGCGCCCTCGGGAGTAACCGTCAGGGCGAAGAAAAAGCCCCGAGAATTCCAGCCGCGCTCGAGCTCCCGGCGCAAACCCCACCCCCTCCAGGGCATGTGAGGCGGCGCGTGACCTTCCGCCCTGCAGCGCGAGCGGGCCGGCCTGTCCGCGCGGTTCCGTGGGGCCGGGCATGCCCGTGCGGCTGGCGGGGCAGGGTGGCCGCTCGCTTCCCCGCGCCGCCCCGCCGAGCGCTCTCCGGCCTCGGGGCCCTGCGTGGGGCGGGCGCTGAGGAGAGACCCGGGGGGTGCTGGGATGCCGCCGCCCCCCGGCGCTGAGTCCTGCCGCTGGCGGGTGCTGCCGCTGCCCTCCGGCTGTCCGCGGCCGCCGCGCCGGGCCGCCCACTGATCCCGCCTGCCCCGCGCCGGGCCCTGCCAGGAGCCCGCCAGCGGCAGGATGCAGGCGCCGCCGCTGCTCTACGAGTTCTTCAGCGAGGAGAACGCGCCCAAGTGGCGGGGGCTGCTGGTGCCGGCCCTCAAAAAGGTGAGGGGGCGGGGCGAGCCCTCGGGCGGGGGGGGGGGTCCCACAAGCCGAGTGACTGAGGGGGTCAGCGAGCGGGGGGGGGGCACATGGACGCGCCCCACATCTCCCTGCTCCCGCTGTGTGGGGAAGGGGCTGTTGCCAGAGCGGGAGGCCCTGCTGCCATGGGCTAGTGCTGGGGCTCTGCACCTTTCCCGACTGCTGCTGCACCCCTTTCCGGTGTCAGAGGAGCAGCCGTGTTAGTCTGGAGCCGCAAAAAGACCAGGCGTCCTTGTGGCACCTTAGAGACTAACCCATTGGTTTGAGCAGAAGCTGCCCTGGGCTAAAATCCACTTCCTCAGGTGCAGAGAATGGACCATAGAGTAAGACGATATATACACAGAGAGAACATGAAAAGGTGGAAGTAGCCATACCAATGCTAAGAGGCTAATTAATTAAGCTGAGCTATTATAAGCAGGAGGGGGAAAAAAACTTTTGGAGTGAGAATCAAGATGGCCCATTTTAGACAGTTGACAAGGTGTGAGGCTACTTAACATGGGGAAATAGATTCAATTTGTGTAATGACCCAGCCACTCCCAGTCTCTATTCAAACCCAAGTTAATGGTATCTAGTTTGCATATGAATTCAAGCTCAGCAGTTTCCCCTTGGAGTCTGTTTTTGAAGCTTTTCTGTTGCAAAATTGCCTCCTTTAAGTCTGTTACTGAGTGACCAGAGAAGTCACTTGCTTGAGGACCCCAAGTTTCATCTCACGTAAAAACTACTTGCTTACAAAATCAGACCTAGAAATACAAAAGTGTCACAGCACACTATTACTGAAAAGGGCTTATTTTTTTCATTTTTACCATAGAATTATAAAATAAATCAGTTGGAATATAAATACTGTACTTACATTTCAATGGATAGTATATAGAGCAGTATAAACAAGTCATTGGCTGTGTGAAATTTTAGTTTGTCTAGTGCTTTTTCTGTAGCCTGTTGTAAAACTAGGCAAATATTTAGATGAGTTGATGTAACCCCTGGAAGACCCCTGCGTACCCCAAGGGGTACGTGTACCCCTGGATGAGAACCACTGGTCCTAGTTGCTGTTTGAAAGAAATAAGCCCTGTGTAAAGGATTCTCTAGGCTTTGTCAGTAGATTCAGAGCAAGAGTGTAGGAAATATATCACACTGGATCCTATCAAACTGGAGAGCATTTTACTAACCTCTGGTTAGTGTGTTGTTGCTTCTCTCCTGTTGAACTGGTGGTATGACAGCCTAATTTATAGCCAGAGTGTGAGCAATTTGGGGCATGTCTATGACCGTAGAAGTGGTGACTCTTTTTTTTTCCTTTCAACAGTACAGCTTCATTTATCTGCATTACTGACTGACTGATCTATCACATGATATCAAATACTGCAAACACAATTTAAAAATTAACCATTTGACATCTCTAGTTTTATTTTATTTATGATACTTCATATCATAGTGAATGTACTTCAATAAATTTTATGACCTCAGTAATGTGAGACCTCACTGTGCAACACTATGCTATTAAACCTTTGCTGAGGCCTGGGGGGACATCCTGACAGATTTTTCTTTGGTTGCTATGTTTGCAGATGATAAAGTGAATTTGGTTAAGTTTTCTTGTATTATTGTGGATCATTGTTTTTATTATGTTTATCCTTTCTCATTCTCACTTGGTCTTACATTACTAAGGAGATCAGGCTCATAATTTGCTAGTGAAACTATTCTTGGACATATTCCGCTTGTGTTCCAGTTTGGCTCAGAAATTCATTTTTTGTTTATAACTTTTTATGGGAGGGACTCTTTCTTCTCCTAGTTCATTAGTTCCAGAAGTGATCTTTTCAGCCTAGTCAAGGTAGCCTGTTGTCAATCTCCTTTTTTAATGATGTATAATGGTTTACTTGGACAAGTATACGTGCAGTTTAAAACATACGTGTAACTGCTGTTTTAAAAAATATCAGTTTAAAGGAACTTGCTTCAGGGCTTTGGACAGAGCCCGGAGCTGGAGCGCGGAGCAGCTCCGGAGCAGTGGAGATGCAGGTTTTTGCCTGGAGCTGGAGCGGAGCCGGAGCACAGCTCCAAAGCCCTGCTTGCTCTAACTTTTTAAATTATAATGAAATATTTGTTTATCCCCCTCCATTTTTGTGCATATGAAACAGTATGGCTAAAATTGAAATTTCTCAGCTGTGAATCACACAGGTTAACCTGACATTCAACTCTTTATGAAAGGGAATAAAATAGTATTTACTTAGGTTAGAACTTAGATTTTTACTTGTAGGTTCTACAAGAGCTTATGTGTCGGGGTGGGGGGAGACTTCATAGTGAAAGTATTTTACTTAATTAGAACTGTGATTTAGTGACTTTACTTTAGTTTTAGTATATTTTTGTAAGAATGCTTTTTGCTAAGGATTCTTTATTAGGAATGAGGGAACAGTAAGTCTCACTCCCATGTGTTCATTAGAATTTGTGTGTGTTGGAAAAATGGAATATGGGAAAAATGGTCAGGCTGTCTTATGATCCACTTCTGAACTTTGTCCATAGAAAGCAAGACAAAAGGGGTTCAAGAAAATATTGCTTGGAATGGATTCAGACTGCAAAACTTACTCAACAGACATTCTAGGCATTTTACAAGTGTATTGGTTTTAACAGTTAACTGGAACTTCTGAGTGAAACACTTGCTCTCAGTTCTGGCTGAACTGGTGCACTTCCCACTGTGGACTAGAAGTCGCAAGTGTTTCAGCTGTATCGATTCATCCTGTCTTTCTGACTTCATCTTGCAATGCATTTGCCTCATGTTCCAGAGTGAGCATATTTTCCCAAGGTCTCTGGCACTCTGTGCTGTTCTACTTGTGGTAACAGAGTCTTATCTGTGTATTCTCCAAAGCATTTGCTGCTGCAATGCACACATGATCACTAAACTTCTGGGCTAGCTACCCATATTTTTGCTTCTTGTCATACGTCTAAACATTTGAGCAGCAAGCTGAACTAAGGCTTCCTGGGATCTGGAACAGCAGGGTGCAGGATGTCTCAGATGTTCACAAAATGGAGCACTAAGCACAGTGCCAAGCAATCCCGGGCAAGATCAAGGAGACTAGTAGGAGCTCCAGCAATAACAATTCTTTTGGGACCACTCAGGTCACTTGCTGCTTCTGTGAAGTGTTTGTTTCTATCTTGGTGAGCAAGCCAGCCAATGATCTGGCCTCAATTATCAGTGTTTGCTGGAGAAACTCTCATGAGGGTGTACTTGCTGAGGACCAGCAAGAAAGGAGTCCTGGAGTTTGAGGCCAACTGTCAGAAGAAGTTGATGAAAGTAAACTGCCAGGGATGATGAGAAACCTGCCATACTAGGTAGTATTCCTTTTGGTTTCTATGTATTGCATTTATTCTGGTTCACTGTGTATATCTGGGGAATGAGAGGCAGACTTACTTGGAATTGGGAAATGGGGGTAAGTGAGTTCTGAAGCTCCCCCCCCCCCCGCATTAATTTGCAATGATGTAACAAATCTTAACTGCTCCATTGTTCTTGAGACCACTGTCTGCTTCATATCTTCATTCTAGATACTGCCTCCCATACTCTAGAATCCTAGGTTACAGATGCTACCATTATTTGTTATAAAGGTAGGAATGGAAACTTCTGCCCTTAACCAGCATCCATTTTAGTAAAATCCCATTGGGAATGGGCCAGAGATAAGCAGCTGAATACAACTGAGAACATTTAAACATTAAAGCTCCTGGAAAAGCTAAACTTATATATATTGCTAAATTCTACAGGCACAAATGTGGTGGGGGAGAATCCCCCAGAATAAAGCCATGGGTCTATCGGAGCTGATGGCCAAAATTGATACTATGAAAATAAGTTCACCGTGGAACTCATCTTTATCAATGCATCAAATATTTCAGCAATGCAATCGTTCAGCTTTGCAACCAGTATGCATCTGGTAAAAGTTTCACACTCTACTGGCCGGAGGGCTAAACCTAATGCGAGAGGCCAGTATGTAGGATTGGTGGAGCTGGAGGTGGTGGCAGCTGGGGAGATCTAGAGATAGCACCCTGGAGACAGTGTCTAGTGCTCTGAATCCTAGCAGTTCATGAATCTTCCCATAATGTCCCTGGGCATATCTACAGTGTTTTGGAGCCCATGGGAGTGAGCCTTCCAGCCCATGTCGACAGACTCAAGCTCAAGGACGCTGGCACTAGTGCTCTAAAGAAAGCACTGTCTACGTAGCTATGCAGTTGCAGTATGGGCTGGAGTTTGGGCTCTGAAGCTACGTTGCAATTTCAGTTCTGTCTACACATCTCTTTTTAGAGCCCCTCTAGCCTGAGTCTGTTGACCTGAGCTGAGAGGCTCATTCCCGTGGGCTCCAAAACGCTATATAGATGTACCCTGTCTGTCAATAGGTGTCGTATACATCTGAAGCTTGCACACACCAACTGATTGCTAGAAGGAAGAGAGAGCTTTCTCTTTCCTACTCCTTTCCCAGTCACCTTGCCAGATTTTAATACCCTTAGCCGTGTTGATGGGCGCATCCCGAAGGGCATCCTCTACGGTGAATTGGGATCTGGAAAAAGACCTAAAGGACACCCAAAATTGCATTTCAAGGATGTGTGCAAGTAAGACCTCAAAGAAATGGACATGTATGTGGACAAATGGGAAGATCACACTCAAGACCGCAGCCTTTGGAAATAAGAGCTTAACAAAGGTCTCCAGAGTTATGAGAGGAAGCAGTCCAGCTTAGCAGAGAAAAGAGCTTGCAGAAGGCAGAGCCCAAAACATCGAAACATCACCTTTAAATTTGACATACAGCAGAGATTTTGTCTCTCTCGAGTGGGTTTCTTCAGCCATGTTCACAGCTGTCTTAAAACCATTTACCTCTCGGGCACCTACCTATGGTCTTTCGAGACTGAAGGATGCTTACATACCCAGGTTGGTTAGCACGTCTGACTTTAATGGGACTGTTTGGAGAGTAACATACTAGATAATGTCAGTATCAGAGGGGTAGCCGTGTTAGTCTGGTTCTGTAAAAAGCGACCGAGTCCTGTGGCACCTTATAGACTAACAGACGTATTGGAGTATAAGCTTTCGTGGGTGAATAATGTACTTCTATATAATGTACAAGAAAGCATCCTTTTTCTGTGTCCAATTAAAATTTTTCATGCCCTGATATGATGGGGAAAGCATCATCATCAAACACATGTAGTTTTTTGAGGATTGTTGTACTAGCTAGACCAGGGGTCGGCAACCTTTCAGAAGTGGTGTGCCGACTCTTCATTTATTCACTCTAATTTAAGGTTTCAGGTGCCAGTAATACATTTTAATGTTTTTCGAAGGTCTCTTTCTATAAGTCTATAATATATAACTAAACTATTGTTGTATGTAAATTAAATAAGGTTTTTAAAATGTTTAAGAAGCTTCATTTAAAATTAAATTAAAATGCAGAGCCCCCCGGACCGGTGGCTGCGACCCGGGCAGTGTGAGTGCCGCTGAAAATCAGCTTGTGTGCCACCTTCGGCACGTGTGCCATGGGTTGCCTACCCCTGAGCTAGACTGACCATGGTTGATGGCGTCACACCAAACATCACATAGTGAAGTTCCCCAATCTGGCCCAATCCTATGAATCCACAAATCTCTGGGGCAGTCCTGTGAGTGGTGCCAGGTAGGTTCAGGGCATGCACCCCTTTCTGCGTTGATGGAGAGTTTAAGAGTATGATGTGCTGAGGTGTTCTTTCACCATCCTGGTGACATGGCAGAAGAGCATGCAAACGTCGCTTTTGAATATAATGAGCAATTGGAGGAATGCCAGATCTCAGAGAGCTGGATATTTTGCACAAAGTCAGAGCACTTTATTCTCAGGATTTGGAGCTGACAGCACATACGGAATGTATCTAGTTGCTCCAAGTCTGCCTGTAAGAGGGTCCAGGTTTCTGACCTGTATAGTGATACAGATAGTACCCAGGTTTAGGGGAAGGGCAAGGTGTGTATTCTTGGGTGGAATATTCCCAGCCAGTGAGGAAAGCAACATACAATAGTGGAATATTCATCATTATGTCGTCTATGAATGACGTGTCGTTACCCTCTTGCTACATTTGGTTGGCATGTAACAAGGAATATTTAAAGGCTCAAAATGACAAATTCTTATCCTTGCCTGGGACACTTGAAATAATAAGGAATAAAATAATTCTGTAAGGTAAAAATACTTCAAGAATTCCTCAAATCCTAGCTTTTAGGGTATTTTGTCAAACTCAGGTGAGATTTAGAACAATATATCCTATCTTTGCACTGAACAGCTGCATTCCAAACTTCCAGTGCTTACACAGTTCAAATGATAATGTGACCTCAACTTGTTTCTTCTGATTCTCCACTAGAACAGATATAGAGTCCAATAAGACAGATACAGACTGCAATGCGCTGAATAAGGAAGATGTTGATGTGCTCTGAGATGCTTCCTTGCCTGATCCGTGGTGTTTAGAAGGAGCAAAAGCAGAGGAGCACAAAGCCCTCCAATAACTCAAGGAAGATATTGACAAAGGACAAAATATTCCTAGCACTGCACCAGGATAAGAAAGCAAGGAACAGGAGCCAGCGTGGGGTTTGAGAAGCTAAGGCTGCAGAGGCAGCAAGATGATAAGACTACAGACAGAAGCTGAGTCTGAGGTTGAAGATAAACTGGAACATGAGATCTCTTAGGTGATGGGGGATGATTGAAATCTGTTGTTTTATTGCTGCTTGGAAACAGACACTAAGGATGTAGCTAGACATCATCAACCAGTGCCTTCCAGCAACTTCAGTCGAGATTCTTCCAGTCTAGTGAATTTACACTGTCTTCAAGAGACTGTGCCTGGTGATGAACTTTCCCCCTACACCACCTTTCCATACATTATACTACTCTGGTTCAGACAGTAGAGATCTTTCATGCATACCTAGAGCCTGCTTCTCTCCTGAACCTTGGTTTTTGTGATTAAAAAGGGTGGCAGTTGAAGAATATCTTAAATGTTTTAGTGATCCTCAAAAGAAGTAAATCAAAAGAACTGATTATCTTTCCATAAAAATGTTCCACAGTTTCACATTCACATCAGTACAGAATATTATGAAATAATTGAGCATTATTCACAACAAGGCAGCTGGTACCCACACTCAGAGACACTATGAAAAGTCACACTTGTTTGAAATTATTTTACCTAAGTTGACAGAGCTGAGGGAAAAATATTTTTCTTTATTTACAATTTACTATAATGAAAGTTAACCATACACAGAATGCTTCCGGAGGTACAATAACTCCTCTATTATCAGCTTCCTATGTCTAGGTTTTTTAAACAGTAATGGGTCAAAAAAAAACTTTTTCAAAAGTGATTGTAAAACTGCAAATTGGCTGGGGCACTCATGTTGTACTTAAAGTACTGCACAGGATCTTTTCAGGGGGAATAAGGCAAAGCGCCACTTTTACTGGTAATACATGCATCAATCAACACTGTATCATATGCATATGATCTATATTACACTCATGCACTCTCACACACAAACACACTCCATCTTGTTGTTGTTTACCAATTAGTTGCTCCCCTTAACTTAACTGGCCAGGTGAGTTAGATGGGGGAGGGGTGGAGCCAGGCTTCTTCCGATCCGGATTGATGCTCCCATGTTGACAAGACAACCCTGGGTCCTCTGCAAGACACCTTACATTTATAGCAGCTTCCCTCACATGTAAATCTGTACCAGATTCAAAATCTGTATCTGTGTCCGTTGGTCCTTTGTGCTGCTTCTCTCTGGGTGTTGTCCCAATGCTGTTCAAAGAGGGTTTTTTCAAAAGAAGGTGCTTGCTTCTAACCTCCGAGGCCGTCAATATGTCTGCTCTTCTTTAGTGAGCCCACTTGACAAGTTTTATTGTCCTTAGGTCTGGCTTCCATCCCCTCTCCAACTGTTGCAGCTGTCTGGAGGTGCTTGCCTTTCACGCCTTCCTCATCCACACCTCATTCATTCAACAGGGCAATTGATTAAAGGAGTGGGGGGGTGGGGGAGATCTTATTCTACTAGCAAAAAGACATTTTTCTTCTACTTTAACTACCTTAGGGGCTATAACATTATACCAAGGCTCAATACAAAGTTTCTACATGAGGCTTTGATACAAAGTTTCCATATACCAAGGCTCATGAGTACAAGGTTTCTATATGAGGCTTTGATACAAAGTTTCATGAAAGAGGTCACACGTGTGTAGACCCACTACAAGGTTATATGAAGAGGCACAATGTAGTCATATGAAAATTATCAGAGATGTATCTACACTCATGCTATGCCTGCCTATGAAACTGTTTTAACACATCTTTTTAACTGACTTCCTTTCAAATGGTTTCACTCCAATCCATTGCTTGACTTGTTGCTCACTGTAACACTGGATGTCATTAGTTTCTCGTCTCTACTGTATTACCTATATAGGACATTCCTTATATTCACTTCCGTAGCACAGTTGTTCTGGACTCCTGTCACCTCTGCAGATTGTGGAAGATAAAATTGAGTAGCTGCCCCACCTCCTTCCAATTCTTGCTGTAAACCTCCCCTTTGGTAATAACTTGTTACCAGATGTGTAAAACCACCCCCTGGGTATACTGAAGATGTGGTTAACTAAATCTGCATCTCTGTTAGTCTTTCATAGCCACACAGAGTTGCTGAAGTTGGTGATTGGAAAAAATACAGGTACTTGGTGTAATTTGAAGATAGCAAAATTTGGGCTGGATCACAAAGTATCAAGAGGAATAGATAACAGTTCAACGTGTATGGGTTTCTGTACAGTGTCCAGGTATTCTTTTTTTTACAAGGAGGGATAATTGTTCACTTCATTCAACTAGCTGTGCAATTCACCATGGCCTGTTTCACTATGTTGCTTTTAGACCTGCTATCAGTGAGTGCTATCAGTAGTTCTATAGCCTTTGCGGGAAGTCTCGCTCACAAACAATCTCTTGTTATCTCAGGGAAATTTCTTATAAAAATTCTAATATAAGTACAGTACAGAAAATTCCAATTCTGTGGTCGCCCCTGCCCATAACATTTCCACAAATAAACCATCATACAAATTGCATTTGCAAAGTGTCATTATTTTCCAGTTCTGCATCTTTAGCATTTTCAATCTTCAATGTATAGTCCAATCTTTCTATTTCAGGTAGGCTAACATCTACTTCTGTGGTTTGACAAAGATCCAAAAGCCGCTCCTTCCAGTCATTATTGAAAATTAAATTGATATTCAGAAATGTGGATTCTTTACTTTGGCAGCAGGAGATTGTTCTGTATCCAAGTAAATGATGAAAGGAAACCAAATTTCTAAATATTTTTCATTTGCTTCTTCAGTGGAGATGTCAATCTTTCCATTACAACTATTTCCCCAATTTTATAATTCAGTGCTGTGGGGAGCAGTGGAGGTGTGTTCTTCCAGAGCTCTCCTACAAGCATTCCGGCTGTGTCATAAGTCATCTCTGAGTTACTGCTGAGCCTGCTTAAGCCATCCCTGAGCCTGAGGTGAGTCATCAGAGGCAATTACCTGCAGGTCTTGTGATAGGCCCCACTCCATCCAACCAGGGTTCAGCCAATGCACAGGTGAGGACCCAGGTGATCCCTTAGGACCCTATATACCTGCCTTGGGAAGTAGTTTCTCTAGTCTGCTGAGCAGTCTCCAGTCATTACCTGGCCAGGAGCACTCCCATTGCTTAGTAGTTCTGACAAACTGCCTTGGTCCAGCTGGGCCTTGCTTCTGCTCCAGACTCTCTGCCTGTTTCCATGTGAGCCAGTATCTGCTCCTGCCTCATCCATCCGCCCTGCAATTCTGACAGTTTGAGCAGACTCCCCTCTTTCTACTCGGTCCGGCAGCTGAGGTGGAAACCCCCTGAACATCCATTACTGAGATGTTGGAGTTAGTTCAGTGCCTTCAGAGCCAAGTTGCCCAGCTGCAATTGAAGAATTCTTCTGTCCATTTACAGATCCTGGCAGCCTGAGTACTTCCAGTGAATCTAGCCACAGTATCCATAAAATGAGCCCCGAAGGTCCTGCTGCCAGAGAGGCTTATCAGATTACTAAGGCTATGTCTATGCTACAGACCTTACAGCGGCACAGCTGTATTGCTGTAGCTGCGCCGCTGTAAGGTCTCCCATGTAGCTGCTCTGTGCCGACGGGTGAAAGCTCTCCTGTCGGCATAATTAAACCACCCCCAACGAGCGGTGGTAGGTATGTCAGCGGGAGAGTGTCTCCAGCCAATATAGTGCTGTCCACACCACCGCTTTTGTCGGTGAAACTTGCGTCAGTTAGGGCTGTTTTTTTTTTTTTCACACCCCCGAGCAACAAAAGTTTTACTGACAAAAATGCTAGTGTAGAAATAGCCTAACTGGTGACTCCTTAGACTCGGTATCACTTCTAGAACAGGCAAGTCCAATCCTTGGCCATTTTGACCTGTTCATTTGTCCCTTTTCACTCATTAGATTACCTGAACCGTACTTGTAGCGCTGAAGCCACCATCAGTTTTTTAAACAAGGCCATTGGTCCATCTCAGCATATGCTGCCTGCTTTCAACATCTGGCCACTGATGTAGAGTAGAACAAGGCAGCACAGGTCTATCACTTCCACCAGGGACTAGACGATAACATAGATGGCGTAAGCCCAACAGGGACATAAATGATGAGTTGGGCTAGGTTGACCCATATACACTGTGCTGAGCTCAGACATTGAATTATACATATGGCTTGACCATTGACTGTCCAGTCCCATTCCCATCTGCCTCCAAAGGCAGTCACGGGGCCAGAACCTGTGCAGATTGGCACAAAGCAAAGACACCTCACTGAGCGGCAGATGGTGTACTGGCAATTGAACAGCCTTTGCCTGTACTGTGGTGGGTGAGGCCACTTTGCCACTAAATGCTCCATCAAATCCAGGCCTGTGCAGATCCAGGAAATGACCATGTCCTTCCCCAAACAGACCCCTCTTCTGCCGACATGCATTTTTAACAGTTGTGGACTGTTGCCATCCCCAGCTGCAAGTCTGTTTCTGTGTCTGCATCCCATCTATACCTGAGGTGAGCTTCACACAGCTTGTGCTTGTGAATTCAGGGGTCTTCAGCAATTTGGTGGACACAGAATTAATTAACCGAGTTCTGGTGCAAAGAAAGCTTGCTCCAGGCCTAGTGGAGTTGATTGATGGTACCATGCTGTACTTAGGTCCTGTCACCCACAAAATTGCACCCTTTCTCGTCAAAATCCACAAAGAAACTCTCCAATTTAACTTGTTTAAATCACCCCTCTTCCCAGTCATGCTCTGCATCCCCTTGCTCTGAGTCCGTGATCCAAATATCTCCTGGAAGATGCAGGAGATATGGCGTGAGTCTGGCTACTGCCAGCAATGGTGACTAGGCACCAAGAAAATGAAGAACGCCGTGGAGAAGGCCACTGTCTTCTGTAATTCAAGGAGATAATGGCTCACCAATCCCTGCAAAATATTGAGATTTTGCTAATGTTTGATTTAAAAAAAAAAAAAAAAAAAAAAAAGCTGATGTCCTGTCCCTGTGTAAGTATTATGGCTGTCCCATCAATCTCCAGCCATGGGCTTAAATTCCATTTGAATTAATTTATCCCTTATTGGAACCAGAACTCGAGGCCCTACAGCAGTGGCTTTCAACCTGTGGTTTGCAGACCCCTGAGGGTCCAAAGACTATGTCTAAGGTTTCCAAAGGGGTCTGCACCTCCATTTGAAATTTTGTAGGGGCCCACAAATGAAAAAAAGGTTGAAAACCACTGCCCTACAGGAATACTTCAATGAGAATCTGGCAAAAATCTTTATCTGTCAGTTTACATCCACTGCTGGGGCTCCAATTCTGATTGCCCCAAAAGAACAATAGCTCTTTGTATCTTCCATTTGGCTTTTTAGGCTATATCACTTCGTCCAATGGGATAAATATGGATCCCAGAGAGGTGTGGACTGGGCAGAACTGAGAGAGGTCGGCAATGTCCCGTGCTTCCGTAGTTTGCCAACTTCTACCAGTGGTTCATCAGTGAGGTTTTCAAAGGTAATGACCCCAATTACCCAGCTGCTGCCAAAGGATGCTTTTGGGCTTCCTGTGTCCAAACAATCTGCTTTTGATCAACTGAAAGAAACATTTACATCAGCACCCATCATAGTTCACCTAGAGCTGACTAAACTTTTTATTGTCAAAGCAGATACTCCTATTATGTGATCAGAGCAGTGCTATCATAGCAAATAGGTCCCTGAGTGTTCCCCATCTCTGTGCTTTCCACTCCTGAAAGCTGATGCCTGTGAAACAAAATTACAAGGTCTGTGACAAGAAACTGATGGTCATCAAAGCTGTCTTTTGAGGACTGGTGTCATCACTTGGAAGGCACACATTTTCTTGTTTAGGTATATTCACGGATCAAAAAATTGAGAATACCTGCAAATGCTCTCAGTCAACACCAGATCTGTTGGTCCCTTTTCTCCCCCTCCTGATTTGATTTTTACCCTGACCTATTGCCCTGGTACCCGAAATGTGAAGCCTGGCATACTATCTTACAAGAGCGAGTACCTAGACAAGGGGAATAGACCCCCCATAGCTTGTCACAGTCTTGAAGCCCTGTCATCTTGTCAGTGTACTAGCAAACAACGATTTACTGTCTTTTCAAGTCTTCCTTGCCTCATGGTCCATTTGCAGTAAAATTGAGGCCAGCCATCACAGATCTGGCCCCTGACTCAAACTTCTCAGTCAAGAATGGGATTTTCTTGTTCAAAGATCAGATCTGTGTCCCCTATAGTCTACCACAGGGGTCGGCAATTTTTCAGAAGTGGTGTGCCGAGTCTTCATTTATTCACTCTAATTTAAGGTTTTGTGTGCCAGTAATACATTTTAACGTTTTTAGAAGGTCTTTCTATAAGTCTGTAATATATAACTAAACTATTGTTGTATGTAAAGTAAATAAGGTTTTTAAAATGTTTAAGAAGCTTTATTTAAAATTAAATTAAAATGCAGAGCCCCCCGGACTGGTGGCCAGGACCCAGGCAGTGTGAGTGCCGCTGAAAATCAGCTTGCGTGCTGCCTTTGGCACACGTGCCATAGGTTGCCTACCCCTGGTCTACCACATCTAACCATGCTCCAGCTATATCATGACTCATCCCGACAGGCCATTTCAGTCACTAGAAAATTTATTGAAACTGATCTCTCAATTTCTGGTGGCAAACCTATATTGAGTTTATGTATGTGCTTGGACAGCCTCTTGCTTTCTCCTCTCTCCTCCTCCCCCCCCCCCACACACACAGCCAAACGACTGGGCGCTTTGGTTCCCTTGCCAACTCCATCCCAATCCTGGTTATTTATTTCTATGGACTTTCTCACTGACCTCCTGAATTTCCATTTCATATGTTGCTGCAAAATTCCTACTACTGAGGCGACAGATATGATTAAACGTATCTTAAAGCTTCATGATTTACCATCTGACATTGTTTGAGGATTTCAGTTCATTTCTTTTTTTTTAGGAATTATTTAAGATCTTAAATGTTAATCTGTGAATTTCCTCTGCCTATCACCTGCACACTGATGGGCAGATGGAGCAAGTGAACCAAAGTTTGTAGCAGTATGTTAGTTGCTTTATCAACTACCTCAGAATGACTGGATGCTGCTTCGCTTTGCTGAGTTCATGTACGACAATTCCGATCCGACCACAGATCAATCTGCCAAAGTCCTTTTTATGCCAACTACGGCTTACACCCTTGTTTTCACCTGTCCATATTGCCAGCTTCCCACATTCCTTTAGCCTCTAACCTGTGTAAGCACCTGCACCATGTCCATTAAGAATTGAAAACCCACCTAGAATCAGCCAAGAGGGATTACAAAAGATACACTGACCTCCCTTGGCAGGACACCCCTCACATCATAGTCGGTGGTAAGGTATGGCTCGATGCAATGCATGGACACACAGCCTCGCCCTCAAGGAAACCTGACTACCGATATCTTGGCCCGTTCCAGGTAATCCAGCTGATTAACCTGGTGGCCTTAAAACTTTGGCTACCGAATAGATCAAGGTGCATCCGATGTTCCATTATTTCCCTGCTGGAAAAAGTACATCAACTTCTTTCCTGGACAGATTCAGTCACCTCCCGCCTCCGTTACGGTTCAGGGGTCAGAAGGATACCTGGTGAGGCAGATCTTGGACTTCAAAGTTTTCCAAGGGAAGCTCTTATATCTCATCAATTGGGAGAGCTTGGTGCAAATCATCCTACCAGGTTTCAGTAATACCAACTAGATCAAATTTATATTAAGAAATGAGCAATTACAATTCCTTGTTTGCTACTCAGGCTCCTAACATTGCTCTCTGTGTGGTGCTTTTGTTTAATCCCATCGGTCAGCTCAGCAGCAATGATGGGGCCGAATGAAGTCTTTCTACCGCTTTCTATCTTGTATCTGCTTCATGGCGTTGTTCATCTTTAAACTTCCTTGTTTGATGTCATTCTTCACCATGTCTATCCAATGCCTTCTCTTCTTGCCTTCCAATTGCCATCTTTTTTGTCTTCTCCATACTGATCTTCAGTCTGAATTTTCTGCTTTTCCAGTCTACCTTGTCAAGTATTCTCTTTAGATCCAACTTGGTCAGTGCCATAGAGATCAATATCACCTGTGACTCTAAAGTTATGCACTGTCCACTCACATACCATGACTTGTCTTGTTTCATTTGTCTGTGCTACAGCTTCCAATACCCAGTTGAACAAATCTGGCAATAGTGTGTATCCTTGTCTCACTTCTATGGTCATCCCAAAACCATTCCGTCAGCTTCATGTCACTCTCACCACGCTCATCGACTTTCTTCAGATGTTTTCTGTCAGCTTGATTAATTTCCAAGGGATGCCATTACATTCTTAACATTCACCATAACCCATTCTGCCAAATGCTATAAAAAGGCAGTTTGATGTCTATAAAGTTGTAACAGGTTTGGTTATGTTCTTTTCACAAATAGCTAACCTATTGTACTTTCTCATGGTTTAAATTCCGCCTGTCCCTCTGCAAGTGCCTCTTCCACGTACCTCTTCATTTTCCTCTTCGATATCTTGGTGAATGCTTTTCCTGGCACACTCAGTAAGCTGATTTCTCTGTAGTTCTTGCACTTGCTCTTATCTCCTTTTTATGGGTAGATACTGTTATCTCTCTTGTCTGTAAATCTTGAGTAGCTTGTGCATCACGTTTACCAGATGTTCCTCACCGGCTTGCAGCAGCTCTGGTTATGTTGTCATTTATGAGCATCATTTTCTTTTTCAAAATAGCACTGGTGGATAGGTAATTAAGTAACTTCTTCTCTTCATGTCCTTTGCCTCCTTGATTATTCTTAGCATCTCGATTTTGTGCTAAATAAGTGTTCATATCTGTTATTAAAAGCCCTCCTGAGTATTCTGGCCAGCCTGCCCCTGAGGAGATTGGTTCAACTTCTACTGATCCGGAGGCCATCCAAACTATATGGATCCCTCCCCCCATAGAACATGGACCGATATTCCACAAAACATGCCCTGCAGCACTTACCTAACCAGCGGTTCACCTCCAGAATCTACTGCCTTCTGTCTTACTTCCTGTCCCATGAGAGAAGGATCTCTGAGAAGATAGCTTGGGCATTCTTTTTCAGCATAAACAACGACGAGTCCGGTGGCACCTTAAAGACTAACAGATTTATTTGGGCATAAGCTTTTGTGGGTAAAAAACCTCACTTCTTCAGATGCATACTTCAGAGTTCCCCGAAGTAATCTATTATCTGTAAAATATCCTGCAAGGCAATGTCATTAGTGCGGATATGAACTATCACCAATAGATCCTTGTCTGTTGACTTCAGAAGCCTATCCAATCTTAGTGACATCTCACATCTTGGCTTTGGGAAGGTAGCACACCATCCTGTTGTCCACCTGTCCCTAGCAGAATGTTCTTTTAATTCTTCTAAGTACTGAATCCCCAACATATCAGTTCAGTCTTTATTTGAACTATTTTGTGACTGGCCTATAAATATTTAAAGTTGGCATGTCTAGGAATAAGCTTTTAGGTATGGTAAAGCCAAACAATCCTTGTTCTTTTGTCTGTTTGCTCTCTTACGTTTTATGAATGTATTATGTATGTATTGTAACTTATGATTTAAAGTTATAAAAAGAGATGAAAATACTCATTTTGACAAGTTATCTGCCTAGTCAAGAATGTGTCCATTAACTTTCTCTTATCTGTGTAGAAATAGTCACTTATGATATTTCATAATTTGAAGCTCACTGACACCTTCTAACGGCAATCACATGCCTCTGCACTACCTCACTGATATATATATATATATATCGGCCATAAACTTGTCCACCTCAAATGTATGCACCAAGTTGTACTCCCAGATTTGTAGCCAGACACCACAAAATACCTGTTCACTTTTCTACTGCATATAACACTCTTGTGAGTAGATTTATTCTAAAACAAAGTATGAACATTTTTTCAGTAAGAGCTCAGCTCACCCCAGTTTGTATCTTGCATTAGAAATCCAGGGCTTGTCTGCCTTGAAGACTATGATTAAAGAACTAGTAAAGTGGTAACTTCACAAGATGGGAGTGAAAGGTGAGCAACTGAGGGAGAGGGATTTGTGGTTGTTTTAAAACTTCTAAAATGGATGTGAAACTCCATGACTAGTTTAGCACTCTCTGAAGCCTTTGTAAAAGATTTAAGCAGTTGTTTTAAGTCTCCCTTATCTCATCCAGATAAGCATTTCAGAACAAACAAGTTCGCGTCATTTCAGGGTGTGGTCAAGTGTTCAGATAAATAGTGATCTTTGGTACTGGAGTGTGATGTTTGGCTATATATATGAACTCAGTAAACAGAACATTAACTTCATCTTCTGAGTTTATGTATTTATTAGCATGTGTGGGGGTCAGCTTTCTGATTCAGAAAATTGAGGAAACAAGTAGGAGGTCATCCATTTTGGATCTGGTTTTGATCAACAGGGATGAATTACTTGCGAATGTGAAGGTGATTGGGAATTTGGGAGGAAGTGATCACGATCTGATAAAATTCAAGATCCCATGGAAATAGGGTGACCAGACAGCAAGTGTGAAAAATCGGGACAGGGTGGAGGGTAATAGGCGCCTATATAAGAGAGAGACCCAAAAATCGGGACTGTCCCTATAAAATCAGGACACCTGGTCACCCTACATGGAAAGGAGGGTGTGAGAACAGCAAAAACAAGGACACTTGACTTCAGAAAGGCAGATTTCAACTCAGAGAAATAGTATGCAAGTTCCCATGGAAAGACCAATTAGAAAGAAAAGGAGTCGAAGGGGTCTGGCATTTCTTAAGATAGAATTCTAGAGGCCCAACATCAAGCTATTCCGATGCAGAAGAAAGGTAAGAAGAGCCACAGGAGGCCAATGTGGCTGCACAAGGAGCTTTTTAGCTCTCTAAAAACCAAAAGGGATACAAAATAGGAGGGGCATTTCACCAAGGAAGTCTACATGGGAATAGTGCGAGCATGTAGGGACAAAATCAGGAAAGCTAAGGCAACGAATGAGTTACAGCTGGCAAGAAATGTTCAAGACAACAGGATGGGGTTCTTCAAATATGTCAGACAGAAAAAGAAAGATCAATGATGGTGTGGGTCCGCTGCTCAATGGAGAAGGTCAATTGGCAATGGAAGATGATAGGAAGGCAGAGCTCCTCTATACCAACTTTTGCTTCAGTCTTCTCACAAAAAATAACATGTGACCGGTCAACTTGTGAAGTTGCCATAGACAATAAAGGGGAAGGGATGCAGATTGGGATAAGTAAAGAACATGTCAGATCTTCTGACCAATCTGAATGAATTCAAATCAGTGGGCCCGGATGCTTTTCACCCGATTAAAAACTTAATTAACTTTTTTTGTTCTACAAATAAAAGTACACAACTCATTTTAATATCAGTATTCTTGTCTTTCTAATGCGCTGGATGTGCCCTCTCTCGCCTGCTACAACAGCCCCCGAGCTGGAGCTGTGAAGGAGGGGGGTCTCTCCCCTACCACAGCAGCCACAGAGCTGAGGCTGGGAAGGAGGGGGTGGTCTCTCCCCGGCAGCCACAGCTCTGGAGCTGGGGAAAGTCGCCTCTTTCTCTGGCCACCGCAGCCCTGCACATCCCAAATTCCCCCCACCCCCTCTTCTCACCCCACTGTCCCCTCCCATCTACTCCCTATTCCCCCCAAGGCCACCACCTCACCTTACATGTGCGTCTTCTCCAGGGTCCAGGCACCTAATTAGTGGAGCCATGCCTGTGCGGCTCCACTAGTTAAGTGGGTGGCCCTTCATTCTCTCGTGTGAGGCCGCCCAGGCGCGCACCTTAGAGGGAACAATCTGCAGACCACCTGAATGTCCGCGGACCAGTTTGAGAACCTCTGATCTAGACCATCCATGACGGGTGTTTGTCTAACCAGCTCTTAAAAATCTCCAATGATGGAGCTTTCACAGCCTCCCTAGGCAATTTATTCCAGTGCTTAACCACCCTGGCAGTTAGGAAGTTTTTCCTAATGTCCAACCTGAACTGCCCTTGCTGCAATTTAAGCCCATTGCTTCTTGTCCTATCCTCAGAGGTTAAGAAGAACAATCTTTCTCCCTCCTCCTTGTAACAACCTTTTACATACTTGAAAACTGTTATCATGTCCCCCCTCAGTCTTCTCTTGTCCAGACTAAACAAACCCAATTTTTTCAATCTTCCCTCACAGGTCATGTTTTCTAGACCTTTAATCATTTTTGTTGCTCTTCTCTGGATTCTCTCCAATTTGTCCACATCCTTCCTGAAATGTGGTGCCCAGAGCTGGACACAGTACTCCAGTTGAGGCCTAATCAACGTGGAGTAGAGCGGAAGAATTACTTCTCATGTCTTGCTTACAACACTCCTGCTAATACATCCCAGAATGATGTTTGCTTTTTTTGCAACAATGTTACACTGTTGACTCATTTAGCTTGTGGTCCACTGTGACCCTCAGATCCCTTTCTGCAGCACTCCTTTCTAGGCAGTTATTTCCCATTTTGTATGTGTGCAACTGATTGTTCCTTCCTAAGTGGAGTACTTTGCATTTGTCCTTATTGAATTTCATCCTATTTACTTGAGACCATTTCTCCAGTCTGTCCAGACCATTTTGAATTTTAATCTTATCCTCCAAAGCACTTGCAACCCCTCCCAGCTTGGTATCGTCTGCACATTTTTTAAGTGTACTCACTATGCCATTATCTAAATCATTGATGAAGATATTGAACAGAACTGATCCCTGCGGGATTCCACTCGTTATGTCCTTCCAGCATGACTGTGAACCACTAATAACTATTCTCTGGGAACGGTTTTCCAACCAGTTTTGCACCCACCTTATAGTAGCTCCATCTAGGTTGCATTTCCCTAGTTTGTTTATGAGAAGGTCATGTGAGACAGTATCAAAAGCTTTACTGTTTAACAAGTCTTGAAATCATGTGCCAGCCTGTGTTAATGCATATTCTCATTGCTGCTTTCCTTATCTTCCCTCGCTAAACCTATATTTTTGGTTTATCCACTGTTGCATCCTAAATTAGATTGTGAGCTCTTTAGGACAGGGACTGTCCTACTCCATTTGTACAGCAGCTACTACGGTGGTGCTCTAATGCCAGTTGGAAGGTTTAGGTTCTATGTAATGCAACTAACAACATATGATACTATGGTAATCACAGAGTGCAGTAAACTGAGCTGTCCCTGATTTTTGCCTGATAGGCTAGTAGTTTTCCTGCTGTTTCACAAGCGCCACCAAAACCATATCATACAAGCTGGTCAGAATGAGGTGCTGGGCAAAAATCAAATTTGCTTCAGATCCAGAATAAATGCTCTGGTCAGTCAGTTTGCACAGAGATTTGTTTTTCAAGATTTGCCAGGGATTTTAAGGTAAAAAGCAATGACTCCTAGAGGTGCTTTAAGACCCACTAAGTGTGGACATAATTTGTCAAACTAAACCCACTCTCTCATTAAAGTTTTAGCAAACTAAATAAATTCAAAGGCAGGATCTATAACAAAGAACAGTACCCAACATGAAGCCTCATGGAGTGCTTCAGCAGGCCCAATAGGCTTCTGCTTCTGAGGCAGAATGATGCATGCACGTTTTATGCTTTTTTTTTCTCATAAGATTTAATTCCTGCTATAAGTGCAAATATGAACGCAGCCTTAACTATGGAGCTACTAATGATGCCTCCATAATTAATCATTTACTGAATGTTGGCATGTTGGGTTGATATTCGGATTGGATAGATTGATGGTTTATGATTTAGGGAAGGTAGCTTAGGGGTTTGTGGTGATTGGGGTGACTGATAGTGGGTTTTGGAGTTTGGGTTGTGGCGGGATAGTAAATTTGATGGTTTTGCTACTTGGTATGACTATGAAGGTTGTTACCTATCAGCTTCCTTTGGCACAAATACTTAAACAGTTGTGGTGAATACTCCTAAGAACAATGTTCTTAGGTGTTTTTTAAATATATTACTTCTAAGGGTATGTCTGCACTGCCAACATTACAGCGCGGCAGCACTGTGACATGGCAGTGTAGACGCGCTTTATTGCCGGGGAAGAGCTCTCCCGACAATATATTTAAAAAAAAAAAAAACCACCCCGAACGAGCAGTGGTAGCTTTATCACCAGCAGTGCGTCTCCCGGCAATAAAGCGCTGTCTGTACTGGTGCTTTTCAGTGCTAAAACTTTTGTCGTTCAGGGAGGTGTTTTTTCATATCCCTGAAGGACCAAAGTTTTAGCGCTGAAAGTGGCAATGTAGACACAGCCTAAGACTTTGTACTTTGTGTGTACCTAAACTGTTAAAACCAAGCTATTTGTTAGCTACAGGGGTAGGAAGCAAACATTACGCTGCAGTCATGTTTCAGGTAGTACTTTTTAATTACTAACCAGGTATTACAGAAAATGAAATCTATAATTTAACAGGTGGGAGGGGAGTGCATCTTCACTATATTTAGCCACTGGGAATTTATTCCCAGCTATAACTGAAAATCTAAATTTTACCTTTACTGTGTAACATTCACATTTGTAAAATTTGAAGCATTACTGAGTGCAGAGCCGATGAAGTAATATATTGTAAATATTTTTATTGTGGAGATTGGTTCAGAATAATTAAGTATTCAAAACTGTGCAGGTGGCACTTAAGGTTGTTTAACTTCAGACAACACTAAAGGAAACTTACTTTTGGTGAATTCTTTAGGCAAATTGATTAAATTTTAAGCTTCAAGATTGCTAAATTTTCCTAAAAAGGTGAAACTATTTAAATATACTGCATGTACCTTAAAAACTATTTTAATATTTGCATTATGGTAGCTCACATTGCATTAAGCATGGTGTACACACAGACTATTCCAGCCTAAAGAGTTTAGTCTGCAAGCAATAGATGAAGGGAGGGAGAGAGAAAAATATGCAATGTTTATTTAAAAATATATATATATATATATATATATATATATAATATTTTATTATATATATAAAACTGCTTCACAGCCCACTCATTATCAGACAATATCTTGTAGACATTGCAGTAGAACTAAGTCGGCATCAAATGTTGCGTATTGCAAAATGTGTTCACTTAAGTACTGTGGGTTAGATTTGGCACAAATTGGTATGGTTTCTTTGACATCAATCTGTGAGCTATGCTGATTTGTGCCACATAAAATTCTGGCTCTTAGTTTTTAGGTCTGTGGTGTCATGCTCCTGAAATTCTTTTAACTGTAAGTTAACTTCTGTGGAAATAAAGCATGGACTCCTGGGGGAAAAGTGTGCAAGGTTTAAATCAATTTTCTGTTCAATGTAGGTTCAGGTGCAAGTCCATCCTAAACTTTCCTCAGCTGAAGATGCTTTACAATATGTTGAGGAGTTAATTCTGCAATTGTTGAATATGCTGTGCCAAGCCCAGCCGAGAAGCTTTCTGGATGTAGAGGTACAGAGAACGTTTATCTGTTCTGTATTTTGGAGCTTTAATTTGGGATGCTGTGGATGAATAGTCTAATTAATTAACACTTTAAAATGTCATGAGAAATACATGTATGCAGTGTTGTTGTAGCTGTGTTGGTCCCAGGATATTAGAGAGACATGGTGGGTGAGGCAGTATCTTTTATTGGACCAACTTCTGTTAATATGAGAGAGAAGTTTTCATGCTTACAAGTGTCTCTCTGAGGAATACAGTAGAACCTCAGAGTTACAAACACCTCGGGAATGAAGGTTGTTCATAACCCTGAAATGTTCCATAACGTTCAGAGTTATGATGTTCTTTCAAAATTTTACAACTGAACATCGACTTAATACAGTTTTGAAACTTTACTATGCAGAAAAAAATGCAGCCTTTAACTATCTTAATTGAAATGAAACAAGCACAGAAACAGTTTCCTTACCTTATCAAATCTTTTTTATTAAACTTTCCCTTTGTTTTTAGTAGTTTAACACAGAACTGTACGATATTTACTTTTTGTTTCTGCTGCCTGATTGTGTACGTCTGGTTCCAAATGAGATGTGTGGTAGACTGGTCAGGTTGTAACTCTGGTGTTCATAACTCTGAGATTCTACTGTGCATGGCATTATGGAAGTGAAGTGCATGGGAGAAATATGGTACTTATGTGTCTGTCAGTGGCAGACCAAAAGCTGGTTTTATGTCCCAGGTCCTTCCTAACATATCCAGTATTTTAATATCTAGTGTCAGTTTTGTGTGCCAGAGTAATACTATATGTTGTATAGTATATATGAATAAAATGTGTACACACTGTACAAAATATAGTACATATTATCACCATTCTGGAGATCACTACACTTCAGACCCTGTCATGGCCTGCTTGAGAGCACCCCACTTGAGTCTCAGTCCTCTCGCTGTCAACTTTCTCTGGGTTGTGTCCTGTGACTCTCTCCCTTTAGATCTGGGCCTTACACAACAGAACCCTGCATTTTACTGTGACTATCTCAGCAGGATTGACTTTAGTTCAGCACCTGCAGTCCTGCTCTCTGAGGAGCAATCACAGAGTTAACCAGTGGCTATTTATTCAGAACAAATGCATTATAGAAAAAACATATCTTAAAAACAATAAACAACTTTTCTCCAGGGGTTGGCTTACTAGGCAGTCATCCATCTTCAACAGACCCTGGTAAGCTTAAAGTAGTTCAGGAAATTTCTGCAGGACCTCTCTCTCTCAATCCAAGAATTGTCGTGAAACTCTAACCAAGAGAGAGTGTCCCTTTTTCCAAATCAGGACTGTCATAATCTTTATACCATTTCCAGTTCTTTGTCTTCCATGACTCTTGAACTGGGTCAAACTAGCGTATGCTATTTCCCTAATGGGTGAAGCTTCCTCAGACTTGTTACCTACATTAGGGATTTACATTAATTACCCCCTACTGACTTTATTTCCCTGTTGGAATCATTATTGAGCTCACCCATTGAGCCATGAATACCATCACTAGCCCTCCCAGAAAGATATCACATGACATTTATAAAGCTGATACAGTAGTCTTCGACAGGTTTCAGAGTGGTAGCCGTGTTAGTCTGTATCAGCAAAAACAACAAGGAGTCCTTGTGGCACTTTAGAGACTAACAAATTTATTTGGGCATAAGCTTTTGTGGGCTAAAACCCACTTCATTAGATGCATGGAGTGGAAAATACAGAGGCAGGTATAAATACATAGCACATGAAAAGATGAGAGTTGCCTTACCAAGTGGGGGGTCAGTGCTGACAAGCCAATTCAATTAAGGTGGAAGTGGGCCCTTCTCAACAGTTGACAAGAAGGGGTGAATAGTCCCTGTGTGCAACCATTAGAGGGCGATCACCTCAGGAATCCTGAGTTCTATTCCAGGTTCTGATTCTGAACATTCCTCTGTTGTCACCAAATAGCTGAGAGCCCCACTGGCAAAAATGTCTCATCTCTCCCTCGAGTGGCTGGCCTACATAGAGATTGACTGCTGCTGCTTTCAGTCTCTTCGCTCAAGTGGCAAAAGTCTGTGGTGTAGATCTAACCTTATTGAACCATGTTGGAGTTGATATAGCTTGACATGAAGAAGTTTCTGATTTTTAGTTTGCTTTTTTAAAAACCTAGAAAATTATACATAAAAAACCTATGTTAATAGGACATTAAGGTTGCAAAGTCAACCACACAACAATTTGGAAACACCAGAATTAAGCTTGCCCCATGAATCTTAATTTGGCTCCCTAGTTGTGTGTGTATAATTATGGTCTTTAATTACATGATCACAGACTATTTTTTCCCACAGGACCACTGCCTTACTCAGTGCACAGGATGGACTGTGCTCACAGAAAGAACAGCTACTCAGTATTTTATTTTAACCTTTTATTATGCAATGTGTGGCTCCATGTCTTAGTCACTGCACACTATTCAACCCTGCTTTGAAGGCAGACTTATTAATTTTCTTGTGGCCTTTTCTATGGCACTCATCACTGTAGCATCTGAGTGCTTCACATACATTAACACACCTGTGAGTGTTTCCTAATTGAGTGCTTAACTTTGCAACCTTAATGTTCTTTGAGTGTAGTTTTTTGTATGCAATATATATTTACAACATTTACAACATTTAGGATATGTATCTCTGTACAGTTTTTGGTATAACTTTAGTTTTTATCTGTACATTAAAACACGGTTGCATCAAAATAAATTATTCCTTTTAAGGAATTGCTTTTAATCTGTAACAATGAAGTCTCTATCTAAACAAGTACATTACTTGCTGAATACATTCAGATTATTCACTGAGCCCTTAGTGCTTGTTTTCTGTCTCCTAAGGATCGTGTTCAAAAAAGTTTTCCCCATCCTATTGATAAGTGGGCAATAGCTGATGCCCAGTCTGCTATTGAAAAGAGGAAACGAAGAAATCCATTATCTCTCCCAGTAGAAAAAATCCATCCTTTGTTAAAAGTAAGTATTCAAATCATAATTGATTACCTTGCTACTTAAAATTAGGCAAACCTATCTTTTACAGAACTGTATAATGTTAAGGTTGACATTTTCATTCATTGTCTGTATATTGCCTGAAATGTATCTCAAAAGGAATAAAACAAATCTTATAAAGTATCTGGATTTTAGTGTATGTCATGTATCATCATCATTGTAATATTTCTATTTCAGTTAATTGTATGCTTGTTAAATACATTTAGGACTATGATTATACTTCCCAGAAGTGTAAGTTCTTTGAGTGATTCTACATGTGTATTCCACTGGAAATTTCCCCCTCAATGATACCCATCTGGGCGGCTCGAACCACTGGCACCAGTATAAAGGGCCTAGCCAACCCTGAGCTCCCTTAGTTCCTCCTTACCTTACCTTCTGTGACAGTCGCTGGAATGGCTCTTCTTGCTTTTGCAAGTACTCACAAGAGAACACAGACTACTGAATTTTATTGTAAATAGTTTTGTGTTTGTTCAGTTAGGATTTTACCCCATGTGAGGGTTTCAGTTGATTCCCGATGCCAAGGGATGCCTCAGTCACCAGGCTTCAAGCCCTGTGTTTCCTGAAATAAGGCTATTCCCGTGAGCGACCCACACTCAAGTTGCTTTAAGTGCCTTGGGGAAGCTCTGATTGGGGACTGTTGCCAAATTTGCAGGGACTTTAAGCCTCGCACAAAGAAAGTGTGAAGCCAGGCTAAAATTTTTACCATGGTTTTCCTAATTGTATTTATACCCCATCCAAATTTTCTGTTCGTGACTATAGTGGCCAGAATTAAAGATCTTTCAGTCTCTTCACAAAGAATTTCATCTTAGATAACTGTAAGCATCTGCGCTTGTTATGCTCTGACAGATGTTTCATCACCGGGCAAGCTTCACAAGAACTCAGGCATCCTCAGAGGCATTCCTAGTGCAGATCCCTATGCTGGACATTTGTAAAGCAGCAACCTAGTCATCGGTGCACACTTTCTCCTCCCGTTACGCCATCACCTAGTAGTTTAGAAATTATGCCAAATTTGGGTGAGATGTACCCACAGACTGCAGTACATAAACTCTGATCCCTCCACCTATTTAACTCCTTGACACTCACCAAGAATGGAATGCACATGGGCAGTCACTCAAAGGAAAAAAAGACCAGTATTAACCTTTTGTAGCTCTTGTTCTATGAGATGTGTTGCACATGTCCGTTCTACAACTTGCCCTCCTACCCCTCTACATCGGATTTTCTGGATAGAAGGAACAGAGGGGGCTCAGGGTCAGCTGGGCCCCTTTACTGGCGCCCGCAGAGGGTGCTCAAGCCCCACCAAATGAGTACCACTGAGGGAAAAATGTCTGGTGTTCTGCCTGGGGTGCACGCACATCAAGAGAGAAATGTACATGTGCAACACATCTTGAAAGGTTAGTAACAGTTTTTGAAAAAAAGAAAACCCTAAATACTTGTCTACCAAAAATTGCAATACTTTTATTCTAGCTGAGTAATAAAGAGAATTCAGTGCTTTTAGATTGTGTCAATTAGAACTGTACTGCATGTTATAAATGCTTGGTAGAGTTGTCAACATTTCAAAGTCAGTATGAGCCATGCAGTGTTACCTGTGATATCACTGTTTCCGTTATACATATAGAGAGAAGTATTTTAGTATTGCCAGTACTAATGGTGGACAGATGTTGACTGTCTAATGACTATTGCACTAAACATATGATTTCATAGGTTTATTCTAAAATGCATAAATTAGTTATTTGACTGGTTGGATAACACATTTAATGATGCACTTTTTTTTTTTTTTTACTTTTAGGAAGTTCTAGGTTATAAAATTGACCACCAAGTATCTGTTTACATAGTAGCAGTATTAGAATACATTTCTGCAGATATCTTAAAGCTGGTTGGGAATTACGTACGAAATATAAGACATTATGAAATTACAAAACAAGACATTAAAGTGGCAATGTGTGCTGATAAGGTAGGTGGCATAGTTCATAAGTGTCAAAGGAATGGAATTTTTTTTTTTTTTGGCAGTATTAAATTTTTAACCAGATCTTCAATAGTGTCTAAAAATCTCCATGTTGAATATTATTCTTAGTTCTTAAATGTATTGTAATGTAGAATTTTGATATGCATCTTCCTTTAGAAACCCCCCAGCAGTACATGAACTTCTAAAATTATTGCTAGTTTGAGACTAACAGTGATTTCAACGTAGAGCATTCCTAGGGGTTGATGGTGCAAAGTTTTATTTGGGACACTTCATGCAACCTCAGCATTCCCCAGTGCTCCAGAACACTGTCTTTCTGACTGTGGTCAATGAGCCAAATTCCTTTGGCTTGTTCTCAAGCGTTGCTGCATTCTAGCTGCCTTGGACACCTAGTCTCAATCTTTTGACACATTGGAGGGCAAACAATCTGTATTTTTTCCCTTTCAAAAAAACAAAACAAAACCCCTCCACACAACTTGGAATCAGTCCCTCAAGAGAGGTCAGAGCCTCTAGTTTCATTGAAATCCACGGAACCTTTCCTTGTGTCCCCTTCTCGCTGTTTGTGCTGTCTGTTATTGGCATTACTTGTGTTAATCAGCTCATTGGGGTTTTTGTTTCTTGTTCCAGTGAATAGTCCCCTGTCTTGCTTCAGCCTTGTATTAACTGTGCCCTCTTCGCTTTCCTTAAGGCTAAGGAAGAAACAGATGGGGGAAGTACCTTGTGAGACCTTAGTGACCATTAAGACACTTAGGGCATGTCTATACTACAAGCTTAAGTTGACCTATGTTAGGTTGACTTACAGCCACACTACCCTCCTTCTGTCGGTGGTGCACGGCCTCATAAGGAGCACTTCCACTGACTTAAGGGCAGTGTGGGGGGCTGGAGCCGAGGCTCTCAGATCTGCTCAGCTCCCCGCCGGGAGCATGCACTTCCCCACCCGCATCAGGCCCCTATGGGGAGCAGGGATCTGGGGCAGCAGCCCAGTGGGGAGCCAGCACCCTGGGGGGACAGCCAGGCTCTATCTGGAGCCCCCCCACCCTACCTGGAGTGACAGCCCAAGCTGTGAACGCTTTCTTGTCAATTTCACAGCTCCAGCATGGAGCCCTGACATTGATAAGAATGACAGCCAATGTAAGTAACCTGCAGTGTTTACACAGACATTGCCTCACCATCACTACACCAACATAAGCCCTATGCCTCTCCTGGGGGTGGAGTTATTATCTCGGGGTAGTAGAGCACTTACGTCGGCGGGACAAGGCTGTAGTGTGTACGCTGATATAATTAGGTCAACATAAGCTGTCTTACGTTGACCTTAGTCTGGAGTGTAGACCAGGGCTTAGTAGTATAGGGCAGCTGTCTCCATCACTGCTGCTTGTAGATGTGACCGGTTGGATCACAGAAACCCCCTTGGGAGCTGCTAACTGATGTGCAAAAACTACTTCTATTTCTGTTTTCCCTGCCAGCTCTGTGGCTTCAGCTCCCTGTCTTGGTGAAGCCAGACACACCCATCTGCTCCAGCACAGACTCAGGGCCTGAATTACCTGCCCCCAAAGCTGCAGGTTTACCTGAAAACAGCTCACAGAAGTGTGCTTGCCTTTAGCACTCAGATGCCCAATTCCCAATGGGGTCTAAACCCAAATAAATCCGTTTTACCCTGTATAAAGCTTATACAGGGTAAACTCATAAATTGTTCGCCCTCTATAACACTGATAGAGAGATATGCACAGCTGTTTGCTCCCCCAGGTATTAATACATACTCTGAGTTAATTAATAAGTAGAAAGTGATTTTATTAAATACAGAAAGTAGGATTTAAGTGATTCCAAGTAGTAACAGACAGAACAAAGTAAGTTACCCAGCAAAATAAAATAAAATGCGCAAATCTATGTCTAATCAAACTGAATACAGATAATCTCACCCTCAGAGATGCTTCAGTAAGTTTTTTCTCAGACTGGACACCTTCCAGGCCTGGGCACAATTCTTTCCCCTGGTACAGCTCTTGTTCCAGCTCAGGTGATAGCTAGGGGATTCTTCATGATGGCTCCTCTCCCTCTCTGTTCTCTTCCACCCCTTTATATATCTTTTGCATAAGGCGGGAATCCTTTGTCCCTCTGGGTTCCCCCACCCCTCACTGGAAAAGCACCAGGTTAAAGATGGATTCCAGTTCAGGTGACATGATCACATGTCACTGCAAGGCTTCATTACTCACTTGCCAGCACACACATATACAGGAAGGCTCACAGGTAAATACAGCCATCTGCAGACAATGGCTCTGGTTAATGGGAGTCATCAAGATTCCAAACCACCATTAATGGCCCACACTTTGCATAATTACAATAGGCCCTCAGAGTTATATTTTATATTTCTAGTTTTAGATACAAGAGTGGTACATTTATACAAATAGGATGATCACTCTCAGTAGATTATAAGCTTTGTGATGATACCTTTTCTCTGATACTATTCCAATTACATTATATTCACTTATTATCATGTTTTTACAAAATCATATAGACTGCACAACGTCACAGTAGATACACATGTCTGTATGTGGATATTCAGCAGAAGCTTGGGTACTGGCCATATGATTGTGGTAATGATGCTGATTTCTTCGGTTCTTTCTCCTAATCTTCTGCCTCCTTCAGCTGTTGGTGGGACCAGCAAAATGCATTGGCCAAGAAACCGGCCTTAACAGGGTTTGGATGTAAGGGTGCCTCATACAGTACAGTCACGCTTCTGAAGAGTTGCAACAACCCCTGCATAAACAGCAGAAACCTTCCAGGTTTCTTAAAGACTCTGAAGCAAACAGCCAGCCTGCTGGTATTTGCTCTGAAGGAACAACTTGCTAGAGGGAGACTTCTGTGGCTCTGCCTTATTCACCACATCAAACGCAGACATGGCCCATACAGTGTTTCCAGACTTAGCCCAGCCTTATCAGTTAACTCTGAGACATTATAAAGCTGTCAACACTTGCCTATGCTCTGTCATAGGTATGCATTAGTCCAGTATTCCCTCAAGTACCTTCACACGCCTTGTAGGCTGCCCCTTTATGTAATGTAATCCTTACCCTCTGTCCATAAGCATCTTAAGTATGATCAGTCTCAAATAATATAAGCTATATTTCCTTCTTTCTGCTTCCTCCCTACCCCATATGGAGGACAGACAAATGCACCAAATTGCATATTTCCAAGCATTTGTCCACGTGGATCCCACTTGTAGGTGTGTGCACCTCATGTGCATGAACCTGGCACCCCTCTTCTGTGTGGGATATAAAGTGTAGAACAGCCCAAACTGCCAGTCAGTTCTTTCTTGTAGCTCTGAGTTAGAATTAGGATGATACATAGTTAGCTTTTTGAATTGCTTTTTCTTAATTCAATTTCCTTTTTACCAAATATATTTAACCAACCTCAAGACAACATACAAAGCCTCCCATTAATAGTATTCAACTAGATCTTTTATAACAACTTATTTCCCCTCCCGCCGGTAACTTTTGTATCTAATTTTTGTGTATATTTAAAGAAACCGCTAACTTTCTCCAATTTCATTTACACAGGTGTTGATGGATATGTTCCATCAAGATGTAGAAGATATAAGTGCACTAACTTTATCCGATGAGGAACCCTCCACCTCAGGGGAACAAACCTATTATGATCTAGTCAAGTCATTTATGGCAGAGGTTCGACAGTACATAAGGGAACTAAATCTCATTATAAAAGTTTTTAGAGAGCCTTTTGTCTCCAACTCCAAATTGTTTTCAGCTCATGTAAGTATTATATAGATGTTACAACTGATGCATATCAAACTTACGTTTGCATTAATGTAGGTGAGATTTTCTGGGACCTAACTTTTGTCCAGCGTAACATTCCTATAGTATAGGAAGAACTATCAGAAAGCCATCTGTTTCTCAACGCTTGTTGCTCCAGCCCAGAACTGTTGATGAACAAACAAAATACAGTAACAGATGTTCTTATTTTGATGCTGCCGCTCACCTACAAAGGCAGCTCTGAAAGAACAGGCTGAGAAAAGGGGTGTGTGCATGCACACATGGTGTAAGGATTGAAATATAGATAAGAAAGGAGAGGCAGCATGGGAACGTATTATAGCTTATCCTGAAATAAATGATGAGGGAGTAGGAGGATGTTTTCCACCCTCCCAGCCCAGAAGTCTAGAACCCAGAATATAGAATTGTAGAGCAGGGTGGGCTGAGTGTCTTATACCATGCAGCATTATATTCCCCTTGCACTTCTCTGGCATCCTACAAAGCCAATTTAGTGCATTGGGAACTATTGTACTGACGTTATGGGGGTTGCAGGAAGTTTCTCCTGTACCATTTCTCAACCCACTTGTACAGCTACCATATAGACTGCATTTTTAAAAGCAAAAACGACAACATTGAAATGCACATTAAGATCCAAATTGTTTGAATGCCCTAGTCTACCACTCTATCATGCCTGTCTTCTCTTTATGAAGCACCTATCGCTATGTAGGTGCTGAAGTGCCTTGAAAATATAAACAGAGGCAGTATTGTGGAGATATTCAAGGACTTAGAATTGGGAGCCCTGGGTCACTTACTCTGCCACTGGGTTGTGTGACGTTCTGCAAGTAACTTAAGCTGTGCGCCTCAGGTTCCTTTTATATTTATATATATTTTTTAAGTGTAGGGGAAAGAATAAAAATATTTATTGATCTTTGTAAGTAGAAGGGAAAGTGTTTGTAAGAGCCTCTTATGAAAGATTATACATAAATGCAAAGATTTAAGACCATCGAGGATGATCAAAACTTATGCTTCAGGTTATAAACTGACCATGTTTGAGGAACCAGAAGGATATTCTTCCTCTTTGTTTGGCATTGCATAATTAAATACAATTGCATCATTGGCTAAGTGCATTACTGGGTAGAAGTTTAGGAGGTGTGCAGAGTTTGCAATTTTTTTGAAACAGCAAGTGCTGCCTGTTTTTGCAATATTGTATTACATAGGCCAGTAGTCTGTCATGGTATGGGAATTGGAATTTCTGTTTTCTTGTCAGTGCCATGCACTTTCTTAGCTACATGAGATCTCTCTCTGAATGCTAGAGCTCTATGTAGTTGAACTTTCTGATTCTGCTAAATCTTTCTAAGGGTACTGAGTTGTAGGGTGAAATTCTGACTCCACTGAAGTCCGTGGCAGTTCTGCCATTGACTTCATTGGGGCCAGGATTTTACTCAGTGTACAAAGTTGGGTATGTGCAGTAGATCCTGAACTGCTGAAAACTGGATTACTTAAGAGTAAAAAAGCTGAAAAGTTTGGGTCACCTCTCCATAGGTTCATCTTTCTTCTCTGCTAGACTTTGGGTTTCACCAGTGGGTTCAGAACACAAATTGGGCAATTGCATGGTGGTATGATTTGTGTGTAATACTGTGTATACTGCATAGGACAGGTTAACATGTGGGTCATTACTATTCTTAATTCAAATTTGAAATGGAAACCAAAAGGCAACACTTGTGGGAAACACTAAAGAGTTTGATTCTATGAAAGAAATAGCCCTATTTGCTAAATTCAGGTTAAGATAGTAACTTAAGTTCTCTGTTTCTTCTCCCATTATTTTTCTTCCAAACATGAATCACAGTAATTAATCACCTGTCCGTTACCTACAATATTTATAACCTTGCTTTAGCTGAGAAACTAATCAGTGTTCAATATTATAATTAAGTAGCTTGCTTTGTGTGCTATATATTTTGTCTTATGGATTTAATTTCTCTTTCTTCTTCACCATTGATATTTATTGTCTGATGGTTCCATTTCTTCCTTCAGGATGTGGAAAATATATTTAGTCGTATATCAGATATTCATGAACTTAGTGTGAAGCTATTGGGCCACATTGAAGACACCGTAGAAATGACAGATGAAGGCAGTCCCCACCCCTTAGTAGGCAGTTGTTTTGAAGACCTAGCAGAGGTAAGTAAGAACATTAAAGTTTGTTTTTATAATATATATTTTATTTTTGTTATACACCTTGTATGTCCTAGATAACTGGAGTAATAAAAAAAAAAAAGTTTTTTGGTAGTTCAGTTCGTCTTTGTTTCAACTGTCTTGGCTGCCTACATTGATATCTACCTTCTTCAAAGAAACAGTCATCACAGGGCAGATTTTCGCAGGCTCTCAAGATTTACCCTGCTTGACCTACCCTTGATTCTGAGACTGCAGACTAGTTTGAGTCACAAAAAGGCTGTGGGACCAGTTTCACTATGGGTATCTTCCACTCATAATTCCAAAGTGTGTTTTGGCAGTTTTTGGAGTGGGGGTTCCCCGCTAAGGGATTGCCCCCTGGTTGCGCAGATCTTTGGGACATTTTTGAAGGACTTTGACCATTCGAGGCTGCATGAGCATCCCCTCATGCCACCAAATTTTCAGGCCCAGAGACTATATAAGGGAAGTGTGGCCCCCAACTATCAGAATTCCTCCTTATTGCCAGTGCATGCAGGTGGAGGGACAAGGTGCTGGCAGAAATGAAATGAACAAGAGCTTTAAGGTTTAGAAGTATCAAACTTGGCCTTTAGAGACTGAAATCAAAATGGGAGTGTCTGAGACCCTGTTTCTGCAAAGACTTGAGCATGAGTTTAACTTTACACACCGATAACTAAATGCATGAGGTTAAGCATGTGCCTAAATCTTTTCAGGATTGGGGCCTAAATCTTTTTATAAATGTGCTTACTGATAAAATTATATATAAAGTTTTCTCCTGTGTAATATACTTCATATTTATACCAATAACATGAAGCTTTGATACTAACCTATTTTAAAAATTTACTTTGTATTCCTTCTTAGGAATTGGCATTTGATCCGTATGAATCATACGCTCAAGATATTTTGCGACCTGCTTTTCATGATCACTTTCTTAGTCAGTTATCAAAGCCTGGAGCAGCATTCTATTTACAGGTACAATATCTTTTTTTAATCTTTAAGAATATACCATTGTGTTACAACACATCTATTGTTTTAAGATTAAGACCATTTTTGTTTCCAGTCAATAGGAGAAGGTTTTAAAGAAGCTGTTCAATATGTTCTACCGAGGCTGCTTCTTGCTCCCGTTTATCACTGTCTTCACTATTTTGAACTTTTAAAGGTAAGTAAAAAATTATATTGCTCATCTAAAATGTTTTGTTTCATATTAGCATTTCTCAATTTTATTTATATTGGAGCTATCTATATTCTCAGTAAGGCATCTTAGTAGACTAACAGAATTTTTTAATAATAGAAATGGAATGATGAATCTGGTGTAATGAAATGTAAATTTTGTGCCATTGTAGATTTGTGTACGTAACGAATACGAGTCCATATTTTTATCTATCTCGTGTAGCAACTAACATCTGGGGGGGTTTTTTGTATTGAGCAATATTGTAATGATATTATTTTGGTGTATTGAAAATGGATCCCTCAAATAGAAAAAGGAATTTTACTTCCTAGTTATTTTGTTTATATTTTAGGAATAAAGCTAAGCCTGGGTGAACAGTGTAAAACAGGGTAATGATCAGTGAAAATGTGGCTGCATTTCTTAACTGGAAAACCTGGGGGGGAAAACATATATATCTGTAGTTTTCTAAAGTTGATGAGATTTTTTTTTTTTAAAGTAATTGTAACTCTGGTTTCTGGGTGAGAAAAGGACTCCAGTGAGATTCTCTTTCAACGTTAACTTTTTTTGCTCCTTTGAGTAGCCTCTGCACATTCTCGCTCATGGTATGTACTGATAATGCAGCTTGGATCCTGAGATGTATTGTCAGTGCATCCAGACTGCACTGTTGGTATATCCCATAAGTGGGAATGTGCCGCATTCGTCTTGAAGAATTTAGGTTACAGGTGAGTCATCTCCATTAATCAGGTATTTTCCTGGGTGTTTTGTGTGATGTGATGGACTATCAGTGGTTGAATTGTAAAGATCTTATAATTTTAAAGTACTGTAACTGAACAGTACAAAATAAATGGGCAAAGTCTCTTGATTTAACAAATCAGACATCTTTATTAAACAATAATCTTTAACAAATCGAATACTTTGCTTAAGTTGTTTCTCCCAAAATTAAATTTTACTTTAGAGGGAATTTTTAAAGGGGGGGGGGGGGGAATTGCTCTCACAAAAAAATCTCAGACATCATGGAGAAATTCAAATGAGAGTGGAAAAAATCCTCCCTGACTCCTGGTTGGCAACAACATTTTGTGTTCTGGAAGCTCAATGTCAAAAGATTTGAGTTGCTTATAATTTTGGTTATACATGACAATATTCTAACTCAAATTTTTATTGAGGGGGGGATCACATCAGATAGTTTCTTTATTAAAACGTGAAACCGAATGAAGACCCAGCATTTTTATATACACTTAACTGTAAAGAACACTGTATTATCTGAAATATAAAAGATTATATTACACAAATTAGAGTCCAGGATTACAATGGTTGCAGACAAATTAGTCTCAGTAATGAAAAGTCTGATTGCCACAAATAGTGTTTCATGTTCATATCTTCTTTTAGCCACAGATGTCGTCTACTACAAGTGATACTTTACATAATGAACAACATTTATTTTCCATAATTCTCATAGTCAGAGCATTTAAGCAAATTGCACTAGCAATGTCTTGAGGCTATATTGCATCTTTTATGGAATACATGTTTGGTTTTAAACATCCATCTGCCAGTTTGACTTCTGTGTGATTTGAAGATAGCTGTTGAAAAGAATCTCTTGCAATTTCTTGTTGAATATGTAGATGAGCAAAAAAAATACATTGACAGTTATAGTTCAAAGCACAGGTGCATTACAGTTATCACATCATTTAAAAAAAACTGAAGAGAATTGAAATCTGATGGACAGTACATCAGGAATATACAAATATTATTATCCATTCTTCGAGTGATTGCTCATGTCATTCAACTTAGGCGTGGGTGCTCGTCACATGCACTCGTGCTGGAAGTTTTTCCCTCAGCAGTATCCATAGGGGACCGACTCCGGCGCCCCCTGGAGTGGCGCGCACATGCCGCGATATATAGGACACTGCCGGTTCCCCCCCACCCTCTGTTCCTTCTTGCCGCCAGTGATGGTGCTGGAACTGTTGCTCCTTCAGTTAGTGCTGTAGCTGCTCGTTCATACGAACTAGTTATTTCCTGTTTATACTGTATATAGTTTTTTTTATTAGTGTTTATAAATCCCTTAGCTATAGTTAGAGACTTCGTAGGTCCCGAATGGGACTTTGCCTCAGGACGGGGCATGCCCCGATCCCCAGGCTTTAAGCCCTGTGATCGCTGCAAGAGGCCCATGCCCGTTAGTGATCCACATAGCAGTTATCTGCGTTACTTGGGCGAAGGACGTATTAGTGAAGTGCAAAATTTGCAAGTCCTTCAAGCCAAGAACTAAGAAGGAGCGTGATATTCATTTAAGAGCGCTCCTTATGGAGTCGACCAGCACCCCGGCACTGGAGCAACGCTCTGACTTGGCGCCGAGTACCGTGATCTTGGTGCGTAGCGCCCCACTGGGACTGTCCACTAGCCAGCACTGGTCCCCATCCATGGCTCCCACCACGAAGCCCAAGAAGGCGGAACGAGGCTGGTCTCCATCCTCCCACAAGGGAAAGGATAAGACTAGGTGTGAGCAAGGTCCCATGCCAGGCAACTCTTCACCCACATCGGGATCTTGGGCCCAAGCTCTGGGGGAGCGATGTAACAGGTTCACGAGCCTGCCCTTTGAGCCTTTGGCCTCGTGCTCCCTGTTTTACCATCATGGAAGGTAGCTTTCCTAGTGGCAGTGACATCGGCAAGGCGCGAGTCTCCAAGCTGCAAGGGGAGGTGTGGGTGTGTGGGAAAGGTACACGAATCAATTGTTTGTGGAGAATTCCTGTTTGCTGTAAGTTGTTAATGTAAAATTAAAGGAGACAGAGTTGGCTTGTATTCGTGTGAATGGTGCTATAAAAGGTGGAGCTGCATAATATTGTCCATAAACAGTTCTGTCATGTTGTTAAAGGAAACAGTTTATAAGATTTATAGATGTAGGGTACCATATCTCTGTCTTGGTTAGGGTAGATGCATAATACTTTTGTACTGCTAGTTTTCTTTTTGTAAGAGAACTTTTAGGAAAACTCACCTGGAAATTTCCTTTTGCTTAGAGCAATTTGCAAATCTTCCCTGCACAGAAGACTACAATATGTGAAAGAGTAGTATGTATATTCTCTGAGATAAGTATCTTCTCTATCATGCATTCTAAAGCTTCAGTAACTTTAAATGGTTTCAGTTCTAATGTATATAATACTGCAAGTGTTCTGATACAGGGAGTGCAATATTGGACATTCCTTCCCTGAAAAAAATCTTGCTAATCTCTATTAGTAATGTGTGTAAACTTAAGTTTTGTGACTTGATGGGAATTGCTGTGTTTTTGCAAATATCTGTAGTTGTTGGAATTTTACATGTGCTTGTGTAATTGGTTGATTATCCGGTATACTCTCATTTCACAATAACTTCAGTTGATCTCTTCTAGTATCACTAGAAATGAAGGACAGATCTCAAAGATCCATTTCCAAAGCCTTGTTTAATATCTGAATTTCATCTTAAAACGATTCCCCAGTCTTTGCAGAGCTGTAACTTAGTTTTTAGTCAGTGGAAACATCATCTTAATTTCAAATACTTTTTCCTGAATCTCTTGCACTGTTTTAAGTTGTGTTAAATCCTTCTGATGCAACAAGGGCATCAAAGGTAAGAATGTTACTTTTTTTCCTTTTCCAGCATGGAAGTATTAAATTTATTACATGCTGCTGGAGCTCTGCTGGCATACAACTGTGGAATTGTACCAGTTACACTATTTGTATATTTATGCTGCTCTCATACAACTATCTGTTATATAGGGAAGGGAATTATTCTGGTTTTAATTTGGAAATGGCTGAGGAATCAAGTTTGACAATCAGTGCTGAAAAATTTTACAGAATTCTGTCTCTCTAGATCAGGGGTCTCAAACTCAAATGACCACGAGGGCCACATGAGGACTAGTGCATTGGCCCGAGGGCCGCATCACTGACACCACCCCTCTCGCTGGCCCCAGCCCCGCCCCCACTCCACCCCTTCCATGAGGCCCCGCCCCTTCCCCATTTCTTCTCCACCTCCTCCCCTGAGCGTGCTCCTCCCCCATCCCTCCTGGAAAGTGCTAAGCGTTATACAGATCAGTGCTGCTCCTACAACAAGTCATTTCCAAGCAGTTTTAATAAAATATATACACTCAGTAATGCANGGGCAGCAAGTGAGGCTGGGGGACCCTCGGGGGAGGCGGCAGGTGGGGCCGGGAGAGAGACCCGGCCCCAAACATTGGGGAGCAGCATGCGGGGAGTTTAGCTGCCACATAAAATAACTCGGAGGGGGGGGCGGGGGTGAGGGGAGTTTGGCAGAGACAGGAAGTAACTGGGGGGATGGGAGGGGCACAGGGAGCTTGGCGGGCCGCAGGGAAGAGCGCCGCGGGTCACGTGTTTGAGACCCCTGCTCTAGATCATCATTTTAATGGTTGTGACATCGTCCATAAGCTCTTGTATTCAATATAAAACTGTAATTGTTTGTCAGGTCATTAGTTTGTAAGGAGGTAGAAGCTACAACAGTGTTTGTTGCCTCTTTTAAATAAATATGTCAAGGCTTCATGCCTAATTCTCATAATTTATGTACAACATATTTCTTGAAACTTGTTGATGAGGTTTTCTTTACAGGTAATTTATATAGTCTATCTTGCTGCTTTCTGTATGTTAGTAGGCTCTTATGCATATTACTATATTTCAAAATAAAAATACTTGACATTTTTATATACACACACGTAATATAAAAATACTTAAATACTAATTGGAGGGGAGAATGGATTTCCACTTACTACCTATTAGTAAGAGAATGGATGTAAAGAAGTAAAATAACTATACAACAGACACAGGATAGTCTGTCAGGAAATAAAGAGCAGATATGTCAGGAAATAAAGTATATGCAGTGGATGTACTTCTGTATTGGCTTTGAATTTTATTAGATCAGTGTAAATTGTTCTTGTGAACTGAAGTAATATGCCTTCAATGATTATTGCAATAATCCAATAATTCTCTTGATTAAAATGTAATTATGTATTCTATTTAATATTTAATCTGAAACTGACAATTCATGTTAACTTTCTATATTGAAATTCAGCTTTCTATCTCTCTAGAGCAGGGGTGGCCAACCTGGGGCTCCGGAGCCACATGCGGCTCTTCAGAAGTTAATTTGCGGCTCCTTGTATAGGCACCGACTCCAGGGCTGGAGCTACAGGTGCCAACTTTCCAATGGGCAATGGGGTTTTCACTGCCCAACGCCTGGCTCTGCCACAGGCCCCACTTCACACCCCCCCCCCCCCCCCCCCCCCCCCCCCCCCCCCCCCCCCCCCCCCCCCCCCCCCNGAAACAGCTGGAGGTGCGGGGACGAAGGGGAAGGCGCTGATCGGCATGGCTGCTGACTACTACTGTGGCTCTTTGGCAATGTACATTGGTAAATTCTGGCTCCTTCTCAGGCTCAGGTTGGCCACCTCTGCTCTAGAGTCTAGTATACTCACTGGTAAGAGTACAGGGGAGTTGCATCTTACATGGGGGTTAGGTTCTGAAGTCAGCACGTAAGGTGAAAATCACGTATAGTCAAACGCTCATTGAGTGGAATGGCGGGCGGAATCGCCCGCACTACAGGTACAGTATTTAAATTATTTTTCTCTTTTTTGTTTTGTTTTGCTGAGCGCCTATAGTTAAAATCGCGTAAATTAAACGCACCTACGATGCGACTCCACTGTATAAAGGACATTGTTTCAGAGAGCATTTGTAACATGTCCTTTTGTCTAGTCACATTGTGGATAGCAGAATGCTGGTAGTGGTAAATGTGGCAGGTGCTGAAAAGATTGGTTTGGTTTGTTTTTTTTCAGGTTCTTAGCAAACTAAAATGGGCCAGAATTGGCTGCTTGTCAGAACTTGAATTTCTTTCCCATGCTGTCTTATTCTGGAAGATCACCTCAATTGTTGTATAATTCTAGTAAGATTTCTTAATATGTTTAAGTAAACAGTACAAAAAAGATTGAGTGAATTATGTCTGCAGTATTGTGAAGAATACAAAATTTAGTACTGTGATAAGCCTGAAAAATCACCGAAGGTATGTGTACACTACAAACACTACAGTGGCATAGCTAGACACTTACTACATTGATGGAAGGATGTGGGTTGGGGTTTTTTTTTTGGGGGGGGGGGGGGGGGGGGGGGGAGTTGCGATATTAAATGCACCCCTTTGAGAGGCAGTGGCTAAGTCAATAGAATAATTCTTCTGTCAACCTAGATCTATCTACAGCAGGGGTTAGCTTGACCTAACTATATTGCCCAGGGCAAAAAAATTTTCACAGCCCCAGGCAATGTCAATCTAGGTTGATCTAATTTTTAGGTGTAGACCAGACCGAAGTTATTACAGGGGGAATTGGTAATGAACCTTATACTTACATTGCCTAACACTTTCTTCTATAAAGAACTCTCAAGACCTTTCTATCACCTTTCTATTGTTTGAGATGAACTTTTCTTTGTCCCATGAAATTGTGTTCAGCTTTTGCTGGGTTACAGGCTGTTTAGAAAATGCCTTCTTTTGCTTGCATTCCTCAGGAAAATGTTGGCAGCACGCTCGTAGCTCATGTCAGGCTCATGCTGTTGCTGCTATTACAACAGCAGACGTACTGGGAACTCCTAGGAGCTTTTAAAGCAGCTGGAGAGGGGAAGGTGAAGAGCTGAGGTTCCCATACCTGGACATGGCTCATGGCCTCAGTGTCCCATACCCTCCTATGGAGGCACCACATGAGGTGGGAACCAGGCTGGGCTCTGCCTTCCCCCTCACCCACCCACAGATTCAGCAAACAGCCCCAGTGGCCCACTTCCTTGGTCCTTTCTAGGGGCACCATGAGCAGCAGGAGCTCCCGCAATTTCAGGGGGATGGGAAAGCCAGACCAGCTGGGCTATCCCTTCAATCACTTCCCAAGCAGGTAGATCCACCATGAATAACCTCCTTTTGCTGCTGCATGTTAACGAAGTTAATTCTGTAGCTCAAGGGGTTGCAGTCTGTGCTCCACTGCTGAAAGGCTCAGGGTTAAACACTGCATGATAGGGGCTTGTTACAGTTGCACATAAAAACAAATTATATTACCTCTTTCCTTCTTAACTAAAAACTTAGGAAATTATGTAGGAAAAAAACCTAAATTAAAGATCATTATTTAGGTTTCAAAGTCAAGCACTTGAAAGTTAGGAAATGTTAGCTTTATGGTTGCCTGTGCAACCTTAATTTGACCCCTTGTGCATATGCATTATGGTAGTCTTTAACTGCATGATCACATGCTGTCTTTTCCACAGTACTCTGCCTCGTTCAGTGCACAGGAAAGATGCACAAGAGAGACAGAATTTAGCTTGCACACACAACCCTAAATCTAGTATTTCCTAATGTACGGATGCTTGACTGGCATCCTAAGTGTTCTTTTAACATAGCTTGTTTGTTTGTTTTGTTTGTTTAGCTTCTAATACGTGGAATGTCCTGTTATCAGAATGGTTTCTCCTGTTACCCCAACTACAGCAGCATGACAGGGATATATAACACTCTTTTGAATTTACAGAAAATGTGGCTCTACTAACATTTTAAATGGTTCCCCAGTGAAGACACCTGGAAAGATATAATCAACTTAGAAATAGGAGTAATCTAACAGGTCATACACGTTGCTTCTATTGGCTGAGCTCATTGCACAACCCAGGTGTCATAAACATACAGCTAAGGGTAGCATAAAATCCCTCCTTTACCTGTAAGGGGTTAAGAAGCTCAAATAATCTGGTTGGCACCTGACCAAAAGGACCAATAAGGGAAGAATATACTTTCAAATCTGTGGGGGAAGGTTTTGTTTGTGCTCTCTTCGTTGTTCTCTCTTGGACAGAGAGGGACCAGGGCAGAGGAAAAAAATCTCCTAAAACCCTACCTGAAATAAGCATCTAAGATTACAAAAAATTTAAGTAATAGCAAGGAAATGCGTCAGATTCTTTTGTTTTAGCTTGTGAATTTTCCCTATGCTAAGAGGTAATTTTATTCCTGTTTTGTAACTGGAAAGGAGAATCAGAGGGGAATCCTCTGGGTTTTAACTTTACAGGGTAAATAAAAAGATTTATCTTCCATCCTGATTTTGCAGGTGTGATTCTTTTACTTTTTTTTTTTTTTTTTTTTTTAAATAAAATTCTTCTTTTAAGAACCTGATTGATTTTCAGTGACCTAAAAACCAGGGATTTGGTCTGTGCTCACTTTGTTAACCTAACGGTTGGTATATTATTCTCAAGCCTCCCCAGGAAAGGGGGTGAAGGGGCTTGGGGGGATATTTGGTGAGGGGGGGGGGAAATAGGGCTCAAGTGGCCCCTCCCTGAATGCTTGTTTAAATCACTTGGTGGTGGCAGCAATACCGTCCAAGGACAAGGAAAGGAATTTGTGCCTTGGGGAAGTTTTAACCTAAACTGGTGGAATATAAGTTTAGGGGGTCTTTCATGTGGGTCCCCACATCTGTACCCCAGAGTGGGGAGGGAACCCTGACATCAGGGACTCCTTGAATCCCTCCACATCCCCCTCCACCCAACAAGGTTTCCACAGCCTGCATCTCCTCTATGCCAGGGGCTCTGTGGTCCCCTTTCCCCTCATGCCAGGTCCACCATTCTCTCCCCGCCCCCTATGCCAGGGGTTCTGTGTGCTCCCATTCTCCCCACCATTCTTATTCATTCTTCTTCTCCTTTATCAGTTTCTTTTCTTTCTCTTTCAGGGTTGTCAGCATTTTTAAACTGTATTGGGAGGATGGGCAGAGCTAAGATGAGGGTTATTGTAAAACTGGAAGGTGATAATGGCTGCCATCAACTGGTTCTTTGCTCCTATAGTTATAGAGGTGGCTGAAGCTGCTAGTTCTGCAAACCCATTCTGTGTCTCCCATTTCCCCCTTTGGCTTTTCCAGTTGTCACCAAAATGAATAGGGTTCTGCCTGTTGATGCTTAGTACACTCCCTGAAAATTTTGGAATTGATTGGACGCGGCATTCAGAAGTTATCATGTAACACATCCAAATGCAGAAATACCATCGAGTTGAGTGCAAGGCCTCACAACTCCGCCAATAAAAATCAGACTCCATGCTGAATTATGTTGAAGCTGTTAAGGTGAATTTTATTACAAATTGGAATTATATAAGAAAAAGGAAAGACTGTTTTAAATCAACATTACTTTACTGTGATGGAGAATTCTTGGGAAGAAAATGGATGTCCTCAATCCCAAATGTGAAAGCAAATAGGTAAATATTTTGTGATATTTCAAATATAGATGTAATAATGCATGTTACCAGTCTAGTTAATGAAAAATTGTAAAATAAAATGTTCATCTATATTCTACAGTGCTGCTCCAGCTGAGGAGGAAAAAACTGGATGACACCGACGACGACGAGAGGACTCTCAAGAGCATGGAGGGCCAAGGAAGAGAACTGGTGCAGGCTTCTACATTTGTTCCAGAAAGATAATGCAGCTGCTGTGGAAGAGATAGCAGCAAGTGTGGAAGGAACTGATGAATCTGAAGTTAGGCAGGAAAGTGTAAAGAAGATGGATTTTATTATTTACAGTAGCTTCTCCAAATGTGCAAGTGGCAACATATGCAGCTTCTCAGTGGTGGACTCTTGAGCATACAAAATCCATACGAAGACTCTGCTAGTAGCTATTTGAGTCTACTGCAGACTTCTAAAAATTTTTGTAGATGGTTCAAGAGTCACTTCTACTGCCAAAGTTGACTGATATATTTGCAAACAATGCTATTTTCATCTGTTTCTTGTACGGTTAGATTACATCTGTATGTGTTGAAATAGTAATTTTTTTAAATTACATATTTTGGCACCTGTTTGGGTATTGAAACAGTAATATTTGAATGTACCTTTTAGTTTAAGAAATTATAAAGGTTCAATAAAATTGAATTATGCATCTAATTATGAGTTAACATTAAGAGGTTTTTTAAATTTCTAATGTGGGGAAAATCCTTCATTTTGGAGTAGCAGCAGTTAAAAAAAATACAAGAGTTCCTAACCTATCTGGAATATGGGTTCTTCCAACAGTGGGGGTCACAACCATTTTTTTTTTTATAGCTAGATGAGAGAGGGGTGTCTGGAAATTTTGTTGTTGCATTGGACAATGGTATGGAAAAAATTTTGAGAATTGCTCACCTAGCCAATGTCATCCTCAGGTTTGACATACTTTAAATCTGTGTGAAAGTTGTGTAGTGCTTAGAGCAGGGGTCTCAAACACACGGCCCCCCCGCCCTCCCCCAACGTTTACTTAGAGCAGCTGCCTGCCTGCCTGCTCTGCCCTGGCGCCGGGAATCGGCTGGAACCTGGGGGAGGAGGGGCGCAGGGGTGTGTGTGGCTGTTGCTTCAGGCACCGCCCCCAGCAGTTCCCATTGGCCGGGAATGGGGAACTGTGGCCAATGGGAGCTGCTGGGGGCGGTGCCTGAAGCAACAGCCACACACACCCCTGCGCCCCTCCTTCCCCAGGTTCCAGCTGCTTCCTGGTGCGGCACGGCGGCAGGGCATGCAGGCAAGCAGGGAGCCTGCCCTGCCCCCGGTGCGGGTCGGGCCAGAGCCCACCCCCCGCACTCCTCCTGCACCCCAACCCCCTGCCCTGAGTGTCCTGCCCTGAGCCCCCTGCCACACCCCGACCCCCTGTCCTGAACCCCCTCCACACCCTGCACCACGATCCCCTGCCCGGAGCCCCCTGCTGCACCCTGCACCCCTGAACCCCCCACCGCACCCTGAGCCCCCTGCTGCACCCTGCACCCCGACCCCCTGCCCTGAGCCCCCTGCTGCACCCCGACCCCCTGCCCTGAACCACCCGCTGCACCCCTCCTGCACCTCAACCCCCTGCCCTGAGCCCCCCCACACCCCTGCCCTGAGCCCCCTGCTGCACCCTGCCCTGAACCCCCACCGCACTCCTCCTGCACCCCAACCCCCTGCCCTGAGCCCCCTGCCACACCCTGCACCCTGACCCCCTCCTGCACCCTCACCCCAACTCCCTGCCCTGAGCCCCCGCCACACCCCACACCCCTCCTGTGCCCCCTGGGGGCAGGGAGGGGGGCAGAGTTGGGGTGGGGATTTCGGGGAAGGGGTTGGAATGGCGGCAGGGAAGGGGTGGGAAGAGGCGGGGCAGGGGCGGGGCCTCATGGAAGGGGTGGAGTGGGGGCGGGGCCGAGGGCGGCGGGGGGGAGGTGTCAGTAAATGCGGCCCTCGGCCCAATGTACTAGTCCTCATGTGGCCCTCGAGGTCATTTGAGTTTGAGACCCCTGGCTTAGAGTATCAAGTCATAAACTGCTAATGAACTGGCAAATGTTAGAGTAAAACTTACTGGATATATGAATTTTTTAATTTCATTTTTGTCGTGTTGCCACTTTAATTTTATCAAATGTGAATTTTGAAGGACCCAAAAATGTCATGCCATATCTGAATTCTGTGATTTACTAGGGAAAGCAAACTTCAGTGGATCTTTTTCTCCTGCTTATATTGGAGCAGCATGTATTATCTTTATAAGATAATACTAGGCATCAGGGTTTTTTTTTTCCCTAATTCAATTATCTTGGGTTTTGGTATGTAATGCCATGTTCACACAAGGAAAGACTATGTAACACAATTAATGTAATTTAATTTAAAGGTCTAGAATTAAGTGAGTCAGTGTAGCCCATGAAAAATAATCTGTAATAATCTCTTAAAGTGTAGTTCTTTTTTATTTGTATAAGTATTATGTTAACATCTATTATGAAAATGAGAACCTTGCTGTAAAGTAAATCTAAATTGACCTATTAAACTCAGATGTGTATTTGTGCTGTAGTGAATTTATTATTAGTTCAGAGTATTGAAAAAAAAGTGTAAGTTCAAAGGTCTTGCTAAATGCTGTTTTCAAAGCTCTGAATGTGACCTGCTTCCTGCAATAGCTATGCATCCTGATTTATGCAGCACTTGGCTGCCTCCTAAGTCCAACAGCAGCTTCACAACTGGATGGGGTGTCAGCTATTTCCAGATGTGTTATGCTCCCAGACCTACTTATTAGCTGCTTCAGGCAGCTTGTGTTGATGGGGCCTAGGAACTGGAGAGCCTTTCGGGTCTTGGAGACCGACTTACTCCTAGCCTATTACTTTCTTGGTGCACAGGGAGTCTGTGCACATTGCGGAATCCACAGCAGGGGTGGACTCCATGAGATATTGGTCCTTCAAGGTCTTTAGGTATTCTGTGGCATGTATGTCTTCAGTGTGGTCCACTAAACCAGGGATTCAGTGGCCCGCCACCTCTTCTGGCTCCTCATAACTCCCAAGGCACCATTGTTTCTGACTAGCACCCAGTGCACTTGAGCACCTGATCCATCAATATGTCTCCCCCGGCACAATGTGCTGTAGATTCTCCAACTGCATGGTGGGGTATTAACTTAGTGTCCAGGCCCAGGGAACCTCTTTTGGATATTGTTTAGCGTATTGATCGGGCATGTGGAAGCACTGGTGTCTGAGCTGAGTGTTTTGAAAAGCGCTGTGCATAACTGCTACATCTGTGGGACCCTTTATGCACTGTATGGCTCTTGCTTCTAGCACCAGTCCTTTGGCTGGTCTTGAAATCATTGCCTCCTGTTAAGGCTCAAGGCATCCGTGCACTCCAGAAGAACTTCAAGTAGCTGACCAATGAAACATGATCTGCATCACAGAGGTTAATAGAGAAGGCCTTATGTGGAGGAAGACATTTAAGGTATAGCACAGGAATGAAGGGTGCTTGAGAGATTTACTGACACCAGTGCTGGTTGCTCTGACTCCCCCTTCTCGTTTCCATGCCAATGTGGGGCTCAGACTGCAGCTCACCTGCTAAGGAAAGTGGAATTGAATTGGAAGGTGATCCTAACTCAAATGAAGAATCAAGCCATCATATTATAACAGTTTGGCTGATCTTGCAAAAGCCTTACACTCAACTCATTGACATTTCTGTTTGTATGTAACATAACTATCCCAGGAATTCAGAAATGTGCTAGGCATCACAGGCCAGAACCCTATTGATTTGGAGAAAATTGGGGACACGTGGGAGTCCCTACCAGCTCTTTACCACTGTCTCAGTTTTGGGCACTTCTGCAATAGCCTATAGATCAAAGAGCTGGTTGATGGTACCCATTAATACTTACTAATAACAATATTCTATCTCTATTGGGAGGATGAGCAGAGATGAGTTTTAACAGGTCAGTGTCCTGAATGCTTTGTCTGGAAGAGAAGTCAGAATAATGGTGGGGGAAAATGGGGTTATGCACATAACTTCTGACCTGGGGAAGAGGAGGTGGAACCCATGGAGAGGGCACTGGACACACAGAGCCCCTGGCATGGGGTTTCACACAGCCCCTGGCATGGGGGGAGGTGTTAGTGGGGGGAAGGGAAATTGGGCACACAGTATCCCTTGCAGGGGAGATTGGGGTACCATGGTACAGGGGAAAGGAGTGGGAGTGTATACAGTCCCTGCTATGGAGTGAGAATGGGGAGAATGCAGAACCCCTCATGGGTGAATATTGGGGTAACCTGGTATGAGGCATGGGGGGTACAGAGTACCTCTGGCATCAGGATAAGGTAAAATAGGAGGCACACAGCCCTGCCATGGAGGGCATGGGGGGGAGTAGTAACACACAGCCCCTGGTATAGGAGGGATGCGGAGTCCCACAGAACGCCTAGCAATGTGGAGAAGGTGGAAATGAAGGCAGATGGAGCCCCTGGAAGGGTGGATTGCAGGCACCCTGGTACAGGGGTAGTAGGATAAAAGAGGAGAATGGGGCTGCGCAAAGACCTTGCCATGGCTGGACAAGAGGATGTGGGCCACATAAAACCTCTGATGGGGGAGATTGTGGGAATCTGGTATGGAAGAAGGGGAGACAGAGACTCTGCCACTGAGGGTATGGGGGGAAGTAAGAATAGAGCTGAACACACAGCCACTGGTGTAGGGGAAGAACAGAGGGAGCAGGGGAGAATGAGAAGCCCTAGCAGTTGGAGAGATTGGGAGGAGTTGCAGGGGGTCCCTGAAATTGGGGGAAGGAGGGGCACAGACCTTATGGGGGAATGAAGAGATGCAAGGAGCCTGTGGTTCCTGCAGTGAGCTTGGCCACCACAAGTGATGAATCATGTATCCCACTAATTATGTGCAGTGTTAGAACCATCAAGTCAAGAGAGGCACAGGATGTTTCCAGTGACAGAAAACACTGGCGATGCTAATGTGCCACAGGAGATTCCTGGTGGTCTCTTTCCCACCAGTAAAATAAAACAACTTTATATAGGCTAAGCTGATTGATGGTTGGACCTCTGTAGGAATGGTCCCTGGGTTGGTGAATAGGATGTAAGGTTTTCCTCTGAGGTCACTGGATGTGTATCTTTGTGTTTAACATGAAGTCCATAGCATATAAGAGCACACAGGAAAGCTTTTTTTCTGCACCTCTTACATACTCACTGTCTCCTGGTATTTTATTATATAAATACTTTGCATGGAGAGGATGGCCATTTCAAGTAGACGCTCCCAAATAACCTTTTAATAAACAGAATGCAACCTCTTGATTGAGGGGGGTACCTCCAGGTGCCCACTTTCTTCAGATTGCCTATCCTTTGTGCCTGTGTGATGCCCTGTCTGATTTCTCAGGGTCTTATCTAAAGTAGGTTATGGGGTTATTGGCCCGATCCAAAGACTCTTAAATCAGTTGAAAGGCTTGTTGACTTTAATGGGCTTTGGATCAGGTCACAGATGGGCTTGGAATATTTTTGCTCCTGACTCCTCTTGGAGGAGGTGCAGTTTAGGCCTTCGATAATCTTTGTGCTTCTCATATGTCACAAGTTGCTTAGTATTTGCATGTGTTAAACCTAATGATCCTGTCTCAGGTTTTTCTATTGTGCCTGTATTGGGTCATAATCCAGGCTGAAAATTTCTTTTTTATCTGAATTTCTGGTGTATTCAGCCACCTATAACTTTTTGGTATTGGTCAACTGAACTAACCCTTGTAGTTGAATGGGCCCCCTTTACAATGGCATTTCCTGTGGTCCTTCCTGGATCAGATCCATAGTTCATCTAGTCTAGTGTCCTGTCTCCTACAGTGGCCAGTACTTCATGCTTCAGAGGGAGGTATAAGAAACCCCACAATTGGCAGATTTAGAATAATCTGCCCCCATGAAGGTCTGATCCTAATCCGTAATAGTTAGAGATTGATTTAAACCGTGGAAGCATGTGATTTTATATCCTTCACAATATTTGTTGTTACCATCAACTGTTGTTCTGGATACTCTTGTTTGCCATATAAACATCTAATCCTTCTTTGAAGGTGGATAATCTTTTCTGATTGCTACTACTACTTAGGTTTGATTAATACCCCAAAGAGTGGAGCAGGTCTCATGCTGACATTCATGAGGACAGTAGATGATTCTATATCCTATTTGCCCTCAAATCTGTTCTGCTTTGCAGTATTTATTTTTGAACTTGGAAGAAATTCTCCAACTGCTAACATCCTCCAACTGCTGGAATGGCTGTTTACATATTTCCTCTTATGTATCTTAATTGTTGAGCTTTGGTCAGGGTCTCTGGGCAGTGTACCTGTAGGTATGGGTTCCTGTACTATATCGTGTAGGTGGGCTGAGCCTAACAGGAACTGAGGGTTTTAGTCTTGATGTGTATGCAACGAAACCTATTGTTGTATGGAAACTAATTATAGCTTCTGAGTTCTTGCCCACTGGTTATTCTCTCAGACCATAGCATGTTTGACTGGCAGATAAAGGTGCTCCATGACTTTAACAGCTTGGGGAAGAGGGTATGAACTCTTGGACCCGGTAAAAATATAGACAGTTTTCCAAACAGACCATGATACCTTCAGTATCCCAGTCATGCGTAGCTAGACCTTCCCCCTATGCTCTGCTTCTTTATAAAAGGAGACTTTAAACACCTATACTTTGCAGTTATTGCACTGATTCATTAGGTGGCACTATACATCTACAATAAATCAGTGGGCCTTTTAATGGCAGTTTGAATTTTTTGTGGTATATGTCCATTGACATCCTGTTTGTTTCTCATGACCCAATATGTTCCAAGAAAGTAGGTTTTAAATTTGACACTAGATTACAAAAATCCTCCTGTACTCTCCCTCCTACCATGTTTCCCTGCATAACCTATTTCTTTAAAAAGAAAAAAAGATTTTTGAAAAGAAACAGATGAAGGCAGAAGCCTTTTTCTTTTTTTGAGGGGGGAAGGGGGGTATTTTTGTATGGTTAGCATAAAACCTTGCAAATAGCTATTCTGTTTTTTGACTGTAAGAAATAATTCAGTAATAGTAACACTTATAATAAACCATATTCATAATACATGTTTGGTACATACAACGTTTTTAAAACTTTGAAATTCTAAATATGTTAACTTTAAAAAAAAGACTTTGGTATGATTAAATTCATTAGTAGCTTTGAACACTTTGATTTTTATTTGAATATGGAGTTGGAAGTACAGGTAACTTTTAAAAATTGGGCTTCATCAGAGTCCAAGAAAAGTTATTTCTTTGAGTCATGTATTAGAGCTTATCAGGATAAAATAACCTGCAAGCTTGTTTTACCTAGTAACATGAACATGAAAGGTCTGACACGAATTTTTTAAAATCTTTTAATCTCTTCACTGCCTTAAGGAAATTATTCTCCCTACAGCTCTTTCTTGTTGCACAATATTAGGAAGGAGAGCTAAAAAGCATTGTGTACATTTATATAGGATCAGATTTTTGTACAAGTATTTCATTAATAAAATGACTTGAAGAACTAAGTATTTTCTTACTCCTGCTTCTCTTACACCAAAATGCACAGGTTCAAGGACCTGTTTTTATTTTCCATCGTCTTCAACCTGTGTCATAAAATAGCATTATGCTGAATCAAAGTCCCAGATAACATTACGTATATCTCATAAGTATGTGATAGAATTACTTATATCTCATTTACTTTGAATCCTGACCTTTAAGCAAGTCAGTCTGCATTTTTCCATATGCTTAAAAGCTGCCTCTAGCTTTCTGCATTGGAAAGAGAAGGCTGCAATCTCAGAGGCAGACACATGGTAAGTAATAGCTTTGGCTGCTGCTGAAAGATGATCATCCACACATAACAGGGAATCCAACCAGAAACCCAGCTTGTAAACAGTAGAAAAGACTGTCAGTGGGTACTGTGGTGGAGGCAAAGAACCTCTATTTAGTCTCGTGCACAGCTATAATATAAGAGTTCAAAGATCTTTATGCCACAATCCATTTCATCCCAAGACTCCTGCCAACGGTGCTTGAGCTGTCCTCCCTCATATTGGAGTTGTTACAGGTCAGATATAAACTAAGCAACCTGCAAGATGAAAGCCAGGTTAAGAGGTTGCTAGTGGTCCCCCATTAGGATAAGATGCAAATATCCCACTAACCGTTGATTGAGTGTTCTGTCAGGAGATCAGTGTTCTCCTTGAGAGCCCTCTGGAAACTCTCAGGTTGTGTTAGTATGACAGTGCACAATCTAAATGGATCCTTCATTGTGATGGGTTGTGTGCCCTAACCTCTAATTAATGGATGTTGTGGTTGCTCTATGAGGGGTTTAGTTTCCAAATTTCACATCTCCAGTCCCAGTCCAAACACTACATCAAGAGTGTGGTCAGCCATGAGCGTTGAACCAGAAACCACCAGAGAGAGTCTCATTGACCTCATGGTGACCAGGAAAAACTAAATTGATTCAGAAAGTTGGCCATCCATGGGAATGCTGAGGTTGTTGCTGTCAGCACTGGTGTCTACAACATGAGATAATTAACTTGAACAGGTCATGGAAAGAAGTAACGTCCCCCAGGACTTTCAAACAAAGTTGGACATACTATATTTGATCCAGTTTGGGAATGAGACACCTTTTTACATTTCAAGTTGGATGCAAGCCACAGTCACACCACCTCCACTCTGATTCACCCGTGGGTTCATGTGGCACTGATACCTGCCTGACACCAAATAAACCCCACAATTTTGTTGAGCCAGTACTTGGTGATATGTATAAGAGCTTTATCTCTTATCGAATCTGAGAATTGTTAATTATTGACAGCCGACTGATGTATTCATAAGCATAACCATAGTCTAGGAATTGCTTCCATTGATACCCTAACCCCTGAGAAAACTGCAGACTAAGCCAGAGGAGCTGAAATGAAAATCTCAATTCAGATTTGTCTAGCACCATTTTTTTTTAACCTGCCTTGTCTCGTCTTTGCCTCCCCATCCACTATAGGGATAGAAGGACCCAGACCTTCACTCTTAATATGCTCCCGTCCCCTCCAACTCTCAGGCTCCATTCCTGAAGCTCTTGGCAGTGCTGCCTCACTCTGAGTCACTTTAAGGTGACCAGCAAAAAGACCTACCTGTCACAGCTAGGTACCCAACTAGGGACCTCCTCGGTAGACTGCGAAAGACATCTCAATGATGTAACTACTAACCCTTATTCAACCAAACCCAAAGGAGCTTACAGTAACAAACCCTACACTTCCATCCCAGACTAACCAAATTGACAAACTAAAATAAGGAACCCCTTTATAAAAGACGGCTTTAAAAACAAACACACACTGGTACCTCTTCTTCATTTTTCCTCCCAAACACAGAGAGCCTTATCCCTCCATGTGCCTCTCTCACAAAGAAGTGTAACCTCTTCCAGCCTCATTTCCCAGCCCCTTTCCCACAGGGCCATAAACCAATCTACCCTACTCCCAGGAAAATCCTCATGTATGTAATATGGAGGAGGCTGCACATCATACAAACACATTCACATCCCTCAGAAAGACACACAAGCTTCCCCTTTATGTGTCAGACTCACAAGAATGTAAAACACTCAACCAGCTCCTCCCACATGGGTTGTAAACCTATTAATTTAGAGATAAACACATATGTCCAGTTATGTCCTTGCCCAGTGAGGGAGGCTTCTCTCTTAAAGGGGACTCTCTTCCCATACTGCTGGTGGCATGAGGGGGGACTGGACAGACCTGGAGTAGAATGGTAGCTTCTTCTCTAGCACAGCTGAGTCCTGGGGTAGACAAGGAACTCCTCTCTTAAAGGGGATTCCCCCCCCCCCCCCCCCCCCGCTGTTGGTAGTGCATCTAATTAATGTAGATTATTCTGTGATTTATATCATAAGAAAAACACAAACCCAGGAAATGGAGAGATTTCTTCTCAATATGTTAAACAGATTATTTGTAATGCTTTCACACATGCATATACCATCATTCTTTAACACTTTTAATATTTAGCTTTCAATATTCACAGCAACTGGAAGAGAAGAGTGAGGATGAAGAGGATAAAGAATGTTTAAAGCAAGCGATAACAGCCCTGCTTAACCTTCAGAGTAGTATGGAAAGGATATGCTCCAAAAGTCTTGCAAAGCGAAGACTTAGGTAAACATGTTTCCATTTTTTCTGCTTTCAGTCCTCAATGCTTTGCTATAAATCCAGGGTTCCCAGTTTCCTCTTTCAGTAAACAATGAACAAAATAGTTTGTGACAAGCCTGCTTTTTCAGAGGAAGTGACATAGAAAGCTAAGATAATTTGTTATTGTTTTAAAACCTTTCGTATTTGTATGTGTCCTTGCACACAACTGGTCAAGACATCCTGAGAATCTAGTGGTAAGCAAAAGGAAAGATAAATTGTAGATTATTTTTTTTCCAGATAGTAAGTGGATTTGTAAAATTATAATTGCTAATGTGCATTTCTTTTATGGTTGAAAATAGATATTTTTATGTCATGGAACCATTTAAATTATCTAAACAGATTTTTGTGTGCATACCCAGTTGAAAACCAAGCTCAAGTGTGAACCAGTAATTACTTGCAATGTTATGTACTTCAGATATATTTGGTTATGATTAAAATAAATGACAATATTCATGCAGTGCCAGTTTATAAGTAATATAGAAACAGGTGTTTTTAAAAATTCTGATCAATACATTAATTTAGGACTATTTTAATTTTTTTGATAACTAATCCAATTTTGTACTCTAAAATTGAATCTTTAGGCTTAGACATAAATGCATCGTACAGCTTAGCTGCTAATTGAGGAAGGTAGAATTAAGTGCATTCTTAATAATGGAAATAAATTGAGAATACATGTTAGCGCATGTAAAAATGTACTGTAACAATTTGCCTTTTGCTGATTAGGCACTTCATTTAAAAACATTTTACATTGCATCGTTGATAACACATAGAATGCTTGTATCCAAATGAGGCACTTTAGGAATTAGCAAGCACTTTCTCCATACTGGTAGTTTCATTAAAATTATTCTCTTGTTAGCATGTGTTTCTTTGAGGGTGTATTTACCTTCTCATTTGGAAGGAATAGATTATTTTATCCTTTCTGAACTTATGTGGTATTTCCTTTTTTTATTACTACTCTCGTTCACTGAAGTGAATCTGCATGTCGGTTCTATAGTCAGCAGATGAAGGGGAAACAACTAGCAATCAAGAAAATGAATGAGATCCAGAAAAACATTGATGGTTGGGAGGGTAAGGACATTGGACAGTGCTGCAATGAGTTTATAATGGAAGGAACTCTCACACGAGTAGGCGCAAAACATGAGAGACACATATTCCTTTTTGATGGACTAATGATTTGCTGTAAGTCGAATCATGGCCAGCCAAGACTTCCAGGTGCTAGCAATGCAGAGTATCGTCTGAAAGAAAAAATTTTTATGCGAAAGGTACAAATCAATGATAAAGACGACACTAATGAATATAAACATGCCTTTGAAATTATTTTAAAAGATGAGAACAGTGTTATTTTTGCTGCTAAATCAGCAGAAGAGAAAAACAACTGGATGGCAGCATTGATATCTTTACAGTACAGAAGCACTCTGGAAAGAATGTTAGATGTAACAATGCTACAGGAAGAGAAGGAGGAGCAGATGAGATTTCCAAGTCCTGAGCTTTATAGGTTTGCAGAACCAGACTCTGAAGAGAATATTGTATTTGAAGAAAACATGCAGCCCAAATCTGGAATCCCTATCCTCAAGGCAGGAACTGTTGTGAAACTCATTGAGAGACTGACCTACCACATGTATGCAGGTGAGGCAGCCTTTAAGCTGTTTTAGAATATTTGAAGCTGTTGATTATTTTACTAAATCGCTAATTTCTTTGCATCAATACTTATTAATACAGAATGAGAAGAAAGATGCTGTCATCTTTCGGGGTTTTGCAAAGCTCCAATCTGTATGTGCAGCGTCTTGATGCAGTAGTTTGGCTAAGAATATAAGATGTCTAACATAGTGGCTGCAGAGCTTCTGTGTGGAAGCCACTTCAGCTAAGTGTCTGAAGAAGCTCTCTGCAGTCCCTAATGTACCACTGTCACGGGGCAAGAACTGGATAATAGCAGTATTATCTCTTGTGGCTCTGCCTCCAGCCTGCCTTTGCTTTGCCCTTACCCACCCCAGTGCAAGTACAGAGCTGTTGTGGAACAGGACCATACACATTTTGGCCCACTCAAATCCAGCCTTTTCTTGTTCAGCAGAACCACAGCTGTTCTGTTGTCAGGTGTTTCCTGTGGCCTAATAACACTGATCTAAAAAGCATACTTAACATTGGTACCGTAAAAATAGATTAAAAGACTTATGCTTTTTCAAAAAAAATCCATAAACAATTTGAATAAAACCTCAGCTAATCAACATGCTTTACAGTGCAAAAGGCATTCTGAAATAAAATTGTTTTTGAGTTAAGGGTCTGGATTCCAGAGAGGAGATCTTTATGTAGCCTCAATACTATAGACATAAAAATATAGGCCCCAGTCCATTGAACTCACTGGCACTATGCATGTGCATAAAGTTATTCTCATACATGGGTACTTGCAAGACCAGGGCCATACACAATACTTCTTCCTGTATGTTCCAGGCTTCAAGAGTTGCTATCTGTTTGGACCTCATAAGCTGTGGTGATATTTGTAGCGCCACAGGCTCAGAAAGAGTTTCTATATTCTCTATTTTAAAACTACAACCTTGAATTCAATCTGTGCCCGCACAGGCAGCTAGTGAAATGAACACGCAGAAAAGAGGCCAGATATATCATCAATTTAGTAGTTACAGAGGAACAATTTGTTGCATGTTTCTTGCTTTAAATTTAACTGAATTTCAGTATAAAGGCTTATTAAAGGGACAAAGCTACTATACTCGACTTTAGGGCTTTTTAATACAAATGTCTGTACTTGGTAGAGAGAGATACATAATAGCACTCATCCCTAGTTACCTTGCTTCTTAATATTTGATGTGCTGCGTTTGCAGAAATGTTAACCACGTTCTCTTGTGTACTACTTTAAAGCTTTCAATGTATAAATTTCCTAAAGAAGGTGCCTCTTCCCAAGACAAAGTTAAAGATTGGTTTGTTCATTTTTTAACCTAAGGTCTTACATTTATTAGTCAAAACAGTATGCAGTACAATAACTCAATGCTGTATTTTTTTTTTCTTTTAATGTAAAATCAATCTGATTTAGGATAACTGAGTGCTTAACACTCCACTTTTTTTTTTTTTTTAACTGTTCAGTAATTTACCAATTTAGACAAAAGATCAGGATGCTTCCCCCCCCACCCCCATGTCAGAAAGTTATATATTTTGATTTTTTATAACGTTATATTATTGAATAATTCTGACTTTTAAAAATATGTAATTATTTACTTTTCTTTAAAAAAAAAATGCTTTCCTGAAGAGTCGAGGGTAGGATTTTTGTGGAATTTTCTGTTCTGTTTCCTGATGATTTTTTTTCAATTATTGCTAGATCCTGTATTGTAGATTTTTGTAATCCCAAGACTGACTTTAGAGCCTATTGGAAAAACCGGTTACAGTAGTAGAATTTTCCAACACATTTGGAGAGGCTGGCTTTCACCAGGGAGAGGCTAAGGCAGTTCTTTGGCTTGGATAGGTTTAGGCTAGGAATCAGTATCAAGGCTGTATCAGAGATTGGGGTTGGATTCTTTGACAGAGATGGAGAAGATCTATTAGGTCAGTGGTGCCACACAGGAGGGCCACATAAACCATAGCACAATCTTGTGTGGGCCAAACAGATTCTACATATTTTAATAAGATTTAAAATCACCTGTATTGATTTTATATTTTACATTCAGCTTGTTTTATGTATTTAGATAGATTGTTTCCAGGGGCGGATTTACCATGAAAAACAGTGCCCTGGCACAACAACAAAAAGGGGCCCCAGGGTCGGGCACTCAGGCAGCTCAGCACCGGCGCACCCCCCGCAGGGGGGTTGTGGGGAGCAGGAGAGCAGGGACGGGAGGTGCTCACCCGCAGCCTTAGGGGAGCAGGCGGGAGGTGCGGGTGGCGGGAGCACTGCGAACGCGGGCCAGAGGACTCAGGAGGAGCACAGGGCAGCCGTGCAGCCGGCCAGAGAGAAGCGGCGCTTTGAAGGGGAAACCGCTGCTTCTCTCTGGCTGCGTGGCTGCCCCTGCTCCTCCTGAGTTCTCCAGCCCCTGCTCGCAGGGCTGGATTCAGAAAGAGGGCGGGGCTTTAGGGGCTGCAGCCTCTAAAACCCTTGCATTCCAGCCCTGCCTGGCCGGGGGAGGAGGTGGGAGGCGGCTCTGAGAATCGTGGCCAATGGGACCTGCGTGGGGCGGTGCCTGCAGGGCAACCACAGGACAAGCAGAGCCACCTGAACTCCCCACACCTGCAACCCCTGCACCAAACGGGAGCTGCCCCAGGTAAATGCTCCACACCCCTGCCCCAGCCCTGAGCGCCCTCCCTCACCCGAACTCCTGGCCAGACCCTGCACCCCAACCTGTTCCTGCACCCTAACTCCCACCCAGACCATGCACCCTGAGCCCCAGGAGGAGAAAGCAGGGAAAAAATGAAAGGGGGGGGGGAGATAAGAGAGAATGCTCCCCCCGTGGGGGGGGGGGGGGCAAAAATGAAGCTTGGCACAGGGCCCCACTAACTCTAAATCCGCCACTGATTGTTTCTATGTACTGTATTGTCTGTTTACACAGTTGTATAAACTAAAATGATGTAAACATGACAACAAAACATTAATGAATTGGGTGTTAGTGTATTGTGTTGAAGCAGGCCGTGGGTCTTATGAAGTGCTCTGGTGGGCTGTAGGTTGGGCCCCCCTTTATTAGGTCATTCAGTCCAACCCCTGTCAGCATGGAATTTTTCTTTAGAATACATTTTCCAGTGTTTTTGCCAGTCTAATTTGAAAATCCCAAGTAATTGTGCTTCCAACGCTTCCCTAAGGAGACTATTCCATACCCTAATACATCTTGCAATGAGGGCTTTTCCTCATATTCAATTGTAATTTTTTCCTTTCTCAATTTCATTCCATTACAACTATTGTAAATTGCTCTCCATCCTTGGTGCCCAGTCCTTCAGGGAACTGATACACTACACATTGCAAGATTAGACCCTTGAATATTTGTAGGTGGCTTTCAGTCCCCCCCTGCCCCTCTTTGCTATCATTTAACCAAGATATCTATATTTCATTTGTTAATCTTTATTGTAAATGAATCTCTCCATACCCTCAATCACTTTTATTGCTCTTCTCTGAATGCACTTGCATTTATTAATATCTTTCTAAAATGTGGTATGAATAAATAAACATAGTACTCCCAGATGCAGATACAACAAAGCTATTTTAAGCCTCTGTTCTCATTTGCTCATAACTTTTCAAACCTTTTAGCCTTTGGGGATGAAATTTTATTTGTTTGGTTTCTGTCCCGTGAAGTTTTTGGGAGTTGGAGCAAAGGCAGTTCAGCAGTGTTTGAGAGCAAAAGCCCAGACATTTTAAGTAGAATTGGTTTTGTGACATTGTTTTGAAAAGTTTGAGCACTAAAATAAGTGGGGAAATGAAGGTAGTATTTAGAAGGGCAATAGCCCCAAAGGAGAAGTACCTTTTTGAGTTTTCTGGTGAATGCTTGTTTTGATTTGGCTGAGTTATAGGCCTTTGAGACTCACCCTTTGCACATACACAACGATTTGATACAAGTTATTAATAAATTTGGCATTGTTCCTAGTGTTGGTAGGACGCCCTTTTTGTATGCTTGTGCTCCGTGAGATATGAGCTTCTCTCTAGAGTTCTATCTGTCCAAAAAGGAACAGTTTCTAAATTATTTTAGGAACACAGGATCTAGTAAAAGAGATGTTTCTTTTGCTGTATTCCCCACCAAAATGCCCCCTTAACCTACATATAGTACTAAGCACAAGGTGGTAGCCAAGAAGAGTCCTGATTTTTAGGTCCACTTCTTCCACAAAATGCACTTAATAATTCCCTGTGCTTTACAATCCCTATTTAACAAAGCTTAGAGGTGGCGTAACTGAGGCACAGAGAGGTTATTTGGTTTGCTCACAGTCACACAATTCTGTGGCAGAGCTGGGAACTTTAGTCCCATTTGATGGGTTGGAAAATTGAGACAGAAAAATTGACTGATTTGCCTACGTTGTCCTGGGGAGGTACTGTGATAGGCATTGAGTTAAAGACTTGAGTTCAGCCACTGGATCTGACACTTATATGCTGTGTGAAACTAGGTGAGTTAGTAACCCCTCTGTACCTCTGTCACTCATTTTTAATACAGAATTACTCATGCACACCCACCTTTGCAAAGGGCTTTGAAATCCAAGAATGAGAGAAACACTGTGTGTGCTAAGCATTATTAGCCATGCTTTCAGATGAACAAAGGAACACAGAGGTTCAGTGACTTAACCAGGAAGCACTATGACATAGGAAACTAGATCCAGTCTGAGTGAACATATTTGCTGCCTATGCATGTCAGTCACCTAGCTTTTTAGTGAATTTACATACTTTGCAAAGAGTGCAGTGATTTGCTGCATTTTTAGGAGATGCAGAGTGAGTGAGGCAATCCTCCACAGTATCTCTGCCCCTATTGTCTTTACATAATGTGTGTGAGCTGAGAGTATGGCTCCATTTGCTCACCTTACAAGACCTACTCAGGTGCCTAAGAAAGGGCATTCTGATGGCATCTAGCCTAATAATTCCAGATTGTAGAATTTGTTTTCCCACCATACATAAAATTCTGTTAAGAGAAGTTTAAAAATTGTGTGTTCAACCTTAACTCGGCACCTTTGTGCATATGCATTATGTTAGTCTCTTACTGCACGATCACACCTTTTCTCAAACAGTGCAACTGCTGCACACAAATCTCTTAGCGCTTCAACCTAAAGGTGTAACTTTTCTAGCTGTGAGCATTATTATTTATTATTTGTAGTGCATAGGAGCCCTAGGCATGGACCAGGATCCCATTGTGCTAGGTACTTTACAAACACAGAACAAAAATTTGGTTCCTGCCCCGAAGGTCTTACATCCTATAAAGCAGGCCTTTATTGTGTAGGTGGGCCTGGCACTCTAAGGTGACATAAATGAAGTGTACTCTAAGTAACAGCAGAGTGTAGCTAAATTAGTTGCAAACTCAAGACATGAATGATCTGAGGCAAAATCAAATATCAGATCTCAGTTTTTTTGCAATCAGAGGTCCATAATGATTGATTATGCAAGATTTCATCTACTGGGGTGGACCTGCCTGTCCCCCAGGCTACATTGACTTATCTGCAAAAAATGTTCCCATTGGCACCAAGGTGAAATCTCTGGTAGAGCAACTGCAATGGAGTAGTACTGCCAGGGAGTCAGGCATCCACCAGTGGCCAGAGCCAGTGTAATGACAAAGGCCTCCTGGGATTCACCAGGTTTGGAGGCAGGCCCCACAGCCTTTTCCATGAGGCATGGCAAACCACTGCATCCTCCCTGTAATGGGACAGTTCAATATATCTCTGCATGGAGAAATTTCCCCTACATCAAGCCCCTTTCCACAGAGTTTAAACACTAAAGGAGACCATTTGACCCTGTTTGCATAAACCTGTTTGTGTGTGTGTCTCTCCCCCCTCCTTTTCCTGATGTTTGTGTAAGAGCATTAAGGTTAGGGGCTCCTCGTGTTGAAAGTCCTGGCAATTTTTTTATCTATAGGGCAGTGCTGTTCTATTTTTAAAGCTTTGATATGTTAAGAGTATTTGTGCGTCAGCATAGTGTCCGTTTCCTTTCTTAAGGAATTCAAGGGTGATTATTTATAAATCCTTGTAGAATAAGTTATTGTTCTTTTTTAGCTTTTAAATTGGCTGTATTGAAGGGAGAATTATCACATGAGCGGACATCCTGACTAAGTGGAGTTGTCTGTATTTTTTTTTTAACCTACAAATTGGTTAGCTATATAATATACATTATTTTTAAGCCACTGATTTTGTTAGTAAGATAACACCTGTAATCAGAAACTGAAAGAAAAAAGTTAGATTTGTTTTGCTGTATTTACCTCAAATGGAACTATGCTGCTGTGGATTCTGTGGCTCTAAACACTGATCTCAAATTCTAATGTAAATAACAATAGCTGTGACTCAGATGTAGAATAGCCAGGAAATTTTTAAATTATGTGGAGGCATTCTACTCTTTGGGTTAAACAAAACATGTTTAGGGTACACATTGTGTGTTTTAATAATAGAAAATGAAAATCATTCTGTGGAAACACTACTACTTATAGGCAAATAGTTAAATAGTTTTGTTCATGGTTTCTGAGTTTGGAGCCAAGTCAGGCATCTAAATAGGGGGCCTGATTTTCACATGTGCTGACTGCCTACAACTTCCATTGTTTGGCATCTAAAAATTCAAGTGCTCCTAGTTCTGAATGTAAACACCTACCGTTTGGCACTCAAGTTTGAAAGGTTTTGTCTTTAAGTGTAAAAGTGCAGTTCAGCTCTGTAAAAATTACATTCTCGTCCCATACTGAGTAAAGGGAAATCCCCTATTTTCATTATTTGCATGACTATCTTATTAAGAAGACGAGGTGGGTGAATTAATATCTTTTATTGGATCAACTTCTGTGGGTGAAAGACAAGCTTTTGAAATTACACACAGCTCTTCTTCAGGTCTGGGAAAGGTATTCAGAGTGTCACAGCTAAATACAAGTTGGAACAGATAAGGAGTTAACACGTTAGGAGAGACCATTTGGGGTGAAGTGGGCAGGTAACACCTCTACCATTCTACAGCAAAGCAGGGTTAGCAGCATGGGGGTGTTCTAGCGAGAGCTTGATGGAGGGGTGGTGATTGCTGAAGTGGTGGTGGAAATCTATGAGGGAGTGGAATGAACACAGAAAAAGAAAAACACCATATCACCTGTGGGCGAACACTTTTTACAAAAAGATCACTCCGTATCTGACCTTTTAGTCCTCGTCCTCCAAGGAAACGTGCAGAACACCTTCAAAAGACGATCCTGGGAACGTAAATCCATAGCTCTGCTAAAGACCAAAAATCATGGACTTAAGACAGTATCTGTGGCTTTGTCTACACTAGCACTTTTGTCTGCAAAACTTTTGTTGGTCAGGGGTGTGAGAAAAACACCCCCCTGACCAACATAAGTTTCACCGACAAAAGCACCGGTATGGACAGCACTTTGTTGGCAGGTAAAGCTCTCCCGCTGGCATAGCTACCACTGCTCGTTGGGGGCAGTTTAATTATGCTGGCGGGAGAGCTCTCACTGCTAAAAAGTTGTGCCAGTTTTCTGGCTTCAACTTCCAGCCATTGGATTTTGTTTTACCTTTGTCTGCTAGACTGAAGAGCCCTCTTACCAAATTTCTGTTCCCACTATAGATACTTTCAGCCTGTGATCAGTAACCCCAACCTTCTCTTTGGTAAACTAAATATAAATTGAACTCCTTGAGTATCTCAATATATGACATGTTTTCTAATAATTCGCGTGGCTCTTCTCTGAACCCTCTCTAATTTTTCCACACTTTTCTTGAAGTGTAGACAGCAGAAGTGGACATACTATTCCAGCAGTGGTCACGCTAGTGATGGAATTAGGAAGAAACATCTCCCTATGAAAAAGTTATTCCATAATAGCCCATTATAGGGTTTCTGACCCCTTCTTTTGAAACATCTGGCACCGGTCACTGGATAGGGTGCTGGACTAGATGACTCACTCATAAAATGGCATATATTTATGTGCATTTATAAAAATGCACTAAGTGCAACATTGTAAGAATTTTTCCAGTTCTTTTAATAATCGAGAGAGGAAAAACAAGTGTTTTTTGTGAATAATTTTAAAATGCAGTTAAAATTGATTTTATTAATTCTGCCTTGTATTGCCATGCCAAAAAGTTCTAAATTGTCACTAAAATAACAAGGAAATGTTGAGTGTACTGTATAACAGGTATCCATTAATAGTCCAAGTGTTTTCAAGTACACTTAGGTTTAAAGAAAACCATTCACTTTGAATCCTGGTGAAGTATTATAATTAGCAAATTTGTTGAAATTAAAGCAATTTTTTTGTGTGTGTGTCCTAGACCCAAATTTTGTTCGGACATTTCTCACGACATATAGATCCTTTTGCAAACCTCAAGAACTATTGAGTCTTCTGATAGAAAGGTATGTGACCTTTTTTGTATCTTCACTGGAGTGCTTGCTGCACTGGTCTATATGAGGAGGGATCTCTCTCTCTCTCTCTTTTTTTTTTTTTTTAATGTGGTGTAGGATTAAAAAAATGTTATTTTAAAATTTAACATTTTAAAAAGATGGCATCAGTTTTTGTCACTGGTCTCTTAAAAATTTTCAAATCCAAGGATTATGAAGTCCAAAAGATTGATCCTCAACTGGTGTAAATTGATACAGTTCCATTGAAGTCAATGGAGTTATGCTGAGTTACACCAGATGAGGCTCTTGCCCCAAAGGTTTTGTCATTTTGCAGTCTGTATTGGCACATACTGTGACTGTGTTGCTATCCTCGATTTTATTTTTTTTATGTAGTGACATAAGATACATTTATTATTATTTCCAATTTAGTAAGTGGTTGCTCTACACCAGGGGTCCCCAACGCAGTGCCCACAGGTGCCATGGCGCCCGCGGGGGCGTCTAAGTGCACCCGCGTACTGGCCGGCGGACGAGCATCCGCCAAATTTCGGCGGCGATGCCTCTGGATAATGCCGCTTGTTGGTGGCATTTCGGCGGATGCTCGTCCGCCGCCACGGTCCTCCGTGGCTCGTCGTCTGGTGCCTGCCAGACGAAAAAGGTTGGGTACCACTGCTCTACACTTACTAACTGGTAAGGGCCTGATTTAATGGAAACCCTCTAAACTTTTTGACTAGCAGGGAAGAAAGCAGAGGTATCTTCAATTGAATCAAACTCTTAATAGTTTTGTTAGTGCATGTTCTGAGAGAGGTTAACACAACAAATTACTGCTTCCTGCTTACATCATTTAAATGAATGTGAAGGTTTAGACTTTTTTGTTTGTCCCATGCTAGGTTTGAAATTCCAGAGCCTGAGCCAACAGAAGCTGATCGTATAGCTATGGAGAATGGAGATCAGCCTCTTAGTGCAGAGTTGAAACGATTTAGGAAAGAATATATACAACCTGTACAGCTGCGGTGAGTATTAGAGAAATACAGATAAAACTTCTCCTTCGTAGAGTGCCTCTGCAGATTCCCACAAGGAGTCTCTTGTCATTCTTTATGAGCCACAGAGCCACTGACAAAGTGGTAAAGCTATGAGGGGGCACTTATGCCTATTTTGCATCACAGCAATCGGGAACCTGATTCCCACCTAGTAACGCATCCTCAGTTTCATTGATTCAGCTTATAAAACAGTTATAGAACCACAAAGCTCCTTTCTTTACAGTAGATAACTTTTTTTTTTTATTATCCAATGAGTTATTTTCTTATAAATGGAGTTTTCTGAACGTATTGTCTCTGCAGATGCACACTGATCCCTCCCACCTTCGGTATACTTCAGAATCCTTCTGAAGACTCTCCTGAAATAGAGGAGAAGTGAGGACAGGTTAAGGGGTCAGCTTTTATAAAGTTTTAGGTTCTAGAATGCTACGATGCAAATTAGGCACTAATGCTCCCTAATGGGTTTTCTGAAATCTGTGCTTCTAGTGGCTTGAGGGATGGAGCAGTAAGGCTACTGTAGACTCAGTTATACTGGCAAACCTGCACTTTTGCCTGTGTAGCTTGTTTCACTCAGGGAGCTATAATAAGCTATGCTGGCAAAATCTCAGGCCTGGTCTACACTACGGCTGCCAGTCGATCTAAGCTACGTAATGTGAGTTACGTTAGTAGCGTAACTCAAGTCGATGTAGCTTAGATCTACTTATCACGGGGTCCACACTCCGCTATGTCAACGGGAGATGCTCTCCCACCAACATTGCTTCCACCTCTTTTTGAGGTGGAGTACAGAAATGGATGGGAGAGCGCTCTTCCATCAATTGAGTGTGTCTTCACTAGACCCGCTAAATCGATGCCGCTGCATCAGTTGCAGCAGCACCGATTTAGCTCCATAGTGAAGACAAGCCCTCAGTTTTGCCAGTATAAGCTGCATCCACTCTAGAGGTGCTTTGCCAGTGTAGTATATTGCTACATCTGTACCAGCAAAGCATTCCTAATGTAGATGTGACCTAAGTAAGTAACATTGTTTTCTAACTGACAGCATTATTCAGAGCTTTCAGGTGAAATTAATATATACCGTATATACTCGTTCATTAGCCCGTTCGTTTATAAGCTGACCCCCCAAGATGGTTAGGATAAATAGCAAAAACTGTATGACCCTTTCATAAGCCAACCCTATATTTCAGGGGTTGGCAAACTTTGTCTCCTGGCCATCAGGGTAAGCTGCTGGCGGGTTGGGAGGTTTTGTTTACCTGGAGCATCTGCTGGCATGGAGCCCCTCAGCTCCCATTGGCTGGGAACGGCGAACCGCGGCCACAGGGAGCTGAGGGGCTCCATGCCTGCAGATGCTCCAGGTAAACAAAACGACAATGTATTAGATATTCAATTCAATGATTCCATAGAGTTTAAAATCATCAAATTTTGGTGTAGACCCGTTTATAAGCTGACGCCCGCTCTTTGATGCGTCACATTTTTACCAAAAATATTCGGCTTATGAACGAGCATATACTGTAAATGTATTTAAGGCAAGAACTAGCTGTGCACATTCTTTTGTGAATATTTAATGTGAAATGAAAACTGTATATTAGCTGCAATTGATCCCTTGGTTCACCCTCCTGTTTGGTCTATTTCTTACAGTAGCACCTGGAGATCCCATCTAAGCCATGGTGCTAGGCACTGTCAGACATAGACTAACAGACAGTCTCTTCCCACAAAGAGTTTATAATCTCTCCTTTAATGTTGTAGAGTGTTAAATGTATGCCGACACTGGGTAGAACATCACTTCTATGACTTTGAGAGAGATGTAGATCTTTTGCACCGATTGGAAGAATTCATTGGGACCGTAAGAGGTATTTATGATTACAATAGATATCAGCATTTTAGAATATGTCCAGTGTTAGACATCTTTGTTCCTTGCGGTCAGTGGATGAAGGAAAATGAAATGTTGGGTGCTTATGATGACGTATGTTACTCAGTGCATACCCTGAATAAACCTTTATGTAAAAATCAACTGCTATTTTAATTCCCAAAAATATGGTGCCTATTCAGAAAAATATGATCCATGTTACTTAACTCTGATGGCAAAAATATGATTCTAGTTATATTGAAAATGAATTGATATAATTGAAAATTGACAGCAACTGAGTGGTTAGTTTTGAAAGCAGGTCAAAATAGTCTTTGGTCACCTGCTTATTGGGGGAAATCCCTTAAGCTATAGTCAGGAGTAACTTTCATAAAAGCTTAATGGAGGAAACAGTGTACTCTAGAGCAGGGATTCTCAGGCTGTTTCACAGTGTGGACCACATCTTGAGAGATTATCACATAGGCTGCCCCCCTCCAGTTCATAATTGTGTGGCAAACCTTCCCCATTCATTTTTAATAATGAAACATCCCTGTTGCATACAGGAAAAGGTTATATTAGGAAAGTGTTTAATGTATATTTAGCAGCTTGAAACAGGAAGAGAACAAGCATGTGACTAATCAGTTCACTGTGGACTGTCAGCAAATTCTGTAGACTGGCCAGTTTGGAAATCTTTGGTCTTGTGGACAGAGCATAAGACTGGGATGCGGGAGTTCTTTGAGTGATTGCATGTGTCCATTCCACTTGAGGTGTGCGCGCACCCAGTGCACTACTGTCGTAGATTTTTCCCTCAGTGATACTTGTCAGAGCAGGACGTATGCCCTTTGCTACCTCATACTGCTGCTCAATGTTATGAAGGGTAGAGCTGCCCCCAGCCTCCCCTCCGTTCCTTCTTACCACTCATGAAAGTACTCAGAGCATGGTAGCTTGCTCTTACAAGTGTTTTTTTTCTCTTGCTGGGAATTTGTTTTTCTAGTATATGTAGTTGGTACTCGTCTAGTAGTTTTATAGTTAGTTTAGATATGTTTAATTTATTTAGTATTATTCTTGGTGTATATTTTGGTTTCCACTTGTCTGGGGGCTGACGCCCAGTACCAAGGCATCACTCAGTCTCTGGGCTTCAAGCCTTGCACCAAATGCTACGAGTTGATACCAATAAGTGACCTGCCCTGCAGGCATCTGAAGTGCCTTGGGGAGACTAATGTCTGGGGCAGGTGCCAAATCTGCAGGGACTTTAATCCCCAAACTAAAAGGGACAGAAAGGTGAGACTATGTTACTGCCTCGTGGAGACGGCTCTGTGTCCACCTTCAGAGCTTTCCTGCCCAGAGTGGGCACCAAGCGCCTTTACTTCTGTTAGGCGTGCTTCTCTGGACATTGTGGAGTCTTGGCACCCATCATCTTTCCTGGTGCTAAGGAAGAAACAATGGTAGGGTGAGTTGAAGGATCCACCCTCTAAGAGATTGAGGTCCCCACCACTGTCAACCAGCAAGCAGGCTGGGAAATGGGAAAGTGTGTCCTTGATGAGGAGACACTCCCTGGTGCAAATAGCATGTTAGGCAGGGTTTACTCCAGTACAGGTGCTGTTGAGACTGAGCACTGCTGGAGCACCAGCACAGCCAGGGGTGCCGACCTCTTCAGTGCAGCAGCAACAGCATCAAGGGACCCTCTCAGTGCCAGAGGCATAAGATGTGGCACACAATCTCCTGTCTGTCCGTTCCAGCTTCACCAGCGGTTCAGGAGACTTCTTGTCTAGCACCAATGAACGCTTATTGTGACTTACCTGCGGGTAGAGCTCAGCTGTTGGGCACCTTCAGGCCATCCTGCACCTGCTCACATGGTGCTGTCAAGGGCCAAGCCTAGCATGCTTTCTTTGGTAGCATCTTTTGAGTGTCACCATCTCTTCCTGGCACTGAGAGATACTGCTCCTCCCTGATCAGGCGACTCGGGTTTATCACCTGAATTGTCACTCTTTCATCCTTGATATGCAGCTGACATTCTGCATCGGTCAGTGGGCACGGAGCAGTGGTTGGGAAGAAGTTGAGGCCCTATGCCCTACCATTGGCCATATTGAAACCCGGGGGGATTCCCTCACACCACCAAATCCTCTCTGCACCCACCTCCCTCCAGATCCACAAGCAGTGGTTGGAATAGTTCACTGGAGGAGGCATGAAAGGTCACGTCCTGTACCATATTGGGTACTGAACAAGAACAAACTGGCCCGGTGGTTCCTCCAGTGCAATTGTAACGGGAGGCTCCACCTCTGTTGAAGAGGGTTGCTTCCTCCCTGGAATTACAGGTAGAAGTAGTTCAGATAAGCATGCACAGATTGGTGGACATTTTGGGGTCAGCAGGGCCTCCTGAGTGGCTCTCTCCATAAATGAGGATATTCTGGAACCCACAAAGGTGTTGTGGCAAACACCTTCATTGCCATCTACAGCCAGTAGGACTGAGAGGAGGTCTTAAGCTCTCTGAACTGGTGAATGTACCCAGCCAACGTACATATGAGAGTTCCTTTTGTTCCTCTACAATCAACATTGACTCCGGTTACAGAGGCTTCTTCCCTAGGTTGGGGAACCCACCTGGGGAGTCTCTGGTCTGGCCAAGAGATAGATAGATAGCTCTCCACATAAATGTGAGGTTGTTGAGAGCTCTCTACTTAGCTTGTCACACTTTCCTTCCCCACAGAAAAGAAGAAATTTCCTAGTTCTTATGGACAATACAGCAGCAATGTTCTATGTGAACAGACAAGGAGGGGCCAGATCGAATCTCCTGTGCTAAGAGGGAATACAGCTTTGGGAGTTTTGTATCACCAATACAGTTCACCCCAAACACCGTCTGGGTATTCAGAACACTTTAGCAGATTCCTTGAGCAGGTCTTTTACCAGTCACCATGAGTAGTATCTCCAGCCAGATATAGTAAGAGTCATTTTTCAAGCATAGCGGTTCCCCCATGTAGACCTGTTTACAGCTTGTCACATCTGAAAGTGTCAGCAGTTGGTGGGTTTTTTTGGGTTTTTTTTCAAGAGTGGGTCACAATCCAGCATCCCTGACAGATGCTTTTCTGTTACCCTGAAGGACAGACTCATCTATGCTTACCCTCCAGTTCCGCTCCTCCCAGATTATTATTAAAAATCAAGCAGGATCATGCTCGTACAATCCTCATAACACCAGTGGGGCCTTCCCAATATTGGTTCTCCACTCTGCTGAGCCTCTCAACTTGGGCTCCGCTGATATAACCTCCAGAATCAGACCTGATCTTTCAGAACTACGGTCACCTCCTTCATCCTAACCAGTGACTCTTCATCTTACATCCTGGATATTCCGTGGGAAGTACCTCAGGAGGTCTGTCCAAGGAATGTACAAAACATACTTTTGAATAGCAGGAAACCACCTACTAGGTACACTTACCTGTTGAAGTGAAAGCAGTTCTTGTGGTCTCAGCAAAAAGGTGTTTCTCCACTCTGGGCTCCTATACAGCATATCCTGGACTATTTGTTACAGCTGAAACATCAAGGTCTTTCCATCAGTTCCATCAGAGTTCACCTAGCAGCTATCTCCACTTTCCACCCTCCAATTGCAGATTGCTCTGTATTCTCCAAACCAGTGTCACTCAGGTTCTTAAAGGGTCTGGACCCTTTATTTCTCCAAGTGGAGTATCCTATCCCTCCTTGGGACTTAAATCTGGTGTTAAGGCTGATGAGTCCTCCCTTTGATCTGTTGGCTATCTGCTCATTACTTCATCTTTTAATGAAAGTGAACTTTGTGGTGACGATTGTCTCTCCACAGAGAGTAGGAAAATTGCAAGCCCTGGTGTCTGACCCACCTTATACAGTCTTTTACAAAGACAAAGTGTACTTATGCCCACATCCAAAATTTCTGACCAAAGTAATGTCACACTTCCATATCAATCAGCCAATATACTTACCGACCTTCTTTCATAAGTTTCATTCTCATAAGGAAAAGGAGAGATTCCATGCATTGGCTGTCAGAAGAGCATTAGCTTTCTCCTTGGAAGAAACTGTTTAGATTATCCTCACAGCTGTTTGTGGCAGTCGCAGACAGTTTGAAGGGTCTCATTTCAAAGAATAATCATTATGGATTTCCTACTGCATATATTTGTGCTACGACACATTGTGACTCTGCCAAGCACCGTGCTGGGACATTCAACAAGATAAGCAGCTTCTGAGCTTTTCTAGTTCATGTGCCTGTACAGGACATTTGTAGAGCTGCAACTTGGTCATTAGTTCATACTGTTGCATCTATTATGCCATCTTTCAGCAGTCTAGAGATGAAGGCAGATTTGGATGTGTGGTCCTTTAATCATTATACATAAGAACAGAACATAAGAACGGCCGTACCGGGTCAGACCAAAGGTCCATCTAGCCCAGTATCCTGTCTACCGGCAGTGGCTCTTTCCTGCCATCTCCACCCTCTGACAAACAGAGGCTAGGGACACCATTCCTTACCCAACACCATTCCTTACCCATTCCGATCCCACCTCCAGTTTGTAATGCTTGTGAGTCACCTGACTTGAAATGGACATGCGCAATCACTCGAAGAAAAAATGCTTACTAACCTGTTCTGTAACTGTTGTTCTTCAAGATGTGTTGCACATGTCCATTCCACAACGCACCTTCCTTCCCCTCTTTATTGGAGTCTGTCTGATAAGAAGGAACTGAGAGAGGTTGAGGGCGGCTCTGCCCCAACAGGTACCACTAATGGAAGGATCTTCAACACTAGCACGCTGGCCATCCACACACCTGAAGTGGAATGGACATGGTCAACACATCTCAAAGAACAACAGTTACAGAAAAGGTTAGTAACAACTTTTTTTCTGGGGTCCAGTTTTCCCTTCAGTTCCATGTGTGAAACTCCCATTATTCAGAAGGAATTACGTACATGCTACTACCAGGATCACTGGGCTCCTACTACTATTTCTAGCTTTGCCGCTGCTTGGCTTTGTGTGAGTGAAACCCTGCTGTGCTTGTTTGCCCTTCTGTAAATTTGGGAGAATGCTTACGTACCTCAGTATTGAGACATAATGTTTGTAACGTGGAGATTTAAAAAATGGCATTGGCCTCTTAGGAGAAACATAGAATTAAAAGGGTTAAATAAATATTAATGATGTCTCTCTATTCCAGGTAAAGCTATGAAGAAATGGGTTGAATCAATCACAAAGATAATCTACCGGAAAAAGCAGGCACAAGCCATTGGGCCAAGCCACAATATTACTTTTGAAAGTTCACCTCCTGCAATTGAGTGGCATACAAGCAAGCCAGGACAGCCAGAAACTTTTGACTTGCTCACTTTGCACCCAATAGAAATTGCTCGACAGCTCACTTTACTCGAGTCAGATCTTTACAGGTATTTTTCCTCCATTGAAAAACTGAATTTACTATACCACATTATTACACAAACCCAAAATATTCCCAAAATTACTTCTGCAGGCCCTCTGTACAGATCCCCACTATTGGCATACCCCCTTGACACATGTTGTGTGCTAGGTTGTTAATTATGCAGCAAAGGAGTTTAAAGATGCACCACAAAGTGAAAATATTTGTATGTTTATATCAGGGGTAGGCAACCTATGGCACGGGTGCCGAAGGCGGCACGCGAGCTGATTTTCAGTGGCACTCACACTGCCCAGGTCCTGGCCACCAGTCCAGAGGACTCTGCATTTTAATTTAATTTTAAATGAAGCTTCTTAAACATTTTAAAAACCTTATTTACTTTACATACAACAATAGTTTAGTTATCTATTATAGACTTATAGAAAGAGCCCTTCTAAAAATGTTAAAATGTATTACTGGCACGCGAAACCTTAAATTAGAGTGAATAAATGAAGACTCGGCACACCACTTCTGAAAGGTTGCCGACCCCTGGTTTATATCATGGACATCAAGGTATCTAAGCACCTATAATTAAACCATACTATTAATTTCACTATAGTAGAGGAGAATAGCTCCTGATATTTTCTGATGTTTCCACAATGGGCAAACCTCTGAGAACCAGTTAAACCATTTCTCTTCATATCCTAATTTGTGACGCGCATTATGAACCACAGAGAATCCAACCAGCAGTTTGTGAGAAGGGTGTGGTTAAGCAGCTGTTAGGCTTCAGAAACTCACATCGCCTTGCAGTCAATGAAGTTTAGACTTCACACTTCATTTAGATGAAAGGCAGTTACTATTAATGTGTTCGTTTAAATATTTGTTAATTGATAGCATGATGCAAAGAGCAAACAGAAGCATAGGAATACCAGTCATTTTATTCATTCAGTGAGCATTTTGATTCTGAGATCATGGTAGTCTGCTGTAAGCTAAGTATTTTTTTTCAAGCAATGGTCCTTCACTAAATTAAAATTCACTGATAATTAAGACCTTTTTTGGAATAATGGTAGTCTTTTTTAGAAGTTTTATATTATTGTGCTTTATTTTTTTTATTATTATTTCTTTTAGAGCTGTGCAGCCGTCAGAACTAGTTGGAAGTGTGTGGACCAAGGAAGATAAAGAAATTAATTCTCCCAACCTTCTCAAAATGATACGGCACACCACTAATCTCACTTTGTGGTTTGAAAAGTAAGGGGGTTTTTTGTTTGTTTTTTTAAATCTCTACTTCTGGAATGTTAGTGGATCTATATAGTTCATTCAGATGCTTCCTGAGAGGTAACCTGAGGAGAAATTTTGCCTTGGGGAAGCCTCTACTCGGGCAATGACTAAATGTTTCAGTTTGCCTCTGAGAACAACTACTTGTAAGTAGGCTTGGCAGAATTTGATTTTAATTTTTTTTATAATTTCTACAGAAAATATGTGTATTTTTAAGCACTGGTTTTGATTTAAAAATGATAAAAATGTTCACAGTTGCACAAAATTATGGGTTTTAAGCTTTTTTTTTTTTTTTAATTTTTATCTATTTAAACTTTCACAATTGTGGAAAATTTTGCAAGGGTCAGACAAGGGGGTGTCAGACAATAATTATTTAATGATAGTAGATGTTGGGATTCAGATAGTTAAAGCTTTATAACTGTTAAAACACAAATTGTCAACATCACATGTCAAAATACACAAATGTCCTTAAATCAAACTCTAAGTTCTCAAGCAGCATTTTTCTTGCTTTGCCTGTCTATAAACTTTTATTATCATCGATGGAAATATTTTTGTGTAGGTTTATGTGTATATGTTGAAATCAGTGTTTATCAACTTTTATTGATAAAAATCTAATCCTTTAAAGCCTAATTCTAATATTCCCATCTTTTTAACCTGAGAAATGGGACCTAACTTGTTCTAAATGTTTCTAAATCTCCCTCCAGTTATTTGGTGGGCCTTGTTGGATCTGTTGAAACATTTCAAAATGGTACACTTTGTGCTATAGCTGAATCTTTGTTGCTTGGCAGAGTTCTGGCTATGTTTTATTTCTACAAAATTAGCGTTCTGCTTGTGTACTTAGATGCATCGTAGAAACAGAAAACCTAGAGGAAAGAGTAATTGTAGTGAGTCGGATAATTGAGATCCTACAAGTTTTTCAGGAGCTAAATAACTTCAATGGTGTTCTTGAAGTTGTAAGTGCTATGAACTCTTCACCTGTGTATAGACTGGATCACACATTTGAGGTAGGTTACAATGTTTTCAGTTTTCAATCTAGAAACTGTAACAGTTAAGTTACATTCTGTTACTATAAATGCTTCTCCTTTCAGTAGCACATTAAGGGTGGTAAAGGGCTCTTGGGCTCTGAAGGAGCCTTTGCTTTTGTATTCAATGTTCACACTGTCTGGGCACAGGCACTGCCAATCACAAGACAGAGAGGAGAGACTAGAAGGGGCTGAGGAGAATAAAGCAGAAAACTAGAGTGAAAGAATAAAGCAGAGAGATGGAAGAGAGTTTAAAAACCTGAAATAAACAGAGGAAGAACAGTGTCTTAAAGGGAAGATGAAGAAAAACTTTTCAACTGAAATTTTAAAAAAAATATTCAATACAGAAATATTACAAATAAGGGGAAACAGTTAATGAAAAATATGGAAGAATAGATGCACCAACACTCAAAACTGAATGGAAAAAAATGGGATGAAGGAAATTTGTCATAGCTCATTGTTAGACTTTCTAAAAAATGCTGGTTTATTACAGGGTCAGTGACAGCAAATACTATAGTTAAAGGTTGCAAAACGATCACTATTATAACTCCTTATTTTCAGATGCTTACAGTTTTCTACAACTTTTGCCTTTTGGGCTGAATCTCTGACCAAAGATGAATGTTTCTGAAAAGTTTTACTAAAATTCCTTCAATCACTTTTGAGTTGTTGGGGAGGGAAAAAACCAATGATGGTGAATCCCCAGATGTACTGCACATGTGTGCATAGTTCTATTTGTAGTGCTGTACCTAGTCCTCTGAACTCCTCCAATTATGACTTCAGTTACTTGCATCATCTGAGGATTTAGTCCTCAGTGTAGATCATTTTGATGTAGCAGATCAACTGACCCATTAGCAAGGACTACTGTGCATAAAGCAGGAAAAGCGAATACTTCAACAATATGCAGGCTGCACCATAAATATAAGTGTACAGTGTCTCTGGCTTCCCCAAGGGAAGTAAAATCACCCGTGGAAGATTGAATGAGAGTGTAAAATATAGCTATACATTTCTATGTAATGTCAGAGGGTCCTCTAATTTCAGGGGTCCCCAAAGTGAATACAGTGGTGAGCAAGGCAGAAAGACATGGCAAAACACCAGAGCCCACTCCCTGAAACCAGTAACAGGCAAGATTGAAAATAAAAGATGGATTATCAGAAAGGCATAGGCAGATTGATCAGAGCAGTGGGTGTCTGGGGAAAGAGGTGGAACACGCCAGCTGCAGGAAACAGGAAAAAAGTCTGCATCTCCTAGCAGGTTCCCTCCATATACTTTAGCATAGGATCCATACCCAGTTAATTGGGCTGCTTGACCCTCACTCCCATGTGGGTGCGTAACTGAATTTTCCATAGGCATTTGCAGGATTTAAAGGTTTTAGAGGTATGCTACCAATATTACGATTGAGAGGAAATCAAGGCTGCACGCATCAATAATTTACTTCGCTACTATAATAGCAAGATTATGGTCAGGGGCTGAGGGATTGTATGAAAGTCAGGCTTTTGTAAGAGCCCTAGCTGACCTGGGTTGGAGGTTCAATGTCCTGATTCTTATACCCATATAGCTCTTTTCATCTCTAGATCTCAGAGTATTAGTATCCCATTTTTCAGATGGGGAAACGGAGGCCCAAAGAGGTTAAGGCCCAGAATTTTAAGGGTATTGAGATGTTGCTGTGCTGAGCGTTGCAACACCAAACTGATTTAGGCTGTTACAACAACATGTAAATGCCTTTAAAAATCTGGGCCTGTGACTTACCCAAGGTCACACAACAAGGCAGTGGCAGCTGTCAGTCCTAGTCTTGTGGATGGGGCACTGGACCACAATCCCCTCCTAACTAACCGATCTGTATATCTTTTCAGCAAATTCCAAGTCGACAGAAAAAGATTTTAGAAGAAGCTCATGAATTGAGTGAGGATCACTATAAGAAATATTTGGCAAAACTCAGGTCCATTAATCCTCCATGTGTGCCTTTCTTTGGTAAGTCGGTTTGATTCGGGATGAACAGTATCAAAGAAATGTCAGTTAGTGTTTTACAAAGACTGAGCTAAAGCACTCTACAGAAATACAAGCAGAGGTGACAAGTATATTTTAAAGGAACACCGTGAGCTTGAAGTCTAGTCAGCTTTTTTTTAAAAGGAGTTAAACTTTAGTTTCAGCTGTCTGAATGTAAAACATTTCATCTCCCCTACTGCTCTGTGAAAGATCCACACAAACGGGCAATATGACTGAATATGCAGAGGAAAGAATTAACTGACCACAAAGTAAACAACTGGGAAAAAATAGAGAAGTATTTTTTCTAATCTGTTCTACTGACTTTAGGTATTGCTTGCAGGGAAAAAGGTGTTTTTTAAAGGACCATTTAGACAGAAATATGATTTTTCTGAAGTTGATGGTGTCCTTGTAATGTGCACATTACTTGGAATAACGATGGTTATTCTTCGAGTGATGGTTGCTATGTGTATTCCACACACAGATCGGCCTGGGCATCATGCGCCCGAGTCTGGAAATTTTTAGTAAGCGGTGTCCATTGGTCTGTGCATGCAAAGTAGTTTGTCTCGTGCTCCAAACCAAGTGTATAAAGAGCAGCATGGACTGATGCTTCTCTAGTTCCTTCTTACCTCCACGTGGCCCGAGTCTGAATCCTCTGTGTTTGCTACATAAGAACCGCCATACTGGATCAGACCAATGGTCCATCTAGCCCAGTATCCTGTCTTCCGACAGTGGCCAGTGCCAGATGCTTCAGAGGGAATCAGTAGAACAGGGCAATTATCAAATTATCCATCCCCTGTCGTCCAGTCTCAGCTTCTGGCAGTCAGAAGTTTAGGGATACCCAGAACATGGAGTTGCATTTCTGACCATCTTGGCTAATAGACATTGATGGACCTTTTCTCCAGGAACTTATCTAATTCTTTTTGAACCCTGGCAGTGAGTTCCACAGGTTAACTGTGCATTGTGTGAAGAAGTACTTCCTTCTGTTTGATTGATAGGCAGCAGGTATAAAACAATTTCATTGTTTGACTTCTGGTTTGTGTGTTATGTGAAGGAGTCAATAACATTTCCTTATTCACTTTCTCCACACAATATATGATTTCATAGACCTGTATCATATTCCCCCCTTAGTTGTCTCTTTTCTAAGATGAACAGCTCCAGTCTTTTTGATCTCTCCTTACGTGGAAGCTGTTCCACACCCCTGATCACTATTGTTGCCCTTCTCTGTACTTTTTCCTATTCTAATATTTCTTTTTTGAGATGGAGCAACCAGAACTTCAAGCTGGGGCCTACTATGGATTTATATAATGGCATCATATTTTTTTGTCTCATTATGTATCCCTTGCCTAATGGTTCCTAACATTGTTAGTTTTTTGATTGCCGCTGCACATTGAGCAGATGTTTTCAGAGAACTATCCATGATGACTCAAAGATCTTTCTTGAGAGGTAACAGCTAATTTAGACCCCATCATTTTGGATGTATAGTTGGGATTATATTTTCCAATGTGCATTACTTTGCATTCATCAACGTTGAATTTCATCTGCCATTTTGTTGCCCAGTCACTCACTTTTGTGAGATCCCTTTGTAACTCTTCGCAGTCTGCTTTGTACTTAACTATCTTGAGTAATTTTATATTGTTTGCAAACTTTACCACCTCACTGTTTACCCCTTCTTTCAGATCATTTATGAATATGTTGAACAGCACCGGTCCCACTACAGATCCTGGAGGGGACCCCGCTATTTGCCTCTCCCCTAGGAACACTTGACTATTTATTCTTACCCTTTCTTACTCATCTTGTAACCAGTTACTGATGCATGAGAGGAACGTCTCTCTTATCCCATGACTGCGTACTTTGCTTAAGAGCCTTTAATGATGTACTGTGTCAAAGGCTTTCTGAAAGTCCAAGTCCACTGTATCAGCTGGATCATCCTTGTCCGCATGTTTGTTGACCCCCTCAAAGAATTTGAATAGGTTGGTGAAGCATGGTTTCCATTTACAAAAACCATGCACCCGAGGACTCAATGATGGACCCCCCCTCACAGGTCCAGTGCCCTCATCTGTGGAGTTCCTGTGGGTTCCATTTTCTCTCTTTTTAATCCTCTTGTTGTTCAATATCTCCGTGAAACCATTAGCGGAGATTGACACAGCATGGACTAAACTGCCAGCAATACACAGACAGTGGCTAGCTCCACATCAGTTTCACATCAGGCATAAAAAGCATCATCTCCGTTATCCAGGGCTTGGCTCAGATCAGTAACTGGCTAGAGCTGAACCGAGAATGAATAAGGCAATGCTGGTGAGAGGAAGGAAACACTTAGAGCTCTCCGCTTCTGTCAGCTCAATGAAATTACATTGCCTCACAAAATTCAAACATAACTAGATTTCCCTGTTGTTTTTTAATACATGTGATGTGTGCTTTGTAAGTGGTAGGTAAATAAATAGATTGCTCTTGAGATTCTCATGCAAACAGGCAGCTTTCAAGGAAAGGTTTAAGATATTGCCATTATTTGTAAAGCAAACAACTCTGTCATTGATTGTGATAGAGAGAATTTTGTTTCTACGGGTATGCCTGCACTTAAAACTCCACGGTGGCGCATCTGTGCCACTGTAGCACTTCATTGTAGATACTACCTACACCAACGGGAGGGGTTCTCCCATCAGCATAGGTAATCCACCTGCCCAAGAGGTGGTAGCTAGGTTGACAGACTAATTCTTCCATTGACCTAGTGATGGCTACACAGGGACTTAAGTCAGCTTAGCTATGCCACTCAAGGGTGTGGATTTTTCACACCCCTGAGCAATGCCAACCTAATTTTTTAGTATAGATCAGGCCTGAGTAATTAAAATACACAAGTTTAATTCTTTAAAAGGGCTTCATATTCCAGCTATATTGTTTATTTCCTCATAGTTTTGTACTGTAGTATCTGAATGTTCTTATTCTCTTCACTATTTTAGGAATTTATTTGACTAACATCTTGAAAACAGAAGAAGGCAACCCTGAATTTCTAAAGCGACATGGAAAAGAACTTATAAACTTCAGCAAGAGAAGGAAAGTAGCTGAAATAACAGGGGAGATCCAGCAGTACCAAAACCAGCCATACTGCTTACGAATAGAACCTGATATCCGAGTAAGTTGCATTTTCTTATGCCGAAATATTGAGAGCTTCTTTGTGGTGATTTCAGAAATAATTTTAATAGAGAAAATCAAAGGAATCTGTAGAGCAGGCTGTTTGCTCCTGGGTCTCAAGCTTTGTGTGACACAGTGCAGGATGTCCCTTGCTCATAGTTTTTTTTCACACTATAGGACACCAGTAGTAGCAGGCAGTACATGAGGCTCCTCATCTGCTGACCAGCATGATCCACTGACTCCCAGTACCTTAGCCTACTGAATTTTCTGGCCTGTTCTTTCTTGGCAGAGGTCAGCAAAGCTCTCTGCAGGAGCTATGTCACTTTCCATGATCCATGAGTGAAAATCCTGCATGTTGCTATCTTGACAGAAGCAGAATTTAGGTAGTTTTCTCTTCTGCTGTATTAAAATATGACTTCTCCTTTCTACATTGAAGTTACTACAAATCCTAAAAAGAAAAAAAAGTCTTTAGTATAAATTGGCACTTTCAACCCTGTTTGTAAGTCATTTCTTACATACATGCCTTAAAACACCGTTTCAGAGTAGCAGCTGTGTTAGTCTGTATCAGCAAAAAGAACAGGAGTATTTGTGGCACCTTTGAGACTAACAAATTTATTTGAGCATAAGCTTTCGTGGGTAAGCTGTGGCTGTAGCCCACGAAAGCTTATGCTCAAATAAATTTGTTAGTCTCTAAGGTGCCACAAGTACTCCTGTTCTTAAAACACCGTGTTTTCCTCATTGAAGTGAAGTCCTAAGGAGAGGTGAGGTAACGCACATGGGTTTTACTGATGCCCTCCCAAATCAGTGGATTTCTGTGTGCTGGCAGTTTGCAAGATCTTGCCCCTAGTTTGTCAGAGTAACGGAAATTGTGAAATGATTGTCAGTTACGTTTGATATTTTTACTGATTTTTTAAAAAAAGTTAAATTTCATGTAATTCACCTTTGCTGAATAGTACTTACATAGTGCTTTTGAAACCATTGGGACTACTTGTATCATAAAGTATGTAGAATCTGCCCCATGAAAGTAATTTATACGATGTAATCTTCCTAAACTTCCTGTGTTTCAGAGGTTTTTTGAAAATTTGAATCCAATGGGAAATAGCATGGAGAAAGAATTCACAGATTATCTGTTCAACAAGTCATTAGAAATAGAGCCGCGAAATTCCAAGCCTCCACCAAGATTTGTTAGTATTCAGATTTTATTTTTTTCTTAATAACTTCAAAAATGTTTCCCACAATGCAGCAGAGATTGTTTTAGAATTTATATGCATAATGATGAAGCTGCATTTAACTGATTTTGTGATGGAGATGAAGGTAATTTGATTTTTAAAATGTATACTTTCAATCCATTGCAAGGTTTTTAACTGCACAATATTGATATTTGGTATCACTGCAGCCAAAAAAATACAACTATTCCCTCAAATCTCCGGGTGTTCGTCCATCGAACCCAAGGCCAGGTACCATGAGACACCCTACACCGCTGCAACAGGAGCCAAGAAAAATTAGTTACAGTCGCATCCCTGAGAGTGAGTCAGAAAGTACAGCATCTGCACCAAATTCTCCACGAACACCATTGACACCACCCCCTGCCTCTGCTACTTCCAGTACTGCAGATGTCTGCAGCGTCTTTGATTCAGATCCTTCAAGTCCTTTTCATTCAAGTAGGTGCTAAAGCTAGGAATGCATTTAAATAATTAGGACAGTCACAAATGTGTTTGTCCTATTTTATGATGTAAACTGATATAGCAAATTTGAAGGACCAAACTGATCTATCTGCAGATGTTTTTGCCTCCTTGCACAATGGCAGACCGTTTCAATGCATTTTTACTTAGATTACTATTATCTTTAAGTTTATTTTCAAGTGAGAGATGGGATAGGTTAGGAATCTTGCTTGTATGTCATTCCATGTTCTCTTCTGGATTCTGCCAGAGCAGAAATTTTTTTAAAAAAATTATGGCCAAGATGGAAAGTTTGTGGTGAATTCAGCATTAGGGTTTTGCAATTGGTACACAGGCTGACTGGTCATTTTTATCCTCATTGTTCAATAACAGACTAATTTACCTCTTCTGCCTAATTCATAGGGAGGCAGTGTGGTGTAGTGGATAGAGCACTGGACTGGGACTTGGAAGACCTGATTTCTATTCCCAGCTTGGCCACAGATTTGCTGGGGTGACGGTGGGCAAGTCACTTCACCTCCCTGTGCCTCAGTTTCCCTATACGCAAAATGGGTATAATGATACTGACCTTCATTGTAAAGCACTAGATCAGTGGTTCTCAACCAGGGGTACGTGTACCACTGAGGGTACACAGGGATCTTTCAGGGGGTACATCAACTCAGCTAGATATTTGCCTACTTTTATAACAGGCTACATAAAAAGCACTAGCGAAGTCAATTACAAACTAAAATTTCATACAGACAGGATGAAAAAGTAAACAATTTTTCACTAATAGTTTGCTGTGACATATTTGTATTTTTATGTCTGATTTTGTAAGCAAGTAGTTTTTAATTGGAGGTGAAATTTGGGGTCTGCAAGACAAATCAGACTCCTGAAAAGGGTACAGTAGTCTGGAAAGGTTGAGAACCACTGCACTAGATAAGAGCTTAGAAGTGTTATGCCGCCAGACCTGCCTAAATGTTCTCAAGAAAAATGTAGAGTTAAAAAACATAAAGTTTGCATGAAATGGAAGAATAATTGCACACAAGTCCCCCCTCCACCAGATCCATCAGTTATTCCTAGACATACAAATACATCAGTTCCCTCTCTCCCTTCATTCACTACCAGGCAAAGAGGGCTACTCATTCTGTAGCGCACTTATAATAATAATAATTAATAATACCTAGTTTTAGAGCAGTTTTCATCAGTATACCTCAGAATGCTTTACAAAGGAGATAAATATCACCAGCCCCATTTTCAGATTAATATAACAGGAGCACAGGGAGCTGAAGTGACTTGCCCACAGCAAAAGCCATTCAGCGGGCCAATGTCAGAGCTGGGAATAGAACCCAGATTTCCTGAGTTCCATTCCAGTGCCCTATCTGCTGGGCCGTCCTGTCCACTGGGTCACGCTGCCTCCCATAAAATATGTATTTCGTAGGTAGCTTCCTTGTGTGAAACTGAAGTATCTCCATACTTTACAGCTGTTCTTTTATGAGCAAGACAAAGACATGATGATGGTGTGCTGAATTATCTCCCTTGCATTCGTATTTCAGTAAAAGCAAACTGTTGCTAATTAAGTGGTCATTAAAAGCAATCTGAATGAGTAAAGGGCAGATAAAGTACATCATGCTGAAGGTTTTTGTTTTTTAAATATCCATCAGGATCTGCATCTGTGTCGTCCATAAGTTTTACCAAAATCCCTGATGAAACTTCTGGTCCTCCTCCTGTTCCTCCACGGAGACGACCAGAGTCTGCCCCAGCAGAATCATCGCCATCAAAGGTGAGAAATGTGTGGGCCCAATATCTATTGCATTCAGGTGAAATGCCCAAATCAGACCTCACACATAAGACAGTGCCTGAAAAGTGAGGGTTAGGGTAAAGGGAAAAATAACTTTTAAAGAGTCATACCTTGTTAGTTCAATTAGATGGGTAAGAATAAGGAGCTATATGCCTCACACCTGCACAGCGACAGCCCTGTGCAACATCTTCTCATCTGCCCCATGCTTAAAACTAATTAAAATAATAGCAAAAGGGTCTAAATTTAGGGTGAGAAATGTTTCTTATTCTCCTGCCCTGAGCTTCTTTGCTCCTATCCTGGCATTGGCTGGGAGCACTTGAGGTTTCATGTAAACCTCCTTGTCCAGGAAGATAGTCCAAAAGGAAGATATGGGAAGTAAAGTGCTAAAAAAATAGCAGCAATGTGAGAAGTCTTAAACCTACAATCTTCCCTAAAAGATTAAATAAAATGTACTAACCTAATGACATCTTGTTTAGTGTTTCCTCTGCCGGTTGCCATTTCTTGCCTGCCTTCATACTCGATCTCTCCTCTTTCCTCTTACTGTATGTGCTTGTCTGGCCATTGGTCTTCATTTGGGACCTGATCCTGCACTTGTTGGAGGCATTGACAAAGCTCTTTTGACTTAAGTGTGGGATTGTTCAGGGCCTTAGAAAATTAGGGTGAAATTATCAAAAACACTGAAGTGATATAGGAGCCCGAGTCCCATTGGTTTTCAGTGGCGTACGGTATTGTACTGTCCTCAGCATACAATATTCTGTAATCCCGTTGGCTGTCAGTGGCATAGGATCATAGAATCATAAAAATATAGGGCTGGAATGGACCTCGAGAAATCGTCCAGTCCAGCCCCTTGTGCTGAGGCAGGACCAAGTAAACCTAGATCATCCCTGAGAGGTCCAATCTGTTCTTAAAAATCTCCAGTGATAAATATTACACATCTTCCCTTGGAAGCCTCTTCCAGGTCTTAACTACCCTTATAGTCAGAACGTTTTTCCTAACATCTAACCTAACCAGGAAGAAGAGGTAGATGAGACTTTTTTAAAAAAACCTAACAAAATCATCCAAAACCCAAGACTTGGTGGTGATAGGGAGCTTCAACTACCCAGACATCTGTTGGGAAGATAATACCGTAGGGCACAGATTATCAAAAAAGTTCTTGGATGCATTGGACACAATTTTTTATTACAGAAGGTGGAGAAAGCGACTAGGGGAGAGGCTGTTCTAGATTTGGTTCTGACAAACAGAGAGGAACTAGAGTACTTGTGGCACCTTAGAGACTAACAAATTTATTTGAGCATAAGCTTTCATGGGCTAAAACCCACTTCATCGGATGCATAGAATGGAACATACAGAAAGAAGATATTTATACATAGAGAGAACATGAAAAGGTGGGAGTAGCCATACCAACTGTAAGAGGCCAATCAATTGAGATGAGCTATCATCAGCAGGAGAGAGAAAAAAACCTTTGAAGTGATAATCGAGATGACCCATAGAAGGTGTAAGGATATATTAACATGGGGAAATAGATTCAATTAGTGTAATGACCCAACCATTCCCAGTCTCTGAGAATCTGACGGTGAAAGGCAGCTTGGGTGAAAGTGATCATGAAATGATANGTGTAATGACCCAACCATCCCCAGTCTCTGAGAATCTGACGGTGAAAGGCAGCTTGGGTGAAAGTGATCATGAAATGATATCATTTATGATTCTAAGGAATGGTGGGAAGGACAAGAGCAGAATAAACACAATGGACTTCAAGAAGGCAGACTTTAGCAAACTCAGACAATTGGTAGGTAAGAGCCTGTGAGAAACAAGTCTAAGGGAAAAAAGAGATCAGGGGTGTTGGCAGGTTTTTAAAGAGACATCATTAAGTGCACAAGAGCAAACCTATCCCAATGCACAGGAAAGATAGGAAGTATGGTAAGAAATCATCCTGGCTAACCAAGCGATCTTCAACGATCTGAAAGTCTAAAGAGTCCTACAAAAAGTGGAAACTAGGTCAAATTACAAAGGATGAATATGAAAAAACAACACAAGTGTGTAAGGACAAAATTACAAAGGCCAAGGCACAAAATGAGATTAAACTATCTAGGGATATAAATGGTAACAAGAAACATTTTACAAATACATGGGAAGCAAGAGGAAGACCAAAGACAGTGTAGGCCCATTACTAAATGAGGAGTGAAAGACAATAACGAAAAACGTAGTAATGGCCTAAGTGTTAAATGCCTTTTTTGTTTCAGTTTTCACCAAAAAAGTTAGCAGTGATCAGATGACTAACATAGTGAACACCAGTGTAAATGAGGTGGGATCTGAGGTTAAAATAGGAAAAGAACAAATGAAGAATTACGTAGACAAGTTAGATGTCTTCAAGTCAGCAGGACCTGATGAAATACATCCTAGAATACTTAAGGAACTGGCTGAAGAGATCTCTGAGCCATTAGTGGTTAACTTTGAGAACTCATGGAGGATGGGAGAGATACCCGAGGAGTGAAAAAGGGCAAAATATAGTACCTATCTATAAAAAGGGAAATAAGGACAACCCAGGGAATTAAGACCTGTCAGCGTAACTTCAGTACTCAGAAAGATAATGGTGCAAATAATCAAACATTCTGTTTGTAAGCACTAGAAGAAAATGAGGTAATAAGTAATAGTCAACCTGAATTTTTCAAAAAGAACAGCCTAATATCCTTCTTTGATAGGGTAACAAACCTTGTGGATGGGGGGAAGCAGTAGATGGGATACATCTCGACTTTAGTAAGGCGTTTGATACGGTTTCATATGACCGTCTCATAAACAAACTAGAGAAATATAGCCTAGGCGAACCTACGATAAGGTGGGTGCGCAACTGGCTGGAAAACTACTCAGAGTGGTTATTAATGGTTCATAATCGTGCTGAAAGGGCATATCAAGTGAGGTGCGACAGGGATCTGTCCTGGGTCCAGTTCTATTCAGTATCTTCATAAATGATTCATGATTTGGATGGTAGCATAGAGAGGACACGTATAAAGTTTGTGGATGATACCAAGCTGGGATGAGTTGCAAGTGCTTTGGAGGATAGGATTAGAATTCAAAAGGATCTTGACAAACTGGGAAAATGGTCTGAATTAAATAGGATGAAATTCAATACGGACGAATGCAAAGTACTACACTTAAGAAAGAATAATCAGTTGGACAAATACAAAATGGGAAATGACTGCCTAGGAAGGAGTACTGCAGAAAAGGATCTGAGAGTTATAGTGGATCACAAACTAAATATGGGTCAACTGTGTAACACTGTTGCAAAAAAAGCTAACATTCTGGGATGTGTTAGCAGGAATATTGTAAGCAAAACATGAGAAGTAATTCTTCCTCTTTATTCGGCACTGACAAGGCCTCAACTAAAATATTGTGTCCAGTTCTGGGCACCACACTTCAGGAAAGATGTGGACAAAATGGAGAAAGTCCAGAGAAGAACAACAAAAATGATTAAACGTCTAGAAAACATGACCTACGAGGAAAGATTGAAAAAATTGGGCCTGTTTCCTCTGGAGAGGAGAAAGGGGAGGGAAATGATAGTCTTCAAGTACATAAAAGATTGTGACAACGAGGAGGGTGATAAATTGTTCTCCTTAACCACTAAGGATAGGACAAGAAGCAATGGATTTAAATTGCAGCAAAGGGGGTTTAGGTTGGACATTAGGAAAAACTTCCTAACTGCCAGGAAACAGATTCCCTAGGGAGATTACCGAACCTGTTCTTTCCCTCTTTTGACTTGCATTCCTTCCCTCTTGTTGTCAGTATTAATTGTGTTGAGTATCTGGTCACCATTAACCCTTTTAGTGACGACTGAAGCAAAATAAGCATAAAACACTTCAACTTCCTTGATACCATCGGTTATTAGTTCTCCTCTCCTGCTAAGTAGAGGACCTATGCTTTCCTTTCTTTCTTTTGTTCCTGATGTATTTAAAGAACCTCTTCTCATTGCCTTTTATGTCCCTTGCTAGATGTAACTTATTTTGTGCCTTAGCCTTTCTGATTTTTGTCATACAGTATTCTATAATGCCCTTAGCTGACGATGGTGTACAGTATGCTATCGTTCCATTGGCTGTCAGTGGGACGCATGCAACTGAGTCACTTAGGTAATTTTGAAGATCCCACCCTTTATTCTTTCTTCAGGACAGAACATCATTCATTCCCTTTCCTATTAAACAGTATCTGCCCCTCTCTTCCCTCTCATTCTCTAGAGGGTACATGCCTTTGGATTTTACTCATTCCTGGCCTCTTGCTACAAGAGGTGCCCCAGCTGAGCTGGTATTAGCTTAGAAACTGTGCAGCACAGACCACTATGCCTCCTGCAGCCTCCAGTACTTCCTCCCCTGTCCCCCACTGCCCTGTATCTTCAGTCTCTCTCAGCCTGGGTCCTCTCTCCCCTGCCCCCTCCCGTTGTTTAACACTTGTTGGCTGTGTCTTGTCTTTAATTGGACATTAAGTGTTTTGAGGCAGGGACTGAGTCTTTGAACATATTCATATAACATGTAGCACAACCAGGGCCCTGATCCTGATTGAGGCGTTGGGGCTATCATAATACAGATGATAACCCTTGAATTAAATGTTTGTATACTTCAGATTACTTCTGTGCATCTGGACAGTCCACCAGCAATTCCTCCTCGACAACCAACATCAAAAGTCTATTCACCAAGATACTCCGTGCCAGAGCGGACCTCCATATCTGATCCTCCTGAAAGCCCTCCTGTATTACCACCGCGAGAACCTGTGCGAACTCCTGATGTTTTCTCTAGTTCACCACTACATCTCCAGCCACCGCCCTTAGGTAGAAAAAGTGAACTTGGCAATACCTTTTTTCCAAACAGTCCCTCTCCATTTACTCCCCCACCTCCTCAGACACCTTCTCCACATGTAGCACGGAGGCATCTGCCATCCCCTCCTTTGATACCGCAGGACGGGGACCTCCATTCTGTTGAGGGGCCACCTGTCCCTCCACGACAAAGCACTTCTCAACATATCCCAAAGCTTCCTCCAAAAACTTACAAACGGGAGCACACCCATCCATCGATGCACCGAGACGGACCACCCTTGTTGGAGAACGCCCACTCCTCCTGAATTGTACCTTGTGCTGGGAGTTGCATTTTCTTGGCACTACGTCTGTTGCTGGCAATGGATGCACTGAACCTGCTAGCGCCAAGGAGTTTGGATGCATACTCCATGCATTAAAAACTATGCTAGGTTGGGAATGCAGTGTACAGAAACTGAATTGCAGAAGCAGACGTGATAAACTCGCTGTTCCTATTGTAGTATGCAGGATGCTGTTCTAAAGTAATTGGACAACTGATTGTACCAGAAAACTGACTCAAGGGACTTTTCTGGCCAATAAGCGGAGACCGTGTTTTGTGTAATGATCTCTAATGTCCAGTACGGGAATGGAAAATATAGTCTTGTATCCATCAGTTCTATACAGTAACACAGTTATTAGAATGAAAACATTATGCACTTTTTTAAAAATCTCAAACAGGGAACTTTATATCCTTCTTAATTTCCTTTTTACTTTACTCCCTGCTTTAAAATACTCTCCTAAAATCATGAAAAGGACTGTGAGGAAGATCTGTGGTACCTAACCATGTTAGAACTAAGGCATAGCACTGTATTGCGGTCCTGTTTACAAATTGTTACAGTGAATAGTATGGGTACCTAGGCTTCACCAAAGAGGTACTTTTTTATTATTTTATTAAATATTATGGTGCCAGTTGAAAAAGAAATTATTGCCAGGAAGCATAATGGGTAATTATTGCTTTCTTTAAACAGAGCAGATTAAAGTCTTATGTCATTAAAATGACAGCAAAATTTTAAAAAACAGCACTATTGTCTGAAATATTCTACTACGTTTAGAAGACTGTTAATCTATGCTAGGTTATATCACATTCTTTTTAAGGTTTACTGATAATCCATTTCGTGGCTTGTAACTATTCTTCTTTAATCATGCCATGAAAACAGTCACTTGTGAAAAGGAGCACTCGCTGGCCATCTTCCATAGTTATTGTCATGTTTTACTAACCATAGATTAATCAGCATACGTAGAATTGCCTTGCATTTGCATAAATCATGTGTATATAGTGAATGTTGCATAAATATGCTTGCAGATTGTTTTTAATTTAATTGAAATAAAGATACACATTTGTTTGGCTGACACACGTTAAATTATTACATGGACAAATGTACAATTCAGTTTTTCAGTTAAAAACACTGATAAGGGGATAAAAGCACATATTGTGGTACACGTTTTTTCATAGTTCAGTATATGTATTTTAGTAATAAAGAACAGTCTAAAGAGAAATCAGGTTTTGGCATGTGAAACAAAGTTTAGTTAGAATGACAAAGCTGGGTTACTCTCAAAGTGAATTACTGTACATGTTTTTAAATTTCCCAGACATGTATGTAGTTTGTTATAGAATTTCAAACTTTGTCTTAAAAACTATTAATCTTTACAGTAGCTCTTTACTATGTCAGAAATGTACATGACAGAACATTTACCTGCATAAATATCATGACATGGATTATCCATAAACCTGTGTACTACTCTTCTGATTCTAACCAATACTGTGACAGTAATGCATGCCAGTTATTGAAGAAAAGAAGCTTTATTAATCTCCTCTACCATAATGTTTGTGAAGTGTGCAGTATCTCATCTTTATTTAATAAGAGTCATGGGTTGTAGTAAAATTATATCATGTTTCCTGTTGGATAAAAACAAAATACATTTCAGCAACCCAGAACGCCATGTAATTAGAGACAGTTTTAGTAGAGCGAATCATGATGGAAATCTACTATTTTAGTAACTTTCTACAATGCCATTAGAGTAGTGGAATATGCACCATGATACTACAGTTTGGTCTTTACATTTCAAAAAGTGTTTTGATTTCAACAGCATTAAGCAGCATATTTTGTCATAGCCAAACGTTGAGAATTTGTCAGTTGTATATTTGTGTATATCTTTAACATTTCTATTTTGAAACATGTTTTCCTGCCCCCTCCCCCACCAAAAAATGTACCTTTTTCCTTTATAAGTAAGATTTATAAACTCGGCTTCAGAGGAGGACATTCTTACCTATCTACTTTATTTAATCCTATCCTACAAGAAATGTAAGTGAAGTTCCCAGTTCTTCGAATCTAACCAAGAGTAATGAATACCCTTGGTGCAATGTCTTAGAAGTTGCTGACTTTCCAGGAGAAAGCCAGGGAGCTCTCCAATGTTAGTCAGATGTTCAGAACCCACATTGCCTGTCCTCTACACTCAAAACCATGGCCCCTGTCATCACCAAGGCAGGCTAGATAGGTAGAATGGCCTAGTGGATAGGGTACTACAGTGATATGGCACGGACCTGTGTTTAGTTCCTGGCCCAGCCGCAGCCGCCTTGTGTGCACTAAGACAAGTCATTTAATATTCTCTGTGCCTCAGTTCCCCATTTGCAAAATACTGCTAATACTTCCCTACTTTACAGTGGGGTTGAGGATAAAAATCCATCGAAGTTGATTAGACACTCTGGTGATGAGGATCATCTAAAAACCTAGATTAAACTCCTTCGGAGCTCAGCAACACTGCTCAATCATCCGCTATTTACCAGTGTATGGCACACCTACAACGTGCTGCCTGAACCACAAAGTGTGAAAAACCAGTACCAGAAATCAAATCCCTGTGTCTAGAAGGAGAATGTTGAGCACAACTGCTGAGCCACTGGCCTCTCTCAGAACTTGTCAATTTTATTTGTATTTTCAAGAAATAACTTTTTTTTATAACATGGAAGAATTTCACATTTGGACAAGTTTGCATTGGTTACTGATTATGGGGGTTAAAGCAAATATCCCTGAACAATGGCAGGGAAAATGGCATCGTTTTAATTGCTCATATTGCCAGATTATTGATAAAATGATCTTGAATAAAAGCAAGGAATGATGAATCATCTTAAGCCAACAACTGGCTAAATGGATTTCTGTATTACGGCCGAGCCCAGATTAAAAGTCTGACACTGCTCACAAGTCAGAACTGTACTGGTGCAGAGTATTGGTTTTCAGCTATTGGGTGCTTGCATGGAGGGTGGGGAGGGGGCATAGGAGAAACGAAGTCCATTAATGAGACATGAAAGTGCAATATTTGAGCAATGTTTAAAGTCTCTCTGATTTAGAGTGTAGTGCAGCAGTGTAGGAGAAAGAGAAATCCAATCTTTTTCTTTTTTCCCCCCCAGAAGTGAAAACTGGGTGTTAAAAAGAAAAGTTCTCCATTAGTAGTTTGTAAATGTTAGCTTTTCAGATGCTGAAAACTTTATTTCAAGTTAAACTTATAATAAAGTGCAAGGGAAAGTTATTTAACACATGGTTGTCAGGCAGGGAATTGCTGTTGTCATGGCACTCAACAAACCAGGCATGATTTTGCAGTGTCTCTTTGGAGAGAGTTTTGTCTTTGCTTCAGAATCAATACCATGAAATCATTGAGAATGCTCTCATAAACTAGAAACCACTTCGCGTGTTCTCTCTTGCAATTGTTTCTAAATTCTTGCTTAACCATCGTTTTTTAAAAAAGAAACAAGAGAGGTCTGTGCCCCCAACACAAATCCGGTTATGCCTTTACTCTCTCGAGCTTTTGTTTATCATAATTGTCTATTGTATAGTTTGTTGCTTTTATGCAGACAGAATCTTAAATCAGGCTTTTCTTACCAGTAAACTCCAGCATCACTTTTACTCAGTTGGGACCCTATCCAAAACTTACTGAAATCAATGGGAGTCTTTCCATTGACTTTAGCAGGCTGTGGATCAGGCCCTTTGTGTTCTTTTGAAAGATGGTTCTATTTTCCTGTATTCAGGGAAGTGTTTCTTTTGTACCACTAGGGCTGTTTAAATGAACGGCTTTGCTGCAGTCCCTGTAGCAGAGCTAATGCCTGGCGATAGAAATGCCAGTTCTTTCTGCTCTTGGTATTGTCTTCTCCTAGCATAGTAAATCTCGTAAGCAGCCTTCCATGTTCGTAGCGGTCGTGCATTGAGACTCCACCAGGAAAACTCCCCCTCGTTAATCAATGTCTGTCTTCGTAACAATGTTCCTTAATACTTAGTTGCTGTGATCAATGCACTTGGCCTGTGGTATGTAAAAATCACGCTTTGGTTTCCCTCTCAAAATTCATACCTTTTTCAGCTAACAGGGAGGGTCTTGCTGAAAAATGCATTTTTAAAGCAGAAAAAAAATGGGCAGCTTCTTAGGGTGTTTAAAGAGAAAAATCTATTTCAACAATGTTTGGTATGTGGGCTGCAGTCGTTTTAGCTCTATTAGCTAAGGAAAGAAACATGGCCCCATACACTTATAAAAGCCAAAAGCACTTGTAACTTGGTTTGTAAATTTCATGCCTTATTTTCCTTTTAAAAAACAAAAAACAAAAAAAAACCTTAAAGTGCATTTTTCTGTCAAGTGTGAGCAAATTTCTCTTTTGCCTTTAATGAAAAATAGTGCATTACGTAGCCAATTGCTGCGAAATCAAGTGAACAAAGAATAAGGTTGCATTTGACTCCGTAACAAACAAACATGATGTCATGCACCAGGTGACTGAAAGGTTGGGGGGGGGGGGGGGGGGCCTGGNTGCCAGTTTTAGTAGCTGCCAAATGTGCCTTTTTATTAAGAACATCTGTAATTTTTTTCAGAACAAGGTAAATTATGTGGACAGAGAGGTTCTTTTGGACAAATTTGTTTGGTTTGCTTACTAGAGAACAAGCCTGTTTCTGTTTGTCAAAGTAAATTGTACAAATTTTAAGTTTTGATAAGTTTGTGTGTTGTGGTATATATGTGCGTTTGCCTTTGTTTAATGGCATGGTTATTTTCTAAAATGATTAAATGTCAAAAAGCGATGTCAGTCCGACCCAAATGTAAGAATAAAGCGGTAATCTTTAACTGGCATGTCTTATGACCTGTGTACCTAACCATGTCTGTAGGTGATCTTTGTATGCTTTGTCTGCAATGATATTCAGATTGCATTTAAAGTGAAAATTAATAGTGGCTGTTATTTTTCGGCATTAAAAAGATATGTTCTAAAAATAAAAATGCCTTACATATCCCATAAGTGTACACTTTTGCATATGTAAGATAGGATGAACATCTCACTAGTGCGACGCAGTGTTTGTGAAAGATTAATGCTGTGCGTCACATTAAGGACATTTGTCAGTCTTCTGCAGAGTTATATGTAATCATTTCAGTAATTTGAGAACCGGGCACATGATAGCCCTGTGATGGAAGCTTTGCAGAGGAGTGGAGAAGCATGCAAAATACACTTAGTGGGGGAAACAAAGTGAACGCATTTATAATATTTTACAATTGCAGCAATTGCAGGACTGATATTCTATTTCGTTTCTCTCGTGCTGCAGCTTTCCATTTTAACTTAAAGGACTGATAACTCAGGGATAAAAATTCACTCTGAAATTTAATGCACGGATTCCTATATAATTTTATAGAGAGAGGGCCTAAATCTGTCTCCATGTTGAACTAGATCAGAGTGGATCACTGGTCAATTCTGTCTAATATCCTTTGTCTAACAACTAGAACTATATGCTTGGAAGGAAGTGTACCCCCACCACCACCACCACCCATTAGAACTTGCTGAATAACAACAATTCATGAAAAACATTCAGGGGGTTGGGGAGGGGGAGACCAAAACTCAACAATATTCAAAACCAAGCAAACAAACCAAAAAAAAAGCCTCACCCATAATGAGCAATTCTGTAATCACTTGCCCATGGGAGAAGATTCTAGTCACTTCCAGTTAGTGGTGGGACACTAACTTCCTCTGAACCGTGTGTGTGTGAGAGAGAGACATTTAAAAAAAGATTTCTAAAACATGTACAGAACAGTCACTGAAGTCTGAAAGAAGAGGGAGAAAGTAAAGCAGAATCTCTTTAAGCTTCTTTCAAATAATTAAAAATCCACTGTCCATCAAACATATCGTATAGTCAGTGGCAGTGCACTAGGTGAAATCTGACCTGGAGCTCGAACTACTCCATGTTCATTCAGTCTTTTGTGTCTCCAGTGAAACCGCCGGCATGGGTACCAGTTGGGATGTGAACTGTCCACTGAAGAGCTGGCCTGACCCCTTCAGACGTACAGGACGCAGAACAGCTGTCATATGCTTTCAATCGGACTGACTTGGTTTGGATTTTAAGCGGTAAGTGGCTTGGTATCCTATAGCAAATCCACTCAGCCATCCCAATCTTGAATATCTATGTGTTTCAATCGTTTGGGACATGTCAGTCGGCTGAGTGCTTGGCTACCCCTTAGTAATGAGGGTCACAGGCCCTGGGTGTGTTGGGGATTTGGGAAGGAGTTTGCGGTTCAGGTTTTGGTGATGTGGAACCCATCAATCTACTAATGCGTTGATGTAGCGTCCCTATGCCAATTCCTGGCTTTCTAGTTGCTCTAACACTCGGGAGCCATGAGCTGCTGCATGACCTGCCCACCATGTTCCCAGACAGTTGTCTTTTCTCCCAGGTCTCCATGGGAGGAGATGCCATTACTGAGCAAGGAGCTGAGTTTGGGATCAGTCTGGTCTCCTCTGGTAAAGTGAGCCAGGCATCTGCTGCTGAGAACTCTTTGACTCTGCACCTGGGTTGTCTGAACCTGGTGCTTGTAAGTGTGCAGTATCCCTGAGAAGCAAAGTGGCCTTGGTCAATCCATGGATGGATTGGTGTCTGTGAGACAGCCAGGTCCTTGCCTGTTATTGGCCCTGTAGATTAGGACAAGGATTTTGAAGTCAGTCCAGAAACAGTCTGGCAGCCACTGGAAGCTGGAGAGCGCTGATGTGATGCACCATCATGCTGGCCTTATTGCTCTTTAAGTGGCCGGCTTTGTAATAATTTAGTGGTAGCTTCCATGAAGTGGGTACATTCAACCTTAGCTAGCATGCGCTGCGGTGTTCTAACCTGGGGGGTGACGAATGCATGGATCATAGTGGCTCGGTCCTCCCTGCACAGCCACCGCTGGCCCTGTTGATCTGAATGGGTTACAAAGCACAGCTCAGAGGTTCCGCTGATGGGTCCATCACAGAACGAGACGCATTAGTGCGTGCTCATTCCAAGCCTCAGGCAGATGACTGCAGCCTGGTGTAAGCAGCGGCGACTCCCATGGACGTCTTTGGGCCAAATGAGGTGGTGATGTAAATGGTGCAATCAGTTACAGCTCAAAATGGGTGTAAATGGCAAAGTCATGTCACTTGCATACCCTTGGCAATCAGTGGGTGCGTTAAACGCATGCAGCCTACGCACTGAAAGGACAGAGGACCGGAACAGGCGGTGTTCGACTAGGAAGTGGGTGTGTTGCCTTATGCTAATTCCTTTTCCTGCTACTCCATACCAGCTGGGACTATACCACTTCATGACTCTCACCCCCCTTTATAGCCACTCCCGCCAAAGCCAGCCACCAAAGGAGGCGCTGTCTGCTGGGTTCCCCAGGCCAGATGACGATGGGGCTCTCTTAAAGCCAGCCAGCTCTCATCCTCTAAGTGCCAGTGTGCTGATGCCCCCAATTAAATGATCCCCCATGTAGCTACAGGTTTCTGGTGCCCCCTGCAGGTGAACAGGTGGTGTTGAATCACTAGTGCTATGGGAACTGAGAAAGGGAAACCCCGTAGGGGTGAATGTTTGAGAGACACTTTGCTGGAGGGGAATAATTGTATGCAACCATCGCTCCACCCCTGTGGATCCTGGGCTCTCCTGTGCCCAGACTGCATCAAGGCAGTTTCTTTCCAAGAAAGAAGAGACAGCAACTCCATCCCCTCTGACTAGGGGTGCAAGCTTATTCTTCCCTTTTGCTCCTGACTTCCTTCATGTCAGTTTGCTTCTGGCTGGGGCAGCGTGCCCCATAGCCAGTGGTCAGTGAAAAAAAACAGCAGTGCTTTCCAGTCATTAGGGTTATTTAAAAGCAAAGTTTATTTGTCACAGAAAGGAAACTAGGCTAGAGGGCACTTGTCTCAAAGCAAACGCTAGGCCTTAGCCTGTGAGACGCAGGTGAGCAAGCCAAGGGGCTGAGCACCCTTCACACATTTTGTTTACATTTTGCAGACATGGAGCCGATACCAGGCGGAATCTGTGACATTTCCAAGGACACTGCAAAACGGGACAAGAAGTGATCCAGGAGCAGAAACGTACCATCCACCAGTTCTATTAATTTCCGAGCTCACTAAAACAGCAGCTAAAAACAGTAAGTATTTTACAGGGAAACAAGTGTCCAGGTTGCTCTCAGCTGCTCCCATCTGCCAGCTTTGCCATTCTGAGAGTACCTCCCCCTCTCTTGACCCAGGAGATATTACCGGGGGCTCCCTCCTTTCCCAGGTTTCTGCCAGTGACTGCTCCTTGGTGCTCTCGGGATGTAAGAGCAGCTTAGTACTATGGAGGGGAAAGGCCTGTTCATGCAGGAGACCTAAAGGCACAAGCAGCAGATCCCTTGGTAACGGCACCGTGTTACATCCCTGATGCAGTTTAAAATCCTAGGTCAATATTCCTCTGCTGTGTGATGTTCTTCCCCCCCGCCCAACTAAAGGTGCCTCCCCATCCAGGCACTCCCTACACAGCTGGGCACATAGTCTCTAAACAAAAGGGTGTCAGGTCCCAGTGACATTGCCATTGGGGTGTTACACACAGGGTGGCCATCACAGGGAACTGAAAAAGGAGGCCAAGTCCTTACTGCAGCTAAAAATGAGAACAAACCCTTAATTTAAAAAATATAGAAAGCATTGCATGAACCTTAAATTGTCTACTTCTTGTATTTTTTTCCCTGCATGGCGGACTCTAATAGCATCTTATTGATGAATACTGGAAACTTGTTTTTGAACTCAGCATTTTCAAAACTGCAGTAACTGTCGTTTGGTCTTCACTGTGTCCACGTCCAGTCAGTTACTCTCATCTTGCCAGGTGGAATTCATTAACAAAACTACCCTTTCAGTGTATGCATTGCTACATGAAATGGAAAGTATGTAAGAACCGATTTTATTCAAATTTTTTAAGTTTCCACATCTATTTGGCTTTGTCATTTTGAAAATCTTGAGGTATTTCTCATCGGCACTTGTACAGTCTTGAAATTTAGGAGATGACATGACTTCTTTGATTGTACACAATTTTTCATATAACTCAACCACATGTCGATAACTATCAGTTTTGCAGACATCAACAGCTTCTGTAAATTCTTCCAAAGAAAACTTTTGTCAATGATAAGACAGACAGTTTCTTGTGCACATTATTTTCAGTGAGGTCATATCTGTTTTGTAAATACTTTTGAGCTCAGTGATTAAAAAAGCAGAAAATCTGTTTCACACAATTCCTTCATTCACTTTCGTTGAGATTCTTCAGTTTGGAGTTCAGAAAGTAACCATACAATTTGTCATTTATACTGCATTCTAGTTTCTTGTGGACATCAGTTCGAACAATGAAGTTAGTGTGAATGAGTTTGACTCCAGAGCTTCACTATTGTCCAAATTATTTTAGAGCCTGACTCAAGAAGAAACAGTACAATTCAGCAATTTCATTCTTGCTTCCTTCGTCTCCAAAACTATCCCAGATTACTTTAGGGTTTTCATCTTCCCCCAAAGATAGAAAGTAACTTGCAAGCCCATTCTAACACACTGCCAGGCAGTCAATAGCAGGTACAAGGACAGCCAAGGTGTGACTACAGAACAGAGATTTTTACTGTGTTCTACCCCAGCAAATTCGCAAAGCTCTGCCAGTTATTGAAGTCTCGCTGAGCAAATGCTAAAATGGCTGTAAACGTTTAAACTAGGTTTTCTACAGCAATGTTTCGTTTGGTCGTTGCAAATCTTGTGTTGACATAAACTAAACACATGGCAGCAAGAAGGTCACTGTTGCTCTCTTTCAGTTTTGGAAAACACTTACATTTAGAATAATTAACACACATTGTCTCCTTGTGTGCTGACCTGTTCGATCATTTTAGTTCAAAGTCGTCAATCCTATTGCCTGTATTAGCAGCAAATGCTTAGGAAGTTCCATGACAGTCTTTGTAAAAATCTAAGAAACAATATTTAATACCAGTAATACAATGGAAATACTTTAAAACAAGCGGGGAGCGTTTCATGGAACCTTTGCTGGAGGTGTTAGTGGCCATCAGATAACAAATGTAGTTCTTTTAGCAATTTTAAACTCACTGAAAATAGTTCTATTCACTTTTGCTGTGCAATCCACACTTAGATAAGAGTGGTGGTGCTTGACCACATGAAATGTTTGGTGAGTTCTGCTGCAGTAACTCTGTTGTCAAGAGTGGGCCATAAACTTTTGAAAAAACTTGGAATGTTTGGACTTTTTGTAACCGCTTTTGTGTGTTGATTTCTGTTTGGCAGTTTCAACATTTTGTATTACAGGACCTTTTCCACAAACTGAAACATCAGTGTCACACTTTCAATAGCTGCAAGATGCAGAGTTCTCTCCTTTCCTATTTCTTTCAATGAATTTAAATTCTTTTTCTCAGGCGGCTGAGAAACTACTTTTTCTTTTCAACATGGTGATTCCCATGCTAATCAGAAATTTTACATTCAGCAATCCTTCCTGTTACTTGCAAGAGCAAGATTCATGGAGTGATGGGATCAGAAGGAACTCTGTCAGATGGGTGGGGATTGTGAGCAGTAGGATCCCCTCCCAGCATATGAAGTATAGTGCACCAATGCAGTGTAAAATGAGTGTTATCAGAGGCATTGGTTGAGGTATTGTAAATCCACAGGAGCACTATTCTGTTTCATGTGCAAACTCTTTTAATCGTCCGACAACCCCAGGCATTTCCAAATGGAAAGAAGCAAGAGGAGAGGTTTTGTTCTCAAGAAAACAGTGTGGAACATCACAATGGCTCGTATGTTCACAAGGCAAGCATCGGATTGACAGGGAGATGGTACAGTTGCTTCTAACACAAACTGCTTACTGGAAATAAGTTTTAAGGTGTATTGTGATGGTTAAGCTTCTCGCTGAACATGGTTCGTATTTAGAGAAAGGGAGGAAGTTACCAACTCTCCTCAGAACAGAAATGATCTAGGTATTCTTGAAGCATCGCCAAAACTGACCCATTTCTAAGTGAGCACATGAAACACTATGGAAACAAAGGGAAAGGTCACCCATCCTAGCTGTCAAAACCAATCTGTGACGAGTTCATTGAGCTAATGAAACATAAGGTTTTAGAATTCATTGTCACTGAAGTCACAGGTGAAATACTTCTCTTTGGCAATACATTGAAGCCCAGACATCACTCATGTTAATCAGTTATCTGTCATTTTAGAATACTGCTCACGTGGTGCTGCGTATGAGCATTTCATTGGGTTTCTACCAATTGAAAGCCACACCGTCAAGTCGCTCCTCCAGACAGTGATGTTTTTATTGGATATAAACAATATTGCTATTGAAAACTGCAGAGGTCAGTCATCCGATAACACAAGTAACATCTGGCGTTGGCTGCTGGCGGAAGACAGGAGGATACTGGACTAGATGGACCCTTGGTCTGACCCAGTATGGCAGTTCTTATGTTCTTACCGTGTCTGGAACGTATGATGGTCTTCAAAAATAAAAAAATCAGATCAAAAACTAAGCCCACTAGCTGTGTATGTGCCATGCACAGCTCATTTTCTGAACTTAGTTGGAACTTGCAGCATTGATTCTTGCATGGAAGCCATAAACTTTTTCAGTTTTGTTCAGAAACTATTTTTTTTAATGCAGCATCACCCAGGAAATGGCAGCTTCTGTGCAACAGTGTTATCGAGTGTGAGCAAAGAACTCTTTGCCCTAAAAAACGTTTTGAAGTCAAGATGGTCCTGTCATGCTGAATCTTGTAAAACAATTGTAGTGGACTATGAAGGCATTCAACATTGTTTGAAAGAAACAATAGACAATGCCAAGGAAAACGGTAAAACTGGAAGAGAGGCACAATAGTTGTACAAGGAAATGAGCTGACTGCAGTTATGAATATCTTTTAGACTGTGATACTAGCAAGCTTTGACAAAACTAATGTAAAGCTTCAAAAGCCAGGTCTGGATCTTGTTGTTGCTGTTCATTTGCTGACTTCCTTGCAAGAGTTTGTCACAAGGTTAGTCTCAGTTTTGACAATTTTTGAGATGCAAGCAAAAAATTGGGACGTGATGATAGGTGCTACAGAATACAAATGTACTGTAAAACACAAATTTCCAGATGGTAAAAGTGATACTACAAGAAAGAAGGAAATATGAGGTTGAATGTTTTTATGTTATCCTCAATAAACTAAGTTGGGAACTAAAAAGGAGTGAATGGTATGCTGAACTATCTGCAAAATTTGGCTTCCTTATTTTTCTTGAACAAGTACGAAGTGAAGAGGAGATGCAAACATGCACTCAGGCATTGCTCAACGCTTACCTGAATGATCTAGAGCCTGGTCCTTTCGCTGAAATGTTTTATTGTTCAGCATTTATAAGATATTGTGACATGCAGGATAAGAGTGCTACTGGAATCATCAAATTTTTGCATGCTCTGAGGAATGTCTTCCTGAATATCTTCATTGTGTTGAGACTGTATTTGATTGCAGCCATTGCCAACTGAAGCAGAGCAATTGTTCTCTAAGCTTGCCTTAATCAAAAAGAAAAAAATAATCTTTGGTCAACTACAGTAGAAGTGAAGCTTAATACTCTTTCTATCATGTCAATTGAATGGGATTTACTTTGCACAGTGTCATCTGAGGATACAATAACTGAATTTGCAGCTCTTAAAGCTCACATGATGTCAGTTTAAACGAGCAACATTTTCATTTGACTCAATGTTTTATGTTTTTATGTTTATCCAGGAAATATATAACCTATTCATTGTCTTTGATTTTCTTTTCATGTTTATTCAGTATCGTACGTGACTTGTTGATTGTCATAAGCTGGTACTTTTTTCTCTCATTAATACTGGGAGGCCTCCAAAAAACATTAGCTCCTGCCCTCCAATCTCATTAATCCGGCCCTGTGTTCCAAAGGGCTCTGTCCTTGGTCCCCTTCTCTTCTCCCTCTACAGCTTTTGCTGGATAATCCCATCCAAACACACAACCAACTGTCATCTCTATGCCAATGACTCACAGATCTACCTCTCTCCTTTAGACTGCCTCCTTCTGTCCAAACTAAAATCTGTCCAGTCTCTCTGACAACATCTCACAGATGTGTAGCCACCAGTTGAAGCTAAACTTGGCTAAAACAGAACTCCTAATCTCCCCCCGAAAACCCTCTTTCCTACTTCCTTTCTCAATCACTGTGGACAACACCACCATCTTGCCTGTTACTCAGGCATGCAATAGGGTGTCATCTTGAACTCAGATCTCTCTCTAAATCCTCACATCCAGGCTATTTCTAAATCTTGCAGATTCCTGCTGCACAACATCTCCTAAGAGACGGCCTTTCCTGTCCATCCACGCAGCTAGAACTCATCCAAGTTCTCCTCCTCTCACACCTTCATTAATGCAACATCCTTCCCTCTGTCCTTGACTAATGTCATCTTGTCCCGTTCATATCCACTCTGAACGCTGCTGCGAAGATCAGTGTCCTAGCCTGTCACTTTGACCACATCCCCCCTCGCTTTGCATCCCTTCATTGGCTCCCCCTTCTCTCGTGCATCTCACACACAAGCTACTTGTCTTCACTTTCAAGGCTTATCCCCACCTACCTCTCATCTCTCATTTGCTATTGAAATGTTGACTCCCGCCTCCGATCGGCCCATGATGCCGGCCTCCGTTGCCCACTTGTTGCATTTTCAAACAAGCCCCTCAGTGCTTTCTCCTGTGCTGCCCCTCGCACTGGGGAGGAGCCCCCCCTAGACAGCCACAAAGCTACCTCACTGTCCTCAATGTCTACAAACAACTTGATTCCGTTAGGCAGCTGGTGTGCAGACATCACTGCTGATCATGCTGACCAGGACTGTTGCACTGTCCTTGTACTCCCTGGTCTATATCTATCTCTTGATTCTTCTCTCATACTTAGATTGTAAACTCTCGGGGGACACGCCGTGTCTTCGTTCTGTGTTTGTACAGCCCCAAGCACAGTGGGATCCTGGTCCATGACGAGGGTTCCTAGGTGCTATGGCACTACAAATAAATAAAAACTATTATTCTACTAATAGCGGGAAAGCTGAGAAGAACTCAACAGGTTTGTCTCTCTGAGGGGTTATCCTTTCTTTTTCTGTAGCCAGATTTCAACCTTGTCACATTTCAGACGTACCAGCCATACAGTGGGGCCCAGTCCCAAGGTGGCAGTGGAACAGGCCAGGCCACTTTTTAGGTCCGTGGCCCCATTTATAATTTTGATAGGAGGATTCCGATATAATAGTCAATCTCATCTCCAGTGTAAGTACCCAGGGAAACGGCAAGAGATCCATGCAGCCTTATGGTTCTGGGGTTTGGGAGCTTTACTTGTATGTTCTATACCTTTCCTTTACCGTGTGTTGCTCTTGTCTGTTTAGATTGTGAGCTTGTTGGAGCAGGGGCTGTCTCTTACTCTGTACAGGGCCGAGCACAACGAGGTCCAATCCCAGGTGGCATCCGAGGCGCTAGAGTAACACAAATCCATAAACAAACTGCCTCCAGAGTTACAGCCCTACATAAACACCTGCTCTTGCGGCCAGAGCTCAGTACGTATAGCACTCAGGAAGGGCACAGATTCCTTCTGTTCCATTTTTCATTTTAACTAAAGGATATAAGGTAACTTTCTGTGTCGCTATCATTTCTGAGGCTAAGGGTTTGCCATGGCATGAGCAGGGGGGGAAATCATGGCTTTGTAATGGGGACGGGGAATGGGGGGGGAAAGAAGAGTCCTCTCACTTCAGGAAACGCTTGTAACTGGTAATGCATGAAACTAATTGATTCCAGGTTAATTCACAAGATACTGCACAGGCCAGGGAAGGTACGGAGCTTTCATACAGTCACGATTACTAACCATCGTAGCACTGGAAGCCTCAACCAAGATCACGGCCCCATTGTGCCAGGTGCTGTACAGACACACAGTGAGACACAGGCCCCAGGCTGAGTTTTCTATAGCAAAAAAATAAAGGGGGAGCCTGTAAACTGCGTATGTGACCAAGCGCCTCGCATAACGGGGCCATGATCACTAAGGGCTGCCAAAATACAAATAATATATCATAAGAACATGGCAGCAAGAGCAACTGTTCCTACAGCATTGAAACGATCAGAGAGAGTCATGCAAAATGAAAGTTACAGCAGGGCTGCCAGGGACGGTGAAGTTCAGAAAGCCAGGGTCCATCTGAAACTCGACGCTGATCAGAACCTCTCAGCCCTGCAATATCAAGCTGGGAATCCTGTTCAGCCAAGTTCTTCCCACTTCCAGTCAGGCTGAAAACCTACAAGTGCAGCCTCGTCCCGCGTCCACTTCCACTTTTGGGCCTCAAAGGAACGTGGCAGGGCAGAGAAAAATGATTGAGGGGGGGAGTTGATGGAAAGTTGAGTTTAGGTTTTGGGTGAAGGCTCAGTGGGTTCCTATTGTCACCAAATCAATTTGCCCCACCCCTAACCATCTCCATTTCAATCCACCGTGCACCCTGCCGCTGTTTTAGGGAGAGCAAGATGCTTTTGTGAGTCAGCAATGGAAACCTCCCCCCCTCTTTTCTATTGTGTTGGCCATGGACCTGGAAGTTGCATCCCTGGATTGTTTTCGGTCTGCAGGCTCAGGGCTCGGGGGAAGAGCTGTAGCAGTTAGATCACTGCCCATCTCCTGCTGGCCTGCTCATTTCTTTTTGAAGAGCTTGCGGAAGGAGCTCCGGAAGCCCCCTTTGGGTTCCTGCCGCGGGTTGTGCTCGCTGAAGGATGTTTGTTCGTTGTCATCCTTCTGGCAGAACCTGGTGTTGTCTTCTGCATGTAGCTCCTAAAATGGAAAAGATGGTTTAACCAGCATTTACAACCTCACCCTTCTCTCTGCAGAGGAGGAAACGGAGGAACCTGACAGCCAGGTCATGTTGAGGAGTCTGGTTTCATAGATTCCAAGGCCAGAAAGGACTATTGTGCTCATCTAGTTTTAACTCCTGTATAATACAGGCCATAGAACTTCCCTACATTAATTCCTGTTTGAACTACAGCATATCTATTAGCAAAGCATCCAATCTGATTTTAAAATTGCCAGTGAGGGAGACTCTACCACAGCCCTTGGTAAGTTGTTCCAGTAGTTAATTACCCTCACGGTTAAAAATGTGCACCTTATTCCACTCTGCATTGGTCTACGTGGGTTAGACTGCTCCATCGCTCAGACTTCTGCAGTAGTGATGCCTCTGCACAGCAGTTAATGTGGGGTCTGTAAAGCCAGGGAAACCGAGGAAGAATAATTGAGGGGGTAAAAATAACCCTTATACAAAGTGACTGTTTTAAACCGTGTCAGAGAGCTGAACAATGTCCCTGTTACCAACGCTCCGGCTTTTCATCTGCAAGGATTCAGAATCCCTTCACCAACCATGAGGCAAAGCGGTGCAGGGCGGTGGCACCCTTCACCAGTGGATCCTGCATCGGGCATGCTCACCGTGTTGGACGAAGGGCGCCTCTGGGGGAGGGCGGATGGTGCCGCTGGCTTGGTCACTCGCTGTATGTGCACCCGCAGGCCACAGTATGAGGTCACCTGTCACTGACACATGGACTGTAACGTAAGCGTGTCAGTGAGGGACTCCTCCCACTGGTGCTGAGGCAATGATGCTGTCGGGCCCCTTCCTCTAACGGGTGGTCTGCACAGGGAAGTGATTCTGGAAGGGTGGGAGTTTAAAGCGCTATAGCCACTGCAGAATGCGAGCGGGGAGCTGTTCTGCAATAGCTACCCTAGACAAGTTCCTCCTCTACTCAAGCGTTACGTGCTGATTTCTGCTCCCCCCCCCCCGCCCATTGCCAGGCAGGCAGTGTCCCCAGAGACCTCCACTACTTTTGAGGCCTGCTTAACTAAGCAGCGTGGTCTAGCGGATGAAGCACTGGACTGGCCACCTGAGGTCTATTCCCAGCTCTGCCACTGGCCTGCTGGGTGACCTTGGGCAAGTCCCATCACCTCCCTGTGCCTCAGTTTCCCCATCTGTAAAATGGGGACAAGGATCCCACCCTCCTTGGGTGAAGCACTTTTAGATCTACCGATGAAAAGTGCTAGATAAGAGCTAGGGGTAATTATTAACGACTCTGCGCAGGCTGTTCCCCAGGCAGTCGGCCCTGCCTCCGTCGCTTCTCCATCCTCCTCCCCACCGGTTTCTAATCTTCGTTGTCGGGGCTCCTGCGCTATCTCTTTAGTGTTTCTGGGGCTCTCCTTGTTCCCTCCTCCCCATCCCCTGCCAGGCATTCCCCAGCTCTGCACACAGGCCAACAGTGCCCATCCCTGGAGGATCCTCTCAGAGGGGACAGTGCCACCAAATATGTCCCCCCCGGGAGGGGGGTGTACAAGTGCCCCCCCAGGTCTGAATTTACCTCACCCTGTGTTAGGGTTAGTGCTGTGTCCTGTTCTAAGCCATCACCTTTGTATAAGCTTGTTCAGAGCTGGGGTTACCCCAGCGGGGCCCTGTCCATATTCAGACACGGTAGCACTGCTTCAGGAGACCTAGAGCTTGTGGGCCAGATCCTCAGCTGCTGCAATTGGGCTGACTTCAGTGGTGCTGAAATGGTTTCCACCTGCTGGGGATCTGGGCCCATTGGCTTCGGTGGAGCCACATTGATTTATAGCAGCTACGGATCTGGCCCTAACTGCATTTGCCTTAATTTAATGCAGGAGCTCGTGGCCCTGCCTCTTTTGCCCACCACAAGCAGGTCTGAGCCCTCATTTCAAAGGGTTGTGCTCCATTGTTAGCCTGTTTCCTCCATCGAGGGGCTTGCTGCAGGGGGCTGCCCAGCACTGAGAAAAGCATGGATCGTAGGGTCTCCGTGACAGTGGGAGAAAAAAGTCAGACACACAAGAAGGGCCAAATTTTCAAAAGTGGTCTCTGAACCTGCACCCACAAAATTGCATTCACCAAACCTGCATTTGCCCCCTTGCAGCCTGGTATTTGGGTGCAAATTGTGCCCTTCTGCGTCTCACTACCTGATGTATCTGTGCAGGGGAAGGCTTTGCATGTGCAAATTTGGAAGCTGTTTTGGAAAATTCTCCCTTAAAAGTTTCTCTGACCCTGCTGCCAAATTTTGCTTTTTTATTTTCGCCTCCTTACTTCCAAAAAGCTCTGTTTCTCCCCCAGCCCTCTCGGTGGGGGGAAGTAGCTCCTTTGGGAGCTTCTAGATGATGCAGAGATCAGGTGAGGTTGCACGCTTCTCTCCTGCTTGTGCTGCAGCTGGCTACTGCTGCTGCTTCTGGTGCTGTAGAGTCTAGTGCTCATGCCCTCAGTGCTCCTGGGGAACTCCTTCAGGGACCTGCTCAGCTGCTTGCCTTTGCTGTGAAACGCCTCCTGCTTGTAAGCACTGCTGCTTTTAGGCAGCGGCTGTGACGAGTGATCTGTCCTGTCTGGTTCCACTGTAAAGCTAACAGGCCTTAAAAAGCAAATATCTAGGCTGGATTCAGAGGAGGCCGGGGAGCAGTTCTCAAAAAGAGCCAGGTTTTGAAAGGTCTCGTCCTCGTAGGGACCTGGCAGGGTGAAAACTTCCCCCCCATAGTCCAACTCTTCATAGTTTGGAGCAAAGCTTCTAGCATCCTGCAGCAGCTCCATTGAGGTCCTGACAGATCTCTCTGCATTTCCCATTGGATCGGCTGGGGGAGTTTCATATTCCATCTCCGGGATCGCTTGCAAGGGGATGGACATGGCCTTTAGCTCCTGCTCGGGGAACTGAGACAAAGCAAGGATATTTTCTGGCCTTTCGTGTTTTCTAGCCTCCATTTCCCAGTCTGATGGCTTCCCAGTCTGGATGTTCTCCATCATTGCAGGCTGGTTCTTCTTCATCTGTGGCATCAAATGCCTTAAAAAGGAAGGAAGCGGGGGGAGGAAATACAGAAAGAACTGTGATGTACATGCATTTGGCAAGCCTGACTCAGCCACTACCTTAGTCACTCAAGTGCCATTTAATAAGGGTGTCGCAAGCATTCTGTATGGTGCAGCAAATGCCAGAAAGCAGCCGGTCTGGACTGGCAGAAGGGAGGAACCCTCTGGTTACTGCACGTGCGTGTCCCGGTGCAACTAGAATCCAGAGTCCTGTAAACCCTGCCATGCCTGCTGAGCACTGGGGCCGTTGCAGTAACTCTGGGCGCACGGGCAGCTCATCCACTCACGCTCAGAGCTAAAGAAAGGCGGGGCTGGGGAGGGGGGGCGGAGGATAGCCCCTGTCCCCTCTCTTGAGAGCAGAGGGGAAGCTTCTACTCTTCTTCAATCTGTTGTCACTCTCCCCTAGCTCAGGGGCCATGCCTCACTCTGCCTCTCTCTCTTTCCCTTCAAGGGGTCCGGGAAGACCCTGCCCCTGGTCCCCCCTAGTGTGCTGGAAGGCTGGGCAGAGGCCCCCCTGGGGAATTCCAGCTGAGGAAGTTGGGATTTCCCCTGTGGGTTTCAGGGGTGCGCTTCTCTTGGAGAAGGTGCCTCACAGTCGCATCTGGTCAGCATCTCCTGCCAGTATGGAGGCGGCGGAAGGGGAAAATGCCCCAGCCCCTCCCCAGCCCTCCCTGCACCCCCTAGAACCTTGGGGACACTGTGTTCACTAGAGGTCCAGCTACACTGCAGCTGGGAAGTGTGATTCCCCGCTCGGATCGATGTACATGCGCTAAGTCGCTGGAGACAGCACCGAAAAATAGCAGTGCGGCCGCGGCAACACAGGCAGTGGCTCAGGCTAGCCACCCGAGTACGTACAGCTTTTCCCATCCTGAGAAAAACAGAGATTTAAAACAATTTCCCTGCCCAAAATTGGGACAAAAAATTTTGCAAACGGAAAATCCCAAAAAATAAATACATACGTACATACATAAAAGGGGGGTTGTGTCAATCAAAATATTTGGTTTCAATAATTTCCAAATGTTTTGTTTCAATTTTAACTATTAAAAATGTATTGGCATTGTTCTGAACCGGAAAGCCGGGATTTCTCATTGAGAAGATGTTGAAATGATACATTTGGACAATTTCAAAAAACATGTTGAGTCAAAAAAATGTGTTGAAACCCGACAAATCAGCATTTTCCAATGGGAAAAAAAAGTTAGTCAAAAAGGGCTGAAAGCTCAAAAAGGAGTTAGGCTCTTAACTTAGGTTTTAGCTCATAAAATGAAAATCAGTGGAAGTTAGGAGCCTAACTCCTTGTGAACATTCAGCCCCAAATTCCCAACCAGCTGAACTGCAAAGCAGGTGGAAGTGTTCCTATGCAGACAAATTGTGTTGTCACTGCAATGCACTGGATCATAGCAGTCACTTGCTTTTAAACACCACCATAAGCACACGGTGGTGCATTACTGGAATTCCACAAAACTCTCTCATGCAATTTTTGGCTTTGCAACAATGAAAAATGCGTTATCGTGCTTCGGGGAAATCTATCCGAATGAATCCCTAGCGGATCTGGACTGCACAGGTTAGCACGGCAGCCCTGCTCACCCTCTTGGGTCTCAAAGAGTGAATCTTTGGCCTTGGAAACTCAGACCAGCTTTCCCGAAAACTGCATTAAAATGAGAGGTGGTGGCAATTTTTCATTCGAAAACTGAAAATGTTATATAAAAATCTGGAAAAAACCTTCAAATAAATAAAAAATGGTTCCTTGTCCCAACCTGCGGGATGAAAACTATTTCAGTGTTTTTTACACCAAATAGTTAATAGATTTCTAAGGCCAAGACAGGACCGTTGTGATCATCCTGTCCGACCTCCTGCAGAGAACAAGCCAGAGACCCTCAGCCAGTAAACTCTTCCTTCTGTTGGAGCCACAGCAGATCTTCTAGAAAGACCTTACTATTTTTCAACCAGCACTGATTAGTACAGAAAAGTGGTGGGCTTCCCCACTGCTTTGCATGCACCTCCTATAACTACTGCTCCCTAACTAGCCTGCTCTTTCTCATCTGTACCATATTTTAATCCTTTTTGACAGCCTGGCAGCCATTATTAGCCAACCAGAGTGCAGGAATTTGCATCGTTACTGAGTTATTTTGCGATAACTACACTGGGATAATGCAAATCTCTCTACTCTGATTGGCTACTGCGATCCCTCTGCTCCTACACCAAGAATTTCCAAGCTGTTTGCCAGGAGACATGTTCCCCTCCCTTCCCCAGGCATTCCCCACCACTCAAACCTGCTCCCAGAATGTACTTCCTCCTGAGAATGCATAGAGAGGTTTATTACCCTGCACAGGGGAGCCAACCCACTGCAGACCCACCCCAGAATGGCCATGCTGCAGCAACATGCTTGGCTATTTCTAGTGGCACATTGGTGCTGCTGAAACTTGTTGGGGCTGTGTGGGGAGGGAAGCGATACTGGCCTGACAATAGGCTTACGTGGCTGTTGTGCTGGAAGAGGGGGCTGCTGGGAACGGCTGCATCACCTCTTCGGAGTGGATCCCGCTGTCTCGGATGGCTGTTGTGCTGGGTGTCTGAGAAACCTCCTGGCTGGCACTGGCACACTGAGAAGCCAGACCTTTGTATAACTTAACCAGGGACGACCTAGGGGAATTGAAATTCATCACCAATAAACAGAACCAGGCAGAAACAGAGCAAGAGATCAGCGGAAGCAGCACAGCCTGTGTTGGTTTTTAAGGCACATGGCAAGTTTGCTCATCGTTTCAGTAACAGCCTCATTTGTGAGAGAGGGTCTTTGTGGTTACGGCCCTTATGTGGGACTTGGGAGCTCTAGGGTTGATTCCCAGCTCAGCCTCAGACTTCCTGTAGGACATCAAGCAACTTACTTAACCCACTGTGCTTCAGTTCCCCTTCTGCTGGGACAATAATTCTGCCTTGTCTATTTAGGCTATAAGGTCTTCAGGGCCTATTCAAAGCTATTTCAGCAAGCGGTGGCTAAAATCTGCTCAAAGCACGTCTTAACCTTGATTTGCTGGACGCTTGCAACTGAACCCATGTCTATCACCTGCTGTCAGCAACAGGTAATTTGTCTAGGGTGGACCAGGCCTATGAAACCAAGGAGTCATTTGTTTAAATTAATGGCTGGTACATTTAGAACAAATAAAAGGAACTTTTCTTTCTCTGAACCATCAGGAAGTGGCTGCTGCAAATCTGATCCAAAAAAATTGACGACAAATGTTCTGATCTAACAGGAGCCAGATCCTCAGCTGGTGGAAATGTGACGCACTGGAGCAGTGAGCCCATGGACACCAACTGAGAATCTGGCCCTTTGTTTCCACCTGCTCCATCATTTCTCCCTGAGAGTATAGGGCCATATCTTGTGCCAGACTTACTTCTTCAGCTTTTTCCGTTTCTGTATGAGCAGGTCTTCGTTGCACTGTAGCAGCAGGCTGTAGTGCGAGATAAAAATGCGGAAGCGCTGCACACACACCAGGAGCAGGTAGTAATCGGGGTGCTCTTGCTCGGTGTACTTCAGGATGTTCTGGGGCGCAAAGGGAAGCAGACCGTTTGGACGATGTCCTCACTCTTTTCATGCAAAGGCGCTAACGTGACTTTGGGTTAGTACTAAGGGCAGGGCTACACTACGGGATTAAGTCGACCTAAGTTACGCAACTCCAGCTATGTGAATAATGTAGCTGGAGTCGACGTAGCTTAGGTCGACTTATTGTGGTGTCTACAGCACGCTGGGTCGACAGGAGAAACTCTCCCGTCGACTTACCTTACACTTCTCGTTCCGGTGGAATACTGGAGTCGACGGGAGAGTGATCTGTGGTCGATTTAGTGGGTCTTCACTAGACCTGCTAAATCGATTCCTGGTGGATCGATCGCCACAGCAGACCATTTGGACTATGTCCTCGCTCTTTTCATGCAAAGGAGCTAACGTTATTTTGGGTTAGTACTAAGAATCAACCAACTGCATGAGGCTCTGAAAATGCATTGTGTGAACTCTTTGAGATGGGGGTTATAGGCATTTGGACAGTGCCTAGGACAATGGGGTGACCATCATACAAATACACCAGGCTCCCTGGGCCTTTATAGCACTGCTGCTGCCTTTCTCCCTTGGTCTGAACTGTTTCAGTGAAGCCAGAGCCAGCCTTTCCTTTTGGGATAGGCCCAAGACCCAGTTCTCACACCACCCTGGCTGTGATTGCCCCAGTCTGCACAGTGCTAGCCTGAGGATTTAGAGGAGTGTCAGCAAGAAGATGCTTTTCATCCCCAACAAACCAATTTCCTTGCTGCAAGAGCCAGCTGTTTGTGCTCCACTTGTCCGGGAGTCATTCTTGTTTGGGCGCTGCTAGCCCTGCCCCCTAGGATTTTGTATGTCCCCTGTTACAGAGAAACGGGATGCCAGCAAGGAAAGGGTTACCCATCCCCTCAATAGCGGTCACCAACCTAAACAATGTGTGCATGTCTTCCTGGGGTAGCCTCTTGTGCCGTTCCTTTACCCCCTCCCTGTCTCCTCCCACGTCTAGCCCTCTGCAGGCTGCTCCCATCCGGTTTGCATTGTCTCTCTGCTCCTTCCTTCATGGCTCCACTTCCCTCGTATTGACTCTCTCACAGCCATACCCCAGGTTACATTCTCCCCCTCCCCCCCTTCACAGTCTCTCCATGTCCTCCCCATCTCTCAAACACCCCTGTAAAAGCACTGAGTCATAGCCAGAGCATCACCACTCCACAGGGACAGATTAGCACTGTTTGCAAATTGGGAAACTCAGCTAGGGGGATCAAGCAGTGACCCAGCCATGGGCAAGGTGTGGGCCGATGTCGGAGCTGGGCCTGGACAACAGGAGCCCTTCACTTCCATGCCAGTCCCACTAGGCCATGCTGCCTCTCACAATAGTAAGCCACCACCTTTGCAGCTAGAGACCATGCTGGCTACTCAGCAAAGGAGCGGACTCAGCTGTACATGGTTGGCTAGTAGTTCCCAGCAGCCCTAGCCCAGTCACTGGAAGCCCACACATCCCCCACAGCTGTGTGAAGTTCTGGGGTTTCTCAGAATGGAGGGCATTCCCGGGAGGCAAAGGCTGTCCTGGCCCTGAGGAAACTGCCAATTATGAGAGTCTCCTAGAGACCAGTCTCCACTGGCTTCCACTTTCAAGGGCCCACAGGTTTCGCCGGGTGGCTGCAGGCGCCAAAGGCCAGCTGGGAGAGAAGTGACATGCAGTCTAAACGCTAATACCAAGTATTATCATTACAGGGCAATAGGGTGACCCGGGCAACTTTCATGCGTTAGTCCTACCTGTAACTGAATAAGGTATTCGGGGATACGCTGGACTATATGAAAGAACAGCATGTAGAGGTCAGACTTAATTTCTTCTTCCACCTGAATTGGAGAGAGTAGATTTAGCATCACTATGGCATGTAAGTTCCCAGTGCAGTTTGTATTCACGTGGTGCTGTACAGTACACACAGCAACTCACCGGGAGTGACAGATGAATGACAATGGGATGAGACGACAACAGTCCCAATCATGTTATGCTATGAGCTGGACCGTGAGCCCGTTATGGAACTGCTCAGGGTGCAGGGCACTACTCTGTGTGAATAAGGGTATCAGCCTCTGGCCTTTAGAGACCGCCTCTCTCCCCTGGGTGATACCACAGGACTTGCATCCAACTGAGTGACATGAGCCATTAGACCCCTGGCATGAATGCAAAGAGGCGGGCAGCAAGGTGGTCTCAGGAAAGGGTCTTTCTCCAGGGCATGTGGAAAGGTTTATCCATTCTCCTACATACCCTCCCAGGCAGTGGTCTGGATGGGGTGCAAGGGAGAATTTCCTGGCCGGGGGGGGGGAAAGGTTTTTTACAGATATTGATCCAATTGAACTTCTGGATGTAACTTCATTCAATACATGGTGACATTAGAATTAGACAGCCGCCTTTGGTAACTCGGAACAGCCAATTGATCAACAAGCCCATCATTCAAGAAACCAGTGTTTGGTAATGAAATAGTTTGGTTAGCGGGATGGGAAAAAATGGCAGGAAGAAACCCTGGAAAATATTATGTTCCAACAGCTGTGGGAAGTGGGGCAAGGATGGTGGGAGGGTCAGTTTGCAAACAGAGATTGGGTGGTTTGGAGCACAGCCTGGGGTAATCCAGGGACACGTTCAGATACACCGCTACCTCGATATAACGCCACCCGATATAACACGAATTCGGATATAATGCAGTAAAGCAGCGCTCCGGGGGGGGGGCTGCGCACTCTGGTGGATCAAAGCAAGTTCGATATAACGCGGTTTCACCTATAACGCGGTAAGATTTTTTGGCTCCCGAGGACAGCATTATATCAAGGTAGAGGTGTATTTCACAGAAAATCCAGAATCTCCCAGCATTCTCAGGCCGCCAGTGTATAATTAGCAATGGCACGGTTATGCTGAAAGGTGTCAATGGCTGCCATCAGTAGTATCTTGGGGCTAAAGACAATCGCAGACCTGGATTTGATGATTTCAGAAGTGTCTCTTGTGGTTCTCTGCTATGTTTCACGTGCTCAGGATGAACTGATATCTCTGTACTATTTCAACCGCCTGATTCCTTAGAGAAATTCCAGGAATACATTAAGATTTGATTTGGCAAACTGCTATTTTCCACTGTGCGGGGAGGGTACTGATTGTGTCTGCACTATTGCCAGTAATGACTGTGTGTCGTGGCGGATGAGTCTCTGAAATAACAGGTAAGAAATGTACCTCCTTCAGAATCACCACGTGGATCAGTGAGATGCATTCCGGCAGGTCCCTCAAGTAAGCAATGTAGTAGTCCAGAAAATTGTTCTGAGGAACAAACCCAGAAATGCTCAGTAAGGAATGTTAGTGGTTTGAAATTCTGCAGGGTTAGCCCCAGGTTCACTGGTGGCTCCGAGCTGTACAGAAGGGGCAGGGATGTGGAGCACACAGCTCGGTTAAGTTAGGCCATTATCCGTACATGTACTTGTAACCCAGGCTGAAACAGTCACAACCAAACAATTGTAACATGGCGCCTGTCAAGCTGCAACAGTCAAACCATGCTACAACAGTGGACATGTGCGGGGCCTTCACCCAGTTCCAGCAGACTCTTTACCTAGTTGTCCTGTGTTGTGGTATGGTCAGGATCTGAGCGAAGTCTTGCTGGCAGTGTAGATGAGACCTAGGGGCCGGCTGATGCTACAATTGGCGCCACAACGGTTTGGCACCATCTGACCCAGTTACCATGGGGCACCATGTTCACATTGTGGATTTTTTTGGGGGGGGGATTGTGTTGTTTTTTTTGGCATGATGTTGCTCTGTTGGCCCATCCGGATGAACCATGCTGCACTGCCACAGATTTACCAGTGCGAAGGCCCATGAGGGTTTAGGTTTTGGTCCCAGTCCTGTGCCCCTGCACCCAAACTCCCTCCCAGAGCTTGCACCCCCACCTACACCCCCTTCCGCACCCAAACTCCCAGAGTCCGCACCCCCTCCCGCACCCAAACTCCCTCCCAGAGCCTGCACCCCGCACCACCTCCTGTACCCCAACCCCCTGCTCCAACCTGTTGAAAGTGAGTGAGGGTGGGGGAGAGCGAGGGATGGAGTGAGCGGGGGCAGGGCCTCAGAGGCGGGGGCAGGGCAAGGGTTGAGAGGGGTGGCTTAGGGGTCCCTGAAAATTTTTAAATCAAAATGGGGGTCCTCTGGTTGCAAAAGTTTGAGAACGGACTAGATGACCTCTTGAGGTCCCTTCCAGTTCTGCATTTCTATGATTCTATAATGGATGTGCCATTTTTGACTTGAACTGGTATGTAGTACGTGGTATGGTATGTAGACTTGTTATCCCTAGAGTTTTTAAACTTGTTATACAGCCAGACACGTAATTACGATGGGGGGGAAATCTGCAGTTCTGTTTGATCCAAACACACCATTATACGTCGTTAAACTGAAACAATCCTGATGCCCTTGTTGGGCGTTTTCTGTCACGAGCGCTAACATACCTCATCGTTTGTTAACTTCAGGAATATGTCTCCCAGAATTCCTGGACGTGGCCAACTCAGCACCCTCTCTTGCAGCGTGTGAAGTAAGTCTACATGCTGCTGGACCAGGTATCGTAAAGAACCGGGGAAGAAACTAAAGAGGGAAGATAACAGAGATGATTGCACAGAGAAGAGTATAGAAATTCATCTAGAACAAGAATCAGATTCCTAGGTTTTGGGAACCCACAGATTCTGCTCACACTCATGGGCCAGCAGTTTAAAATGCGCTGGGTTTGCTTTACAAGGTATTATTAATCATTGTTGTTATGGTAGAGCCTACGGACCAGTGATGAATGATGCCCCATTGTGTGAGGCGCTGTACAAATACAGAGTTGTAGGCAGTCCCTGCACCAAAGAGCTTGGAATCTAGTGTTTTATGGTTCCAGTTCACATGGTTTTGCACTCATTGGGCTTAATGCTCCATTGCCTTGTGCAACCGACTCTGCCCAACAGGGCACGAACCTACAGCTAAAACCTACAGCTAAAAGCATGAACCATTATCACTTGAGTTAGCGGACTTGGGCCCCACTCCTGCAACCACATATGGAAGTAGGATGGGACTCCTAAACCTTGCCTCATTCACTGTGCACTTTACAAGATGTACCTTATAAGGAGAGCTGGTCAAAACTTCCATCCTGTGAGAAATTCCAATATTTTGTCAACTGTTTTCACCCCAAATCAGGATGAAAATGCAAAATATTTCCATATTTTGCTGAATGGAAACATCAAAAACCTTTCAGTTTAGAAATATCAAAATGTTTTGGTTTGTTGAACCAAACTGAATCTGCGTGATGGGAGTTGTAGTTTGGATGCCTCATACCTCCAATCTCTTCTATGGGCTGGGCTGCCTCCTCAGACTACGTCTCCCAGAATGCACCTATGTCAAGGGACTCCCACAATGCATCACAGCAATTTAACCGGAGAAGAGACCATGGTGCATTGTGGGAGATGTAGTCTGGTCAGGGAGCCCATAGAGGAGAATGAGGTCATGAGGTACTTGAACTACAATTCCTATGAGTCACTGTGGCAGCTCAGGTGGACACAGATTAGTTTCAAAATGACCTGAAACAAAACATTTCCATTTAATTCAACAAATGTTTAGATTAGGGATGATCTGACCCAAAACAAAATATATAGTTTGATTTACCTGACAGAACATTGAAAAATTTCAGCAAAATCTAAATTTTCCCATGGAAGATTTCAATTGTGCAGAAACAGTATTTTCCATCAAAAATTGTTTTGATGGAAAATTACCAACTAGCTCCAAAGGCTGAGTCTGGGGAGAGAAGGTATGATATTGTATTGTATTTTATGATAAAAAGCATGTGATCATGGGTTGTAATGCGGTATGTACATGGAAAACATGCCAAGCTTATCATTCTATTATTAATATACAGCGAGGACATGGCAGAGATAGTTTTGAAGCATGTGGCCATGAGGAATATGCAGAGATCCTGAAAAGAGGAAAAGGTAAAAAAAAGAACCAGAAAAATGGGGAGGAAACAGACATATGAGACACAGGAGGTGGAAAGAAGAATGACAAGAGACAGCCAGATGGGGGAAAATGCCTTTTAGCCATGTATGATACTGAATAATGTATTTCATATTCAACTATAATGGGACAGCAGTAACTGGTCCATAGTTAATGTTAAAGCCAGCAACTTCCAGTGGCGGAGGGAGAGGTATGGACTGTGAATCTGAGATTGGGGGGCTTTGTTCTCAGGTCTCAAATAGTGGGTGTTGGGGGAGACAGGAGGGAGGAGAGCAGGATGGGCAGAGGGAAGATTAAATCAGGTGAGTCAAAGGGCATGGAGAGAGGACTAGAGGAGGCAAGAAATGTTTGGAAATAAGGCATAATATTTTAACAGGGAAGGTAATTAACTCTTGGGACAATTTACCAACAGTCATGGTGGATTCTCCATCACTGACCATTTTAATATCAAGATTGGATGTTTATTTAAAAGATCTGCTCTAGGGATTATTTTGGGGAAGTTCTCTGGCCTGTGTTATACAGGAGGTCAGACTGGATGATCACAGTGGTCCCTTCTGGCCTTGGAATCTATGAATTGATGAAAGCAGAAAGGCAGGAAAAGGCAGAATCTTTTACCCATGTTAAAAATTTTAAACACCTAAAGCTTTCTGGCTATAAAAAACATTAGGCACTTAAAGGTTTCAAAGTGGCTAAGAGAAAGTTCCCAAAAAATTTGGGGGGAAAAAAGAACTCTGAATGTTGAAAAGGCCCTTTTACAAAAGCCAGTGTGACGGTTACGATACCTTCTCTCTTTGGTGTTCCTCTTCATGTCTGAGCCTTGCAATGTGGCTTTGATCTTCAGGATCAGGGACAGGTTGATGACATATTTCCTCTCGGACTCGAGCAGCTCCAAAGCAATGCTCTGTCTTTTGGCTTCAACAAAAAGTTTGATTTAAAAGAACAACATATTAAAAGCTGCACGCTTGTGCTTGACTGGAGAGTTGGAAGGGAAAGGCTGAGGAAGACTGAAGGAGCTTCCTCTTTTCATGTAATTTTCCTCACAAATATCAAGTGCTAGCCCTGATCCTGCAAAGTGCTCCACACAGGATCAGGGCCACAGTCTATTTACAAAGGAAGACTGAAAACAAGCATGTCTCTCCCCTCGAACTCCAGAGATTCTGAAAGATCAGGTTTTTTAGAAATCATAAACAGAAAATTCACATCAAATTTGCTACTAAATTGCTGCATCTCTAGTAATTATACTACCCTTTAAATCAAATACACTATTCCAGTGAGAACAGTCAGGGCCAGATCCTTAGCCTGTTTGCACCACTTAGAGCTGCCCTAGCAGAGAAGTTGGGATTTCCTTTGGCGTGGAGGAACCCACAGTTTACACAGAACTGTCTATGCCGCCTCTATCTTTAAGAGGCTGTTACCAGCCAACATCATAAGCTAGAGCAGCCCCGAGGCCGCTCTAACGTATGACAGGGGCTGAATTAGCCCCTGGCTGCCCCAACGACTGCAGTTGTTCCCTGGACTTGCCTTGTGACTGCCACTCAAAACAATTCACCAATGAGGAGAGTCCAGCCCAAAAGTGAGTATAATGGGGGTACTGGCTCTGTAAGACTGATGTGGGGAGTCTCTAGCATATTCACTGGGTTTAGGGGTATGGCAAGAAAAAACAGCCACTGAGAAAGCAGAAGTGATTTCAGGGAGGAAGCAGAGCCAGACATCTGCTGCTGTTCAGGGCCTGAGACTGAAGCCTATTCTTGCAGCCCAGAGGGAATGTTGGGGTTAGTACTCCTGGGCCTGCTAAGAACTGTAGGGCTCTGAAGCAAAGCATGCTGGGAAGGATACACAGCATATATAATCAGCTTCCTCCCACAGAAGAGGCATAGACTTTGAGGGAATGGGATTAGGAAGAATAGTCTCTCCTAGCAGAGATGGAGAAGCAAAACTATTTGCTTCTTTGTACTTTGCCACAGATGCTCTGTGACCTCAGAGTGAGACCAGGCAGAAGGAACAATCCCAGGGACAGAAAGTTTGTCTGTCTTTTGCCAAAGATATTAAGGACTGAGGAGCAAGGCTACAAGGAGGGTAAGGTTTTTTGTTCTTTTTAAAGGACTCCACAGGAGTGGCCTCCTGTGAACTATAGGCTGTCCCAGGGAAAATTATGTGCAGTTGTAAAAGGACCTTTTAAAATGGAAATGGTCAGGCAACCTTCTCTCTAAAGGGCACAATAAATACACTCTCTGTAATCTAACCAACACAGAATTGCAGTAGTCTGTCTGGAGCCCCTCAGCAACACAGCAGAGCCTTTCTAATTCCTGTTCCTACAGGACTGAGAGCCACATGGTCTCAGGCAGCTCCCTCCAAACTGAGGCAGGGCTTTGCATGCAGCCTTCTCTCAGGGGCTATCAATCGATGGGGCAGTTACAAGCAGAGTTGTGCGAATAATGGATTATTCGATTTGCTGCAATTCTGAAAAAAAAAATCTTTTCGGGTCAAACAAAACATTTTGTTCAACCTGAAACATTTTGTTTCAATATCAAGCCTTTCTGTAATGTTTTTCATCGTTTAATAAAATTAAAGGAAGTCTCTAAAAGGAAATTCATTTCAAGCAAAACACTGAAATGGTTTGTTTTGAAAATGTCAAATTTTGGAAAAATTTGGAATTCCTATGGACTGAAACAGGTCAGCCAAACAGACATGAATTCTCTAGATGCAATGGTGTTGCCACATCTGCATTTTTTGCCAAAAAAGGTTTCGGGTGAAAAATTTCACCCACCTCATCGTCGTCATGGCAAATCCAAATTAGCAGTATAAAAGGGACAAGAATGTCAATGAGACAAGGTGGGTGAGGTAATATCTTTTATTGAACCATTTTAATGTCAATGTCACTCAGCAGCTGTCAGTGTCCTGGTGAGCAGATTTTATGTCTGAAAACACCCTTTGCTGGTGGTTCTGAAAAGAAATTGTGGGGGGGGGATTTCTGGTTCATGGGAAAATTAGAAGAAAATTGGTTTTGTTCCCCTAACTCAAATTTTGGAATGCCAACATTTCTCGCAAATGGGAAATCCTGCATTTCAGCGAGCTCTCCTCTGAAACCTAAAACAAACTTACAACTTAAACTACTTGTCGGTCCCATTGCTAACTTATTTGATTCCAGCTGATGGCCTCTAGAATCCCAAAGCCTCCATGCTTTTTAGCCACAGCTGCTGCTTTATTCTTACCAGCAAAAGAAGTTTCACATAAGACATTGTCCACTGAGGTGTATCTGCTTTGGCCTGTTTCCTTCACTCTGTCTGGGTGCTCCTTAGAAATATATTCGTCACCCCACTCTTTACTGTCCTTGGGCTGCTTCCACACAGTCGATGTGGGGTGACCCTTTGGCTGAATGTCGGCTGGCAAGGAAGGCTTGAGGCTTTCTTCTGTCTCTGGATTTGCACTGCTCCTGCCTAGAAAGCACAAGCTGCTGTCAGGACTTCGCAATCTTTGTAAAAAAAAGTCTGCATGAAAAACTGCTATGTAGTAATAATTACAAAGCACGTCCCCTCCAAAGTGATAGGGATGCTGTACAGCACCCCTAATAGACAGTTTACAATGGATTTACTTTTCCATAAGGATGAAGCCCAAGTTCCCCTGCCTGTAGGGGCAATTTGAACCTGCAAAAATGACACCTGACTTCTTGTTGCCTGAAGAATGCTTTGCAGTTGCAAGTTAGAGCACTGGTTTGCACCAGCAATCATGTACCGGTTCAAATCTTCAGATTTGCACCACCAATTCAAATGCAACTGCAAAAATGCAAGTGCAAATTCCACTCACAAGATGGATGCCACCCTTTTGAAAATCTCTTCCTAAAAGCATCCAATACAGTAAAGACAGCACTGTGAAGAAATCACTGTTGTAACAGTGCAAACGAGGAGAACAGATAGGAGGGGTGGAAAACAGGGAAGAAAGTTTCTAAATAGAGGGGTCACTAGTGGATTCTCCACCATGTGCCTGACTTGTCTTGCTGGGTCCTTGTCACCCTTATCTATCCCTTTAATTGGTGTAAACGAAAGGATCCACAGAAAAGCCTCTGATGGCAGGGGTGAAAGTAAGGCGGGACAGACTGGGACGGTGTACCGCCTGTACCAGCCCATACTGCTGACTTTAAAGCACTGCCATGGCAGCGCTTTAATGTCCCTGCCCCTTTTGCCCCCCGGCTGCCGACGGGGAGGGGGGCAAAAGGAGCAGCTACCCCAGGGCTGGCGATTTAAAAGGGCCCGGGGCTCCGGCCGCTGCCCTGAGCCCTTTAAATTGCCACTGGCAGCACGTCTGGGGGACACTGACCCCCCTCAGCCCCGCCCCTTCTGCCCAAGGCCCCGCCCCTTCCAGGGGGCAAAGCTGCCCCCCTCCCCTACCGGTAAGAAAGAAATGTTACTTTCACCCCGTCTGATGGTCAGAATGGTGGCAGGGTGAGGATTGGAAATCAGGACTCCCAGTTTCCCATTGGGCTAGGTGCTTAGGACCACAAATTCAAAACTGGCTTCTCGTTTGAGTTGCCTCAATTTTGGAGTCCCCAGGTTGAGAAACCTACGACTTGATTTTCCAAGGGTGCTGTGCATCCAATGCTCCTGCTCACTCCCATAGGAACTGCCAATCCTCAGCCCTTATAAAAATCAGACCCCTCCCAAATTTTCAAACTTGAGTACTTAAAATTAGGCACCAAATAAGCAGCCAAAATGAGAAGCCAGCTTTTGAAAATGTAGGCCTCTGTATCCCTTAGTTCAGGGGTGGCCAACCTGGGGCTCCGGAGCCACATGCGGCTCTTTAGAAGTTAATATGCGGCTCCTTGTCTAGGCACCGACTCCGGGGCTGGAGCTACAGGCGCCAACTTTCCAATGTGCCAGAGGGTGCTCACTGCTCAACCCCTGGCTCTGCCCCAGGCCCTGCCCCCCTCCACCCCTTCCTGCCCGCTCCCCTGAGCCTGCAGTGCCCTCGCTCCTCCCCCTCCCACTCCGAGCCTCCTGCACGCCACGAAATAGCTGATCAGGAGGTGCGGGGAGGGAGGGGGAGGCGCTGATCGGCAGGGCTGCTAGTGGGCGGGAGGCACTGAGAGCGGGGGGGGAGGTGTGCTGATGGTGGGCTGCTGTCGTATTACTGTGTCTCTTTGGCAATGTACATTGGTAAATTCTGGCTCCTTCTCAGGCTCAGGTTGGCCACCCTTGCCTTAGTTCATCTGTAAAATGGGTATAATGATGCCTACCCACTCACTGGGAATTGAGGACATTTCATTAATGTGGGAGAAGTACTCTGAGATCCTTGATGAATGGTGTAATGTAAATGGAGAGAATTATTATAATTACAGCATAAATACCAGATCTTGAGCTGGTATCAGTGGATGCAGCTCTATTGACTTTATAAATTGGCAGTTGGGAAGTTTAGGCTTGAAATTAGGCGAAGGTTTCTGACCGTCAGAGGAGTGAAATACTGGAATGGCCTGCCGGGGGACATAGTNAGGAGTGACAGATGAATGACAATGGGATGAGACGACAACAGTCCCAATCATGTTATGCTACGAGCTGGACCGTGAGCCCCTTATGGAACTGCTCAGGGTGCAGGGCACTACTCTGTGTGAATAAGGGTATCAGCCTCTGGCCTTTAGAGACCGCCTCTCTCCCCTGGGTGATACCACAGGACTTGCATCCAACTGAGTGACATGAGCCATTAGACCCCTGGCATGAATGCAAAGAGGCGGGCAGCAAGGTGGTCTCAGGAAAGGGTCTTTCTCCAGGGCATGTGGAAAGGTTTATCCATTCTCCTACATACCCTCCCAGGCAGTGGTCTGGATGGGGTGCAAGGGAGAATTTCCTGGCCGGGGGGGGGGAAAGGTTTTTTACAGATATTGATCCAATTGAACTTCTGGATGTAACTTCATTCAATACATGGTGACATTAGAATTAGACAGCCGCCTTTGGTAACTCGGAACAGCCAATTGATCAACAAGCCCATCATTCAAGAAACCAGTGTTTGGTAATGAAATAGTTTGGTTAGCGGGATGGGAAAAAATGGCAGGAAGAAACCCTGGAAAATATTATGTTCCAACAGCTGTGGGAAGTGGGGCAAGGATGGTGGGAGGGTCAGTTTGCAAACAGAGATTGGGTGGTTTGGAGCACAGCCTGGGGTAATCCAGGGACACGTTCAGATACACCGCTACCTCGATATAACGCCACCCGATATAACACGAATTCGGATATAATGCAGTAAAGCAGCGCTCCGGGGGGGGGGCTGCGCACTCTGGTGGATCAAAGCAAGTTCGATATAACGCGGTTTCACCTATAACGCGGTAAGATTTTTTGGCTCCCGAGGACAGCATTATATCAAGGTAGAGGTGTATTTCACAGAAAATCCAGAATCTCCCAGCATTCTCAGGCCGCCAGTGTATAATTAGCAATGGCACGGTTATGCTGAAAGGTGTCAATGGCTGCCATCAGTAGTATCTTGGGGCTAAAGACAATCGCAGACCTGGATTTGATGATTTCAGAAGTGTCTCTTGTGGTTCTCTGCTATGTTTCACGTGCTCAGGATGAACTGATATCTCTGTACTATTTCAACCGCCTGATTCCTTAGAGAAATTCCAGGAATACATTAAGATTTGATTTGGCAAACTGCTATTTTCCACTGTGGGGGGAGGGTACTGATTGTGTCTGCACTATTGCCAGTAATGACTGTGTGTCGTGGCAGATGAGTCTCTGAAATAACAGGTAAGAAATGTACCTCCTTCAGAATCACCACGTGGATCAGTGAGATGCATTCCGGCAGGTCCCTCAAGTAAGCAATGTAGTAGTCCAGAAAATTGTTCTGAGGAACAAACCCAGAAATGCTCAGTAAGGAATGTTAGTGGTTTGAAATTCTGCAGGGTTATCCCCAGGTTCACTGGTGGCTCCGAGCTGTACAGAAGGGGCAGGGATGTGGAGCACACAGCTCGGTTAAGTTAGGCCATTTTCCGTACATGTACTTGTAACCCAGGCTGAAACAGTCACAACCAAACAATTGTAACATGGCGCCTGTCAAGCTGCAACAGTCAAACCATGCTACAACAGTGGACATGTGCGGGGCCTTCACCCAGTTCCAGCAGACTCTTTACCTAGTTGTCCTGTGTTGTGGTATGGTCAGGATCTGAGCGAAGTCTTGCTGGCAGTGTAGATGAGACCTAGGGGCCGGCTGATGCTACAACTGGAGCCACAACAGTTTGGCACCATCTGACCCAGTTACCATGGGGCACCATGTTCACATTGTGGATTTTTTTGGGGGGGGGGATTGTGTTGTTTTTTTTGGCATGATGTTGCTCTGTTGGCCCATCCAGATGAACCATGCTGCACTGCCACAGATTTACCAGTGCAAAGGCCCATGAGGGTTTAGGTTTTGGTCCCAGTCCTGTGCCCCTGCACCCAAACTCCCTCCCAGAGCTTGCACCCCCACCTACACCCCCTTCCGCACCCAAACTCCCAGAGTCCGCACCCCCTCCCGCACCCAAACTCCCTCCCAGAGCCTGCACCCCGCACCACCTCCTGTACCCCAACCCCCTGCTCCAACCTGTTGAAAGTGAGTGAGGGTGGGGGAGAGCGAGGGATGGAGTGAGCGGGGGCAGGGCCTCAGAGGCGGGGGCAGGGCAAGGGTTGAGAGGGGTGGCTTAGGGGTCCCTGAAAATTTTTAAATCAAAATGGGGGTCCTCTGGTTGCAAAAGTTTGAGAACGGACTAGATGACCTCTTGAGGTCCCTTCCAGTTCTGCATTTCTATGATTCTATAATGGATGTGCCATTTTTGACTTGAACTGGTATGTAGTACGTGGTATGGTATGTAGACTTGTTATCCCTAGAGTTTTTAAACTTGTTATACAGCCAGACACGTAATTACGATGGGGGGGAAATCTGCAGTTCTGTTTGATCCAAACACACCATTATACGTCGTTAAACTGAAACAATCCTGATGCCCTTGTTGGGCGTTTTCTGTCACGAGCGCTAACATACCTCATCGTTTGTTAACTTCAGGAATATGTCTCCCAGAATTCCTGGACGTGGCCAACTCAGCACCCTCTCTTGCAGCGTGTGAAGTAAGTCTACATGCTGCTGGACCAGGTATCGTAAAGAACCGGGGAAGAAACTAAAGAGGGAAGATAACAGAGATGATTGCACAGAGAAGAGTATAGAAATTCATCTAGAACAAGAATCAGATTCCTAGGTTTTGGGAACCCACAGATTCTGCTCACACTCATGGGCCAGCAGTTTAAAATGCGCTGGGTTTGCTTTACAAGGTATTATTAATCATTGTTGTTATGGTAGAGCCTACGGACCAGTGATGAATGATGCCCCATTGTGTGAGGCGCTGTACAAATACAGAGTTGTAGGCAGTCCCTGCACCAAAGAGCTTGGAATCTAGTGTTTTATGGTTCCAGTTCACATGGTTTTGCACTCATTGGGCTTAATGCTCCATTGCCTTGTGCAACCGACTCTGCCCAACGGGGCACGAACCTACAGCTAAAACCTACAGCTAAAAGCATGCGCCATTATCACTTGAGTTAGCGGACTTGGGCCCCACTCCTGCAACCACATATGGAAGTAGGATGGGACTCCTAAACCTTGCCTCATTCACTGTGCACTTTACAAGATGTACCTTATAAGGAGAGCTGGTCAAAACTTCCATCCTGTGAGAAATTCCAATATTTCGTCCACTGTTTTCACCCCAAATCAGGATGAAAATGCAAAATATTTAAATATTTTGCTGAATGGAAACATCAAAAACCTTTCAGTTTAGAAATATCAAAATGTTTTGGTTTGTTGAACCAAACTGAATCTGCGTGATGGGAGTTGTAGTTTGGATGCCTCATACCTCCAATCTCTTCTATGGGCTGGGCTGCCTCCTCAGACTACGTCTCCCAGAATGCACCTATGTCAAGGGACTCCCACAATGCATCACAGCAATTTAACCGGAGAAGAGACCATGGTGCATTGTGGGAGATGTAGTCTGGTCAGGGAGCCCATAGAGGAGAATGAGGTCATGAGGTACTTGAACTACAATTCCTATGAGTCACTGTGGCAGCTCAGGTGGACACAGATTAGTTTCAAAATGACCTGAAACAAAACATTTCCATTTAATTCAACAAATGTTTAGATTAGGGATGATCTGACCCAAAACAAAATATATAGTTTGATTTACCTGACAGAACATTGAAAAATTTCAGCAAAATCTAAATTTTCCCATGGAAGATTTCAATTGTGCAGAAACAGTATTTTCCATCAAAAATTGTTTTGATGGAAAATTACCAACTAGCTCCAAAGGCTGAGTCTGGGGAGAGAAGGTATGATATTGTATTGTATTTTATGATAAAAAGCATGTGATCATGGGTTGTAATGCGGTATGTACATGGAAAACATGCCAGGCTTATCATTCTATTATTAATATACAGCGAGGACATGGCAGAGATAGTTTTGAAGCATGTGGCCATGAGGAATATGCAGAGATCCTGAAAAGAGGAAAAGGTAAAAAAAGAACCAGAAAAATGGGGAGGAAACAGACATATGAGACACAGGAGGTGGAAAGAAGAATGACAAGAGACAGCCAGATGGGGGAAAATGCCTTTTAGCCATGTATGATACTGAATAATGTATTTCATATTCAACTATAATGGGACAGCAGTAACTGGTCCATAGTTAATGTTAAAGCCAGCAACTTCCAGTGGCGGAGGGAGAGGTATGGACTGTGAATCTGAGATTGGGGGGCTTTGTTCTCAGGTCTCAAATAGTGGGTGTTGGGGAAGACAGGAGGGAGGAGAGCAGGATGGGCAGAGAGGGAAGATTAAATCAGGTGAGTCAAAGGGCATGGAGAGAGGACTAGAGGAGGCAAGAAATGTTTGGAAATAAGGCATAATATTTTAACAGGGAAGGTAATTAACTCTTGGGACAATTTACCAACAGTCATGGTGGATTCTCCATCACTGACCATTTTAATATCAAGATTGGATGTTTATTTAAAAGATCTGCTCTAGGGATTATTTTGGGGAAGTTCTCTGGCCTGTGTTATACAGGAGGTCAGACTGGATGATCACAGTGGTCCCTTCTGGCCTTGGAATCTATGAATTGATGAAAGCAGAAAGGCAGGAAAAGGCAGAATCTTTTACCCATGTTAAAAATTTTAAACACCTAAAGCTTTCTGGCTATAAAAAACATTAGGCACTTAAAGGTTTCAAAGTGGCTAAGAGAGAGTTCCCAAAAAATTTTTGGGGAAAAAAGAACTCTGAATGTTGAAAAGGCCCTTTTACAAAAGCCAGTGTGACGGTTACGATACCTTCTCTCTTTGGTGTTCCTCTTCATGTCTGAGCCTTGCAATGTGGCTTTGATCTTCAGGATCAGGGACAGGTTGATGACATATTTCCTCTCGGACTCGAGCAGCTCCAAAGCAATGCTCTGTCTTTTGGCTTCAACAAAAAGTTTGATTTAAAAGAACAACATATTAAAAGCTGCACGCTTGTGCTTGACTGGAGAGTTGGAAGGGAAAGGCTGAGGAAGACTGAAGGAGCTTCCTCTTTTCATGTAATTTTCCTCACAAATATCAAGTGCTAGCCCTGATCCTGCAAAGTGCTCCACACAGGATCAGGGCCACAGTCTATTTACAAAGGAAGACTGAAAACAAGCATGTCTCTCCCCTCGAACTCCAGAGATTCTGAAAGATCAGGTTTTTTAGAAATCATAAACAGAAAATTCACATCAAATTTGCTACTAAATTGCTGCATCTCTAGTAATTATACTACCCTTTAAATCAAATACACTATTCCAGTGAGAACAGTCAGGGCCAGATCCTTAGCCTGTTTGCACCACTTAGAGCTGCCCTAGCAGAGAAGTTGGGATTTCCTTTGGCGTGGAGGAACCCACAGTTTACACAGAACTGTCTATGCCGCCTCTATCTTTAAGAGGCTGTTACCAGCCAACATCATAAGCTAGAGCAGCCCCGAGGCCGCTCTAACGTATGACAGGGGCTGAATTAGCCCCTGGCTGCCCCAACGACTGCAGTTGTTCCCTGGACTTGCCTTGTGACTGCCACTCAAAACAATTCACCAATGAGGAGAGTCCAGCCCAAAAGTGAGTATAATGGGGGTACTGGCTCTGTAAGACTGATGTGGGGAGTCTCTAGCATATTCACTGGGTTTAGGGGTATGGCAAGAAAAAACAGCCACTGAGAAAGCAGAAGTGATTTCAGGGAGGAAGCAGAGCCAGACATCTGCTGCTGTTCAGGGCCTGAGACTGAAGCCTATTCTTGCAGCCCAGAGGGAATGTTGGGGTTAGTACTCCTGGGCCTGCTAAGAACTGTAGGGCTCTGAAGCAAAGCATGCTGGGAAGGATACACAGCATATATAATCAGCTTCCTCCCACAGAAGAGGCATAGACTTTGAGGGAATGGGATTAGGAAGAATAGTCTCTCCTAGCAGAGATGGAGAAGCAAAACTATTTGCTTCTTTGTACTTTGCCACAGATGCTCTGTGACCTCAGAGTGAGACCAGGCAGAAGGAACAATCCCAGGGACAGAAAGTTTGTCTGTCTTTTGCCAAAGATATTAAGGACTGAGGAGCAAGGCTACAAGGAGGGTAAGGTTTTTTGTTCTTTTTAAAGGACTCCACAGGAGTGGCCTCCTGTGAACTATAGGCTGTCCCAGGGAAAATTATGTGCAGTTGTAAAAGGACCTTTTAAAATGGAAATGGTCAGGCAACCTTCTCTCTAAAGGGCACAATAAATACACTCTCTGTAATCTAACCAACACAGAATTGCAGTAGTCTGTCTGGAGCCCCTCAGCAACACAGCAGAGCCTTTCTAATTCCTGTTCCTACAGGACTGAGAGCCACATGGTCTCAGGCAGCTCCCTCCAAACTGAGGCAGGGCTTTGCATGCAGCCTTCTCTCAGGGGCTATCAATCGATGGGGCAGTTACAAGCAGAGTTGTGCGAATAATGGATTATTCGATTTGCTGCAATTCTGAAAAAAAAAATCTTTTCGGGTCAAACAAAACATTTTGTTCAACCTGAAACATTTTGTTTCAATATCAAGCCTTTCTGTAATGTTTTTCATCGTTTAATAAAATTAAAGGAAGTCTCTAAAAGGAAATTCATTTCAAGCAAAACACTGAAATGGTTTGTTTTGAAAATGTCAAATTTTGGAAAAATTTGGAATTCCTATGGACTGAAACAGGTCAGCCAAACAGACATGAATTCTCTAGATGCAATGGTGTTGCCACATCTGCATTTTTTGCCAAAAAAGGTTTCGGGTGAAAAATTTCACCCACCTCATCGTCGTCATGGCAAATCCAAATTAGCAGTATAAAAGGGACAAGAATGTCAATGAGACAAGGTGGGTGAGGTAATATCTTTTATTGAACCATTTTAATGTCAATGTCACTCAGCAGCTGTCAGTGTCCTGGTGAGCAGATTTTATGTCTGAAAACACCCTTTGCTGGTGGTTCTGAAAAGAAATTGTGGGGGGGGGATTTCTGGTTCATGGGAAAATTAGAAGAAAATTGGTTTTGTTCCCCTAACTCAAATTTTGGAATGCCAACATTTCTCGCAAATGGGAAATCCTGCATTTCAGCGAGCTCTCCTCTGAAACCTAAAACAAACTTACAACTTAAACTACTTGTCGGTCCCATTGCTAACTTATTTGATTCCAGCTGATGGCCTCTAGAATCCCAAAGCCTCCATGCTTTTTAGCCACAGCTGCTGCTTTATTCTTACCAGCAAAAGAAGTTTCACATAAGACATTGTCCACTGAGGTGTATCTGCTTTGGCCTGTTTCCTTCACTCTGTCTGGGTGCTCCTTAGAAATATATTCGTCACCCCACTCTTTACTGTCCTTGGGCTGCTTCCACACAGTCGATGTGGGGTGACCCTTTGGCTGAATGTCGGCTGGCAAGGAAGGCTTGAGGCTTTCTTCTGTCTCTGGATTTGCACTGCTCCTGCCTAGAAAGCACAAGCTGCTGTCAGGACTTCGCAATCTTTGTAAAAAAAAGTCTGCATGAAAAACTGCTATGTAGTAATAATTACAAAGCACGTCCCCTCCAAAGTGATAGGGATGCTGTACAGCACCCCTAATAGACAGTTTACAATGGATTTACTTTTCCATAAGGATGAAGCCCAAGTTCCCCTGCCTGTAGGGGCAATTTGAACCTGCAAAAATGACACCTGACTTCTTGTTGCCTGAAGAATGCTTTGCAGTTGCAAGTTAGAGCACTGGTTTGCACCAGCAATCATGTACCGGTTCAAATCTTCAGATTTGCACCACCAATTCAAATGCAACTGCAAAAATGCAAGTGCAAATTCCACTCACAAGATGGATGCCACCCTTTTGAAAATCTCTTCCTAAAAGCATCCAATACAGTAAAGACAGCACTGTGAAGAAATCACTGTTGTAACAGTGCAAACGAGGAGAACAGATAGGAGGGGTGGAAAACAGGGAAGAAAGTTTCTAAATAGAGGGGTCACTAGTGGATTCTCCACCATGTGCCTGACTTGTCTTGCTGGGTCCTTGTCACCCTTATCTATCCCTTTAATTGGTGTAAACGAAAGGATCCACAGAAAAGCCTCTGATGGCAGGGGTGAAAGTAAGGCGGGACAGACTGGGACGGTGTACCGCCTGTACCAGCCCATACTGCTGACTTTAAAGCACTGCCATGGCAGCGCTTTAATGTCCCTGCCCCTTTTGCCCCCCGGCTGCCGACGGGGAGGGGGGCAAAAGGAGCAGCTACCCCAGGGCTGGCGATTTAAAAGGGCCCGGGGCTCCGGCCGCTGCCCTGAGCCCTTTAAATTGCCACTGGCAGCACGTCTGGGGGACACTGACCCCCCTCAGCCCCGCCCCTTCTGCCCAAGGCCCCGCCCCTTCCAGGGGGCAAAGCTGCCCCCCTCCCCTACCGGTAAGAAAGAAATGTTACTTTCACCCCGTCTGATGGTCAGAATGGTGGCAGGGTGAGGATTGGAAATCAGGACTCCCAGTTTCCCATTGGGCCAGGTGCTTAGGACCGCAAATTCAAAACTGGCTTCTCGTTTGAGTTGCCTCAATTTTGGAGTCCCCAGGTTGAGAAACCTACGACTTGATTTTCCAAGGGTGCTGTGCATCCAATGCTCCTGCTCACTCCCATAGGAACTGCCAATCCTCAGCCCTTATAAAAATCAGACCCCTCCCAAATTTTCAAACTTGAGTACTTAAAATTAGGCACCAAATAAGCAGCCAAAATGAGAAGCCAGCTTTTGAAAATGTAGGCCTCTGTATCCCTTAGTTCAGGGGTGGCCAACCTGGGGCTCCGGAGCCACATGCGGCTCTTTAGAAGTTAATATGCGGCTCCTTGTCTAGGCACCGACTCCGGGGCTGGAGCTACAGGCGCCAACTTTCCAATGTGCCAGAGGGTGCTCACTGCTCAACCCCTGGCTCTGCCCCAGGCCCTGCCCCCCTCCACCCCTTCCTGCCCGCTCCCCTGAGCCTGCAGTGCCCTCGCTCCTCCCCCTCCCACTCCGAGCCTCCTGCACGCCACGAAATAGGTGATCAGGAGGTGCGGGGAGGGAGGGGGAGGCGCTGATCGGCAGGGCTGCTAGTGGGCGGGAGGCACTGGGAGCGGGGTGTGTGTGTGCTGATGGTGGGCTGCTGTCGTATTACTGTGTCTCTTTGGCAATGTACATTGGTAAATTCTGGCTCCTTCTCAGGCTCAGGTTGGCCACCCTTGCCTTAGTTCATCTGTAAAATGGGTATAATGATGCCTACCCACTCACTGGGAATTGAGGACATTTCATTAATGTGGGAGAAGTACTCTGAGATCCTTGATGAATGGTGTAATGTAAATGGAGAGAATTATTATAATTACAGCATAAATACCAGGTCTTGAGCTGGTATCAGTGGATGCAGCTCTGTTGACTTTCATGGAGCTATGCCATTTTGCACCATCTGACGACCTGGCCCTCCAAGTTTAATAAATCATGAAGAAGAGATGGGGGAAGGGAAATTATGCTCACTGGGCTGCAATGGCATTAATGAAAACCCTTTGCTCTTGGGTTCTAATAGAAAATGTGGCTAATTTCTCCAGATTTTTTTTTTTTTTTTTTTTTTTTTTAAGAGGACCGACATGAAAGAAACATCCAGAATTGTAAAATGCTTCTGGCGACTAATGTAAATTTGCACTGGAAATTTTGGTCTGTTCTAGCAAAAAAACACAGAGAAAAAGAAAACCACATTATTCTTGCAGAGATTCTTTTATCACACATCCAAATCTACCAGGAGTTCAGCTAGACTGCTACGCTAATTGACTTTGAAGGATTTGTTTTTCCAGAGCAAAACTCAGCATTAGCTGGACAGAATTATATAAATTTACCATTCCATTTTGTCAGGATTCCTCTAAAGAAGCTGGTTGGTGAACCCTGGAGGAGGTTTTAAAAGGTCAGTATTCACCTACCAGTGCCTGACACTACTTTCATATTTCCTTCTCCAGCTGCCATGGATCTGGTATCGGAGACTGTGGAAGAATGAAGGAAAGCTACATAAGATGTTAATATAGCTAGACATGAGCAAGTGTTTGTGTAGCAGGTTTCTTCTTGAAAGGTGTAGTCAAACCATAAAAAAGGAAAGTTTAAATTTTTAATTCTTTAATATTAGCCTGTGGAATGCCTCTTTTAGGTCTTCTACTGAGAAAGATCCATTTAAACTCTTGATTTCATTACCAGCTGGGTCATAAGAACATAAGATAAGAACAGCCATACTGGGTCAGACCCAGTGATGAGCTGCCAAAATATTAACAACCGGTTCCTGCCTCCTCACCCCACGAGGGGGTCGTGGCCCCCATCCAACCCCCCTCGGGACCCCTGCCCCATCCACCCCCTTCCCTATCCCCTGACTGCCCCATCCCACCCCTCCTCTCATTCCTGATGGCCCCCCGGGACCCCTGCCCCATCCAACCACCCCTTCTCTTTGTCCTCGACTGCCCCTGGAACCCCTGCCCCTGATTGCCCCCCACTGCCCCATCCAACCCCTGCTCCTTCCTGACTGACCCCCCCGGGACCCTTGCCCCCATTCAATCCCCCTGTTCCCTGCCCTCTGACCGCCCCGACCACTATCCACCCCCCCCCCCAAACTCCCCTGCCCTCGTCCAACACCCGCTCCCTGCCCCCTTACCGCGCTGCCTGGGGGCGCTCGGCCGGAGCAGGACTGGGCCGCGCCGCGCCTCCCTGGAGCCCTCCTCGTGCCCCCCCGCCCCAGCTTACCTATGCGAAGCCACCTCTTGTTTCTGAGCCCTCCCAGGCTTCCCGCGCAAACATCTGAATCACGGGAAGCAGGGGAGGGGGAGGAGAAGGGGGGGTAGAGGCAGAGCGTTCAGGGGAGGAGCCGAGGAGGCAGAGGTGAGCTGCGGGTGGGGAGCTGGAGCTTTACCAGTTAAATTTAAAACCCCTTTTAGAACCAGTTGTCCCGCGTGGGACAACCGGTTCTAAAAGGGCTTCTAAATTTAACAACGGTTCCTGCGAACCGGCTCCAGCTCACCACTGGTCAGAGCAATGGTCCATCTAGCCCAATATCCTGTCTTCTGACAGTGGCCGTTGCCAGATGCTTCAGAGGGAATGAACAGAACAGGACAATTTATTGGGAATGGAAAACACAGCAAACTCTTTGATGAAATGTTATATTGAATATTTTTTTGACATTTCAATTTTAATTTTGAAGTTTTCTGAGCAGGTCAGTTTGGGGATTTTTTTCTCCCTAACTACTAATTTTAGTAAGGAGAATATAACCCAGAAGTTTGGTCTGCAGAAGGTGACCATGGAAGCAATGGGTTCTGATAGCAAAACAGAACTTTTAATATTTCCTTGGTACTTGTCTTCAAAGTTAAGCATGTGCTTACATGCTTTTCTGAATCAGGGCCTAAATGAAACCCAGATCTAATCCAGTCCAAGAACTCTCAACAGCTATCAAAGTATTCATGCCATTCCTAGCACCTGGGCCTACCAATGCAAGCTAACTTCTCCCCATGGCCAATCCAAACACTAGCAGTGACCTCCACCTCAAATACCTCCAAACTTCATACATCAAACTCTTTCAGACTAGTGCCTGGATATCCTGCCTTAATCCAGCCAAGTTAGTGTGTGTACACAAAGATGTTGACCAAATACTGGTATCTGCAATGTACATCTCATCTTATCCCTTGAAAGCTTACTATGAGGAGTATTTTTCAGAGGAAAGGAAAGGAACCCTTGCTTCATTCTCCCTCACTCATACCTCTCTCATAGGTTGCATGGTGCAAAAGACTTGTAAAATCTTCATTAATCAGTACAGGTTCCGGGAGATTTATTGATCGGAACGGACTGCCTTGTAGAGGAGTAGGCACCGTTTGGGACCCGTGTTCATCCTTTTGTGTTCTTCTGTGAAAATAGAGAGGCAATTGGAAAGCACAATACCACAGAGCAAACTTTCAGCTTCAACTGTCATCATGGCAAACTTCAATACAAATACGAGCGCTCATACAAACCCAGGACAACTGAGGAGGCACTCAGGGCCCAGCACCTGAAAAGTTTACCCTACATTTTTAAACAGTTCTACATTTTTCAGTAAAACCTTAGTTGAGGTTTACCTTGAAGTTACTCAAGTCACTTTTCACTAACTCTGTTGGCTCAACAATGAGGATGTTAAAGCTGTTAATCATTTCTCTGGTGTGTTGGATATGTAGAACATCTCATCTGAAATGCTTGATGTGCCTCTAGAGGGCAGCATCTTCTCTACTCTACAGGGAATACAGATGTCTCCAGACATGAAGAAATGAAGCTAGTCTCCACTAATGGAGGCCACTGCTAATTAACAATGAGCACTTCAGGACACTCTAGATTTAGTTCCTTACTTAGTTTTCACTTTCCGGGATTCCCTACGTTTCTCTTGTTGCAGCTGTTCAATTTTCTGTTGCATTTCCTCTTGCTTGGCACTGATCACTTCAATCTTCGACTTGGCATCACTGAGCTCCTCCTAAAACCCAGAATAAATTCAAACATCACTTAGAGAATGTAGATACTAATGCTCCCTGGTCGTGATGGAATGCATGCCTGGAATGATACTATGCTCATGAGTACAGTCCACATTGATTAGAAATTACTGGAATAAAACTATTGGTCAGATGATTATTCTCTTGCAGTTACAGCATGTATCATGTACATGCTGTGGTTTTGGACATGTATACATGTATTATCCAGCATGTATTGGAAATCTCTGCCACGACCTCCATTACTGGAGTATGTTTGGGCACCTTAACCAGCATGAGAAAGGAAGCTCTTGTAAGGCAGAGAGAGACAAAGTCAAAGGGGCTCATTCAAAGCCCATTAAAGTCAATGGAATGACTCCCAATGTCTTTAATGGCCTTTGGATGAGAGACGCAGAGAGCAACTGGTGCAGTCCTCATCCCACAATGGGGTCACTCACATGTAAGTATTTGCAGGATCAGGAACTTAGTTTGCTTTTTTAATTTTTAAATTATCCGTTTAACCTTTTTCCCATATAACTTCACATGGATGGGTGGGGTGGGAGGAGCTAGAGGTGGTGCTGCAGAGCTGGGGGAATCCATCACCAGGAGGTTAAGCCATCTCTCCCCCTGCTGTGCACTGCCAGAGAGGTGCAAAGCTTCTAGAATGGGGTCCAGGATCTGCCCCAAGCAGGGCCGGCTCTATAGTTTTTGCCGCCACAAGCAAAAAAAAATAAATAAATAAAAAAGCCGCGATCGCGATCGGGAACTCTTACGCCGCCGCTTCATTTTTCGGTGGCAATTTGGCTGTAGGTCCTTCCCTCCGACACGGACTGAGGGACCCGGCGCCGAATTGCCGCCTAAGAGCCGGAGGTGCCGCCCCCTTCCAGGGGCCGCCCCAAGCACCTGCTTGCTGGGCTGGTGCCTGGAGCCGGCCCTGGCCCCAAGGCTGGAGTTTCAGTGTTGCTCAGGTGTTTCTCTCTCACTGAAATCAATGAGCCCAACTTTCTGAATGACTTTAGCCCACCCTTAGAGGGTTTTATCTGAGTTCATTTATCTACATGTTCTGTTTCCCTCTCATGAAAGCAGACAGGCTCTGTTCAAGCTTCAATATAACTCTATAGCAGTGGTTCTCAAACTTTTGTACTGGTGACCCCTTTCACACAGCAAGCCTCTGAGTGTGACCCCCCTTATACATTAAAAACACTTTTTAATATATTTAACACCATTATAAATGCTGGAGGCAAAGAGGGTTTGGGGTGGAGGCTGACAGCTCGCGACCCCCCATGTAAAAACCTGGCATCCCCCTGAAGGGTCTCGACCCCCAGTTTGAGAACCCCTGCTCTGTAGCAATGCCCTTCAGCGACGACCTACAGAACCCCTGCTCTCAGGCACTGGCTGTGTAGTAATTCTGTGATGAGGGACATATGTATACACGTTATCAAGACTCATTTTCACTTGTGACCTATGATACGACGGGACTGGCTCTGGGTCTCTACAGTTGAGTCCAGCTAGTTCATTAATCCAATGTGATAAGTAGCCTCACCCAGAATATAGGTTCCAAGTAGTTCATTTTCTCTGTTTGTTTTAGTTTAACTCCTTTCTGGGCTTGGCCTGTAGCTGCATGCTCTTTTATGCTGTTCAGCACAGGAGAGGGTGTTGTGGCATATTTAAAAACTGGGTTAAAATTGTAGGCTCGCATTATAAATGATAAGGGGTTTTCCTAGTCTTGCTTGCAGCCTAGGGGACTTTGTAGGGATGTGTGAAATCTGAGCCTAGCAACAATCAGTCTGCAGCCAGACAGCCAAAGTGGGTTGAGTTATCCTCTCTGTGGTAGGGAGCAGCCTGCTTAGTCTCTCTCTGTTTTGGGGTTCTTGTGTGTTGTTGTTCTCAATTCTAAGAAATAAAGTCATGTTACATTGCAGTTCTCTAGCAAGGACACTTACATTTTTATCAAAGACCTCTGTGAGCATGCACTGAATGTAACAGGTGTCTGAGGAATGTAACAGGTGGGAATAGCTCCTACCTTGAAAGAGTTCAGCGAATTCTTCATCTCTGACACTTTCTCTTCCATTGTGCAGTGGCAGCTCTTAACCTTCTCCTCCAGAGCATACTCTCCATGCTGAATTCTTGAAAGTTCCTGCATTGCTTCAGTGAAACCAGTTTTTAGTTCAGAGGCCAGTGCCTGCAACTAAAAGGAACCAGAAACAATGTGAATCCAAGCCCTCCTAACCTGCTGTTAGTAGCTGTGTCCCTTAAGTTCATCAGAACCTCAATTTGGCATGAGGACACAAAGGCTTATGTAACCCACTCATTGTGGTGCTCTGTCCTCATCTAAGGGTGCCTGGGCCACAGAGGTTGATGAGCCTGTTGCTTGGCTTGGCTAATAGACCTAAATCATTTAGCTCAGGCAGTAGCAGCTCATTCCTTTAGAGCCAGAAGTTTTCAGGTTCAATTCCTTCTCAAACTACAGTCTGTTCACCTCTGAAAGGAGGGAAAAGCTAGTCTGAGGGGATAGGTGGCCTGGATATTAAGGACAATAAATGGCACCTAACATATTTGCATAACAAAACAGTCAAAAGTTAGCAAGCAGTCAACAAATTAAACCATTCTTGAGCAAGACCCTCCTCAGATTGCAAGGCGCCAACTCTCCTCAGGCAGGCTTAACGCTGATTTCTAAAATGGAGAGTTTCCCTTGCTCCTCGAGGGTCAGTCATACCTTCTCCCTCTGTGGGAGAAGTGTGGAGCACCTGTCCTACCCCAGTGGGAGCTCCTGGCACACACACTGACTGTGGTTTGTATTGCAGTAGTACCTACAGCTCTTGGATCCACTGGGGGAGAGTGTGACCGAAAGCACCCCTGAATTCACACCCTACACACCATTGTAATAATCTTTGTACAAAATATGCCTTGTGAAGTATCATTTGAAAACTAATAACTCTCTGGTCAATAATATCATGGTGAAATGTCTGTAGCAACATTATATGTAAAGTTATGAAATCCCCCTGTATGATGTTATTAGCACATGTCCAAAACCACACAGCCCTGCCTAGGCAACGTCTGTTAAATAGGCCTGTTCTAAACAAAGGAATGTGTGTTTACTTCAGTTTCCATAAAAGTAGTAAATAGGGTCCTCGAGACAGCAGAGGGAGGAAATGGCAGGGAACGAAGCAAATTTGCATTTCAGTAAACCCAGGTGGGAAGAAAGAACATGAATCCTTTTTCACCACCAGACTCCTTGTCACTTCCTTTACTGTTTGCATAAACTTTGCTTTGAAGGCTAATCTTCAGAAGAATCCATTTCAAAGGTACACTGGACTATAAGAGAGAAGGGCAGAGAACCCCAAGTTCTTTCACCTGAGAAGACACAGGCACCAGCACCTTTGGGCCTCTGGGAGAGATCCTGACCAAGTAGAGTCAGTCACCATCTCGCTGGAAGACTGTAGGTGCGACAGGCCATCTTGAGCAAAAGCCTTAAACCAAAACTTGCTAGATTAAGTTTAGACTTCTAGATGTGTGTTTTAGCTTTTAGTTGCTGGTAACCACTTCTAACTTCATCTTGTATATTTGAATTCACTTTAAAACGATCTTCTTTTGTGAATAAACTTGTTTTATTTTTTTTAATCTAAACCAATCCAGTGCTGTGTTTAAACTGAACTGTTTGGTAACTCCAGTTTAAGTAGCAAACTGTTGCTTATTGTATAGGAGCAACTTAACTTTAATATCTGAACTGTCCAGGAAAGGGCTTGACAGTGCAGAACACACATTTTGGGGGAAATTTGGGACTGGGAGTGTGTTGGGGTCACCCTCCAATAATAACCAAGGCTGGTGGAAGCCAGAGTATGACTAGTGTGTTGCTGACAGGCTGCTGGACCAGGGCTACGGTTATACACAGACACTCAGGGTGTAACCTGCATGGTGGTAGGCTGTTTGTGAGTGGCCCAGACTGGGAGCTACAACAGCAAAGCATTGTGAGGCACCCAGGGTTACAGGGCAGGTGGTGACATAACCCCTCCCTGATCAGGATTGCACCCCAGAATGTGATAGTGATCACAGGATTTGTACAAAGCTGGTTATTTTAACTGAGGTTTGCACTTCAATCACTGGTGTAACACTTTTAAGTGATTCTCAAGTGTGGTGGGTGGGAACAGTCAAAAGGAAGGTTACAGCTTTATTGTTTTCTGTTTGTTTATTTCAGGAAAGGAAAATAGAACAAAAGTAAAGCGTAAACATGAGTGACAGCGAAGCAGCTACCCAGTGAGAACTGGTCGGGCTGGAGAATGAGCAGAAAGACAACGAATGTGGACACCAAATATGGTTAGCTGAGCAGAAAGTAGGAAGCAGAGATGAGAGCCAAGGAGAGGGAGGCAGAAAGGGAACAGCAAGAAGCAGCACATTGGCGGGCCATGGAGCTGAAAGAGATGGAAGCCCAAGAAAAGGGAAGACTGCCAGCCCGGAGCATAAGGGACAGGTGGGGCAGATTCCACCATCCCCAGCTACTCCCTCCATCCAAGGAACACCCAGCTGGGATAAGTTGTTCCCTGCATACAAGGAAACAGACTGTATTGAAGAATACCTCATCACTTTTGAAAGGCTAAGTGAACTACATAAAGTTCCAGAGGACAGGCCAGTCCCCATACTGATTGCACAACTCCTGGGTAAAGCTTTAAATGTATTTAATGAAATGCTGATTGGAGAAGCTTTGATATATCCTGAATTTTAAAAAGCTGTCTTGCAAAGGTTTCAAATTACCCCTGAGGTGTACAGGTTGAAATTTAGAAATCTCAGGAAAAGTGCTGGAATGAGTCATAATGAGTCTATAAAATGTGTGACCTAATGAGAAACGCAATATGGGATACATCTTTAAATCCTCTACAGGAAGTTGCCATCCTTTGATAAGAAACTTCTTCTTCTTTTCTCTATAAATAAATCTAAGTGCTGTGGTGCTAAGCAAAGTGCTGGTCCTGAGCTGAATCTTTCAAACTGGGAACAGGAGCCTGGTAGTTCTGAGAGTGTCCAGGGGCTAAGGGGCTGGATGCTGCAGGGAACACGCTGAGGACTTGGGGGTTGGTGTGTGCCTATTGCTACTGGTACACAGAAAGTGAGAACTGAGAAGGCCTGGAGGGCAGTGCTTGTGTTGCCAGAGATTGGTGGTTTCTGGGAGCTGTTTCACAGCAAGCACAGCTAAGTCTTCCTTATGCTAAGGGTCAGTGGTGGTGAGGTGCATCACAACCCTAGGTACCCCTGGGCAGCGTCTGTTCCAAATCTACCCTTAATTCCATCCGTCATCTCTATTCAATCCCTGGACATGCACTTCCAGAGTTATTTGGGAAGGGGAAAAAAAGCAGAATGAAATAGGAATTTCCACAGGATTATAGTGGTGCCCCCTTTGTCTGCTTCAGTCGTGATGAATACGTTAATGGGGGCCAACCGACAACTCTCCAACACCACCTACTATAACAAACTCAAAGACAGCCCCACATCACAGTTTGCCCAATTTAAGGATATCATCAAATCCTTCCCCAGATAAACAAGGGAACCCAGGCAGACCCATTATATCTGGCCACGGCACTCTTATTGAAGCAATATCAAGACTCATAGACGCTATCCTCAAACCACTCCTCACACAAAGGGCCAGCTTCCTCCAGGACACAACCTACTTTCTCAACAAACTCCGCAACGTCAACGACCTCCCTCAGAACACCCTCCTTGCCACCATAGATGTCACCTCCCTATACACCAACATCCCTCACAAAGACAGCATAGCTGCCTGCCTCAAATATTTACAAGACAGTGGACAACCCTCAGATCTCCACCCCCAAACACATCATCAAAATCATCCATTTCATCCTCACCCATAACAATTTTACATTCAACAACAAACGCTTTGTCCAAACCATGGAAACAGCCAAGGGTACTATGATGGCTCCCCAATATCCCAACCTCTTCGTGGCCACCTTGAAGAATTTCTGGACAAATGCACCATGAAATCAATCATATACCTGAGATACATTGATGATATTTTCATCATCTGGACAGATGACTTCAGCTCCCTCATGGATTTCCACCACAACTTCAACAATCACCATCCTTCTATTAAACTCTCTCTGGAACACTCCTACACCAGCATCCACTTCCTGGACACTACGAAGAACTTCAGCAATGGAACTCTACAGGCAACTATATACAAGAAACCCACAGATCACCACACCTACTTCATAGATCTAGTAACCACCTCAAACACACCAAGAAATCTGTTATCTACAGCCAGGCACTGAGATACTACAGAATGTGCTCTGAGGAGAAAATCCAGGATACACATCTTAACACACTCAAAACTGCCTTCTCCAAACAAGGACACTGCACCAGAGAAGTAGATAGCACCATGGAACAGGCCACCCAAATACCCCGAGAAAACCTGCTTCAATACAGAAATAAAACCTGCTCTGTCTGCACACCACTAGTTGTCACGTTGCAACCCATACGGGATATCATCAAACAGCTGCAACCCATACTTGATGGGGACCCCATCCTGAAAAAAATCTTTCCTTGAACCCCCTCTTCTGGCCTTCAAACAACCCCCCAGCCTCTCCAAGGTCATCATCAGAAGCAAGCTCCCCACAGACCAGGACACACCAACTCAAAGCGGCACCAGACCCTGCCAGAACAGCAGATGCAAAACCTGCAAACATATCTCCACTTCTATGATGATCAACACCCCCCCACAAGACACCTTTCAAGATCCATGGGTCCTACACATACCTATCGCAACATGTGGTGTACCTCATCCAGTGCGCTAAATGCCGCAATAGTAACTATGTGTATGAAACCAGACCATCGCTACGCTCTCGAATGAACTCACACAGGAAAATGATAAAAGACAAAAACACCATATCACCTGTGGGTGAACACTTTTCACAAAGCCATCAATCTATATCTGATCTATCTGTCCTCATCCTCAAAAGAAACCTGCAGAGCACTTTCAAAAGATGAGTCTGGGAGTTTAAATTCATAACTTTGCAAGACACTAAAAATCATGGACTGCTTTCCCCCTGCACCACTTCCTTTCCTCCCCCTGACTGGAGGGGTGTTAATGGGTCACGTCACCTGGAATGGTCCCTTGAAATGTGCGTTGTTTACTTATGAAAAACAATCTGTTCAAATATTGTATTTAGCAGTGACACCTTGAGTTAGTTTCCCAGACCTGAAGAAGAGCTCTGTTTCGTTCGAAAGCTTGTCTCTCTCACCGACAGAAGTTGGTCCAATAAAAGATATTACCTTGCCCACCTTGTCTCTCTAATATCCTGGGACCAACATGGCTGCAACAACACTGCGTACCACACAGGGTATTATTAACTATACTGTTTGGAAACAATTCATACAAGAAACTAGGCCTGAAAACTTCCCTCTCCCAACTACATTATTATTAATTACTATTATTTATTATTATTTTAGTTGCCTCACCAGGCCTCAACCAAGCATCATTGTGTGTGTCCTACCCTCTTATGCTGCTGTTCTGAAGTTATAAATAAATGGTCCATTACTCAGCACATAGCTCTCCTCTCTTGTTAATGAGCCCTTATGCAAATTGTAATTTCACAGAAATATTACTGCCAGGACTTTCCGCAAACCCTAAGCACCTGGGCAATTTCAGTTAATTTTCCCACCTATCCCCAGTGGAACGGCCTGATGCCTTGTCCTATCATGGACTAGCTAATAGCTGTACTACCATTAGATGATGACCGTGTTTCTAATGGCAGAGATTAGTACCCCTTCTGGTCCTAGAGTTATACACCAAATCCTCAGGTGGTGTAAATCAGTGTAACTCTATTGACTTTAGGGACTTGAAATCAGTGGGGCTATGCTGCTTTACGCAAGCTGAGGATCTGGCCCTAGAACTGTTACTAGCAGCACAGGGAGGGAAGGATAGTAGTGGCAAAGGGGGAAAGTGGCAGGGGTAAGAGCAACAGTGGGGGATGGAAGTGTTAAAACTATGCTACAAGCAGTCTGCATTTTAAAACTATTCCCCACAACTTGTACATACCTTTTTTTTTTTTTTTAAACTGCAGTTAAAATGGGGCCTCACTGCAATTTGAAGAAAGTTACATCATAGAGCTGGGAACTTTATACTAAATGATTAACACAGACCCAGATCTTTGGCAATAGACAAGGAGCACAGCGTGCAGCTCAGGAAGGGAAGGAGCAACCCCCCTACTGAAGGCAATGTGCTTGAGTGTTCATCAGCTGTCTCCCGTTTTGCACTCACAAGTGTGTGCGCCCAAATGATGGGATGGTGACATCTAATTACTTGGCTGAGATCACAAATCAGTCGTCTAATTTGCACCTGGCTGCGAGCAAAGAGGTCAGATGGAAGCACCTTTCAGAAGGACGGCCAATTCATAACATTTGTCTATGCAATGTGCACATCTGAATGGATAAGTGTCTTATAACTGCCTTTATTTTTCCTTTGAATGAATTTTGGTTGTAAAGACACTTAATCTGTTCTTCATTCTTTAAACTTGGAATTATTTAGGGCATATTGCTTGTCTTTACCTGAGAGATCTGTGTTGCAGGGTTACTCACTGGCACATTTTCAGTTTCTCCTGTGGGAATAAAGAACTGCAGTCAATTAAAATGACTTATTATGATTGCTATAAATAACTGGAGCAGAGTGCTGTGCCATCATCCGCAGATGCAAATCTCTTTTCAGGACTTAGTCCTGTTCTGGGAGATGTGGAGACCACATAGTTTGCAAAATCAGCTGCAGTTATAACATGGGAATTGCCAGACTGGATCAGACCAGAGGTCCATTTAGTACAGTATCCAGTCTCTCACAATAGCCAGGTCTGGATACTTCATGTGAAGCTGCAGGAAACCCCCTAGTACATAATTATGACTCCAGCCCACTAAGAGTTCCTGCCTAACCGCCATCAGTTAGTAGTTGGTGTATGCCCTGAAGCATTATGGTTTATATCCTTCCTAAACTTCTGTGTTTTTTTTTAAATCCTATCTACATATTCCCATTATCCATATACATTTTTCAATCCTCCTTTAGCATCCTTCTGAGCTCTTGGCCTTTGTTATGTTTTGTGGCAATGAGTTCCACAGATTAATTGTGTTGTGGGTTTTTCAAAAAAGTATTTCCTTTTATTAGCTTCAAATGTGCTGGTTTCAGTTTAATTGACTTCCCCCTTGCTCTTGTATTATGAGACAGGGTTTAAGATTTTCAAAAGCACTTATGTGATTTAGAAGCATAAATCCCATTTTCAAAAGTGACTTAGATGCTTAGGTGATTTACTCTAGGGCTGGTTGAAAATTTTTCATCGACACTGTTCTTTGATGGAAAATTGGGTTTTGGTTTAAATGATTTTTTTTGCAAAAAGTGTCTCATTTCTGCAGAAAACTGATTTTTCCACTGAAGACCTTGCATGATGAAGGAAGGCATTTTGGACACTTGAATGGTAAGAAGCAGGGACTATTGGCCCACATTAGCAAGGGATGGAGAGGAATATTATAAGAATCGTGCCAGATGTTTAGCTCAGAAGACGGCACCCAAACCATCTGCCCAGTTAGTTAACATCCATAGCAAGCGACCCATGAATCTTGTGTGTGTTGACTTTCTGTCCTTAGAACCTGAGAACAAAGGGAACACTAACGTATTAGTGGTAATAGATCATTTCACTTGATACGCCCATGCGTTCCCCAATGTGCTACCCACTGTAGCCAAGATATTATGGGACCAGTACTTTGTGCACTATGGTTGGCCTGCCAGAATCCACTCTGATCAGGGGCCTGACTTTGAAAGTAGACTTATCAAAGAAATATTACAAATAATGTGGGATCAAACCTGGGACCTCTTGCTCTTAATGCATGAGCCTCTACTACCTGAGCTAAAAGACACCTCTGTCAGCCAAGCCTGTAGCAGGCTCATCAGTTTCCTGCTGGCCTAGCCACTACTAGAGGGGAACAGAGTGCCACATTGACAGGCATGGCTTACTTGTTGTATCTGTTATACCTTGTAAAATTGCCAGAGAGAATCCACCACAGTCCTTGGTAAGTTGTTTCAAAGGTTAATTACCCTCACTGTTAAAAATGTATGCCATAGTTCCAGTCTGAATGTGTCTAGTTTCAACTTCCAGACATTGGATGATCTTATACCTTTGTCAGCTAGAGTGAAGAGCCTATTATTAAATATTTGTTTCCCATGTAGGTACTTTTAGACTGTTGTCGAGTCACCCCTTAACTTTCTCTTTGTTAAACTAAACAGATTGAGCTCTGTTGTGATAATTGGACCTAGAAACTTACCCTAGTTGCATTCAACTGTAAAAAAATGAGTGTAAGTGCATAACATGTCACAATAACTTACAACAACAAATGTTGATAGGAAAAGGTATGAAATGGACAAAAAGACTGAATTAACAAACAAAAAGACCTGCTGCTATACTCAGGGACTGTGATCATGCTTGGTAAGCAAGAAAAGTGTGGAACCAGAAATCCGTGAACTAAAACTGGTGTGTTGGAAACTAGCCCTAATGGATGGACAAAATAATGAAGGGACGGGCTATTGTGACCACCGTTCCCTTCATGGGTCCTTAAAGAGACTTTGGGAGGAAAACTGGCTACAAGACTGAACCTTACCATCATGGCCGCTACACCCACCATCTCCTAGGACCCCAGTCTTGAGAGATAACCGGGCCAAAGAGAGGGACCCAGATGACACCAGCACCTCTACTGGCTCTGGCTGAATCCTGAATACAACCTGGGATGTGAGACTTTGTCTCTCTCTCCCCCATGGGTATCCTTTTCCTTCTCCACTTTATTTATTCTCTTTCCCATCCCTCTCCTTTTTCCTTCTGTCTAACAAGAATGGCATAGCCAGCCAAGACTGTGTATTTTGCAACACTGCTGTAAGCCTGAGACCAAAAAGAGGCAGCTGAAAGTAATGCCCTAAACAGCCTGATGCTAGTATGAGTTTTGGCGTGGCTAATCAGACCATGTGCTGTGCTTGTGTTTATCCAGTAATGAGGTTGCAAGTAAGAGTCAACACCAGACACACAAGCTGCATTTCCTATCTTTGCTGTTCTTTTCTTTCCCCTTTTGCAGGTTTGTCTTGTCCTGTCTTCTACAAAACAGGATCAGACTTTAACAACAACAACAGCAGCAATGACAGCTCCAATCCATCTCAACTAGCTGCTTCTCTTTTCCCCAAAAGGACAGTTATTATCATCTTTAATACCATCTTAAAGACTGTCAAATGGGTTTTTTCCTTCTAAAGCCTCTCTCTAGCCAAAGGGAAAGAGAACAAGGGCTGTTGGTACAATGAAAGCCGTATTTCATCATTTACATTTCAAATGCTTTCACTCTATTTCTTTCTTTTCTGTCTCTTTAATAAACTATTAAAAGGCTGTTTGATGGTGTGTTTGCCATGGTACTAAGCAGGCTGAGGTCTCTGTACCAAACCCTGGACCTTGTTTAACACTGTGTAATGTTGGATAGAGTGACTGGCTCATATTCACAGCGTTGGCCCATATTCCACCTAAGTGAATACAACAGCTCCTTGACTCTATCACCGTAAGGCAAGTTTTCTAATCCTTTAATCAGTCTCATTGTCAGAGCAGTGCTAATACCTGGAGAGCTCAGAGAACAGGTGAAAGGACTGGGGCATATGTTGGTACATGCCGATGCTTTTCCTTTGTTCTGCTACGATTGGTTTCTCTCATGCTGGCCTGTGACACTTAATTCATGCAGCATCTGCGCTGAAGGCCCCACCCCGTATCCGATTCTAGGGTTTAAGGAGCTCTGTTTATGGGATCAGTGAACAGGTATCCTACCTCCAAGGACCTTGTTGCAGCTGCCACATGTATGAAGTAGGAAGCTAAAGACCGAGGGCTAGATTGTTCCCAGCCCTAATGCGACTGCGCAGGGGAGGAGGAGTGGGCAGGTTAGAGCTTCCTGGATCGCCATTCCCAGCACTCAAAGAAGCGCAGGGGCTGCACCTCGGAGAAAGTGGCTGCAAATTGTTCCCCGCAGTTCAATTGGGGAGCTTTCTGAGGCGCAGTGCCTCCCAGCATCCTCCTTGGGCGGCCTTGCTCAGCCCCTCTGTGCCTTAAACAACATAATCGAGCCCTGATTAGTTTGCCCCTGAGGGGGGAACTGGACGACTGCCAAGGAAAACAGGGCACCTGTGCATTGCCCTATTATAGTCTGTGATGTCCTGATTCGGGGAAACATGAGCTAATTCTCCACGGAATAATGGAAGTAAGAGACAGAAGAATTATTAGGTCTTCATGTTCATCTCTTCCCCCCCCCCCCCCCCCCCCCCGATTCCGACATTGTCAGGTGTGTTGTCCAGCCTAGTTTTAGTTGTGCCTCCAGCCCTAAAGGTCTGGTGGGTGTGTTGCCAAAGGGCTCTAACACTGACAGGACTGGTCTGCATCGCTTGATGCCGAACCGGTCCGATGAAATAAGGGAAAGAGGCAGTATGCAAGGTACAGTGATGTGCAGTATTGCCAACCTCACTCAGCACCCTGAAATCATGAGATTGGCCTAAAAAACAGGGTTCTTTGCTTTGCTCTCTGGCTCTGGCCCTGCAGGGTGCACTCAGGTCACATTTTCAAGCTTTTCACCGCAACCATGAGAACTAGAAACATACTTCGGTTTTAAAATGCAAGCTGAGTGTCTCACAAACTCACATGACCCAGGAACTAGGTCTTTGAGGAAAAAAATCCAATATGGTGAGACTAGCACTTAAATCCCCTGCCTAAGGGGAGTGCGGGCGACCCCCCCCCCCCCCCCTGCCCCCCCGGCGCCCCGGCGCACCCCCCCCGCCGCCCCCCCCCCCCGCTCCCCCCCCCCCCCCCCGGGCGCGCGGGCGGCCCCCCCTGACTGTCTCGCCCCCTGCCTGAGGGGAGTGCGGGCGACCCCCCCCTGGCTGTCACCCCCCCTGCCTGAGGGGGGCGCGGGCGACCCCCCCGACTGTCTCCCCCCCTGCCTGAGGGGAGCGCGGGCAACCCCCCCCGACTGTCTCCCCCCCTGCCTGAGGGGAGCGCGGGCGACCCCCCCGACTGTCTCCCCCAGCCTGAGGGGAGCGCGGGCGACCCCCCCTGACTGTCTCCCCTTTCCTGTTTTATTATAATAGATTTATAGACTTGTACTAGAGTATTTTGGCAGTAACATAAGGAATCTACAGGCCACATCCTGTATGATGAGCTGAGGCAAGTTAGTATACTTATGCTTTTTACCTTTGGCATAGATAAGTGGCCAACCGATTGCCCTCTATAAACTTAAATGAACAGGTATACCACAAAAAACAGGGCAACAACAACCACCAAACCAGTTCAGGCCAGAAATAACAGATGTGCGGATGAACTAATTGTCATTAATACGTATGACTATGCCATGTTACATAGGGCAGAAAGGGTTACACAGCTAGCAGGCTAATTGACCCAGATTCAACCTTAGAGACATATTAGTAGATAATTTTTGTGTGTTTACATATATATTCTGAGAAGCTAACAATGTAACCAAACAGTTCCTGTCTATCACTATATTCTGTTAATTCAGAGATCAAAAGATTTAAATGAACTGTAAATGTAGTGATATCACTGTCTTAACTTCTCTTTGAAGTTTGTGGTAAATCACCTGCAAATGGCAGGAAATAGGCAATTGCCTTATGTTAATCCATGTAGCTAATTACTGGTGACACTTAGGAAATAGGAGATGTACTTCAAAGCTAGGATGATTGCCTGTTGTTCACCCAAGGACTGCATGCTGTCAAGAGGCTTCCCTGGGAACTGTATACAGTTCTCTTGGGACCTGATCCTTTCATCTCAAATCGCCTTATGCTTCATCAGGGGAAGCTTGAGTTCCATTCTGGAGTGCCCTGATATTAAACACTGGACTGAACCCATGGACTCATTCTGAAAGAACTCTTTGCAACTCTAAAGCTCACCATCTCTACTATGAAACTGACCTAAGAACTCTATTCATGTCTGTATGTATTAATGATCTTTTATCCAATACTCTTTTATTTTTTAATAAATTTTAGTTTAGTTAATAAGAATTGGCTGTCAGCATATATTAGGGTAAGATCTGAAATATTCATTTACCTGGAGGGTAGTGTATCTGATCCTTTGGGATTGGTAGAACTATTTTATACGATGAACAAGATTTTCAGTAATCCTCATCATATTTGACTTGGCTGTCTGGGTGGAAGCCCAAGGCTGGGTTGCTTTACAGGAACTGTATTCTGGTTTGTGAGTAACCAGTAAGGTATTGTAAAAGCTGTTTTGTTGCTGGCTGGGCGAATCAAAGTATTGGAATAACCACCAGTTTTGGGGATTGTCTGCCCCATTCTTCGCAGTTTGAGCAATCTCTGTGTGGCCCTCCTGGGACTCCTGTCACAGGTTATGCTTACTCTATAGATTGGCTAACATTGTGTGGATGAGGAAATTAAGTTTGGATATGGAAGGTGAGCAAACAGTTCTCAGGCTCTATACGAGTGGCAAATCATCATGTTTAGTTAGTTAATTTTGGTTTTAAGTTAGCTTCTCTTGGGTCTTTCTAGCTCTCTAGCTTCTCTTAAATTCATCTTCCACTCGAGAATTGAGAAACCTGGAGCATCGGACTCTTTGACATGCCAGAGGAGAGGCTGGTCCTTTGTCTCTTACACCAGGCTATCAAGGAACCGTGTGAGTATATTAATCTAAGAAGCTTTATAGTAAATGATATCAAATGTACCTCTAGAACAGCATTATTATTATTCTGTAATTCTGATTGATTACTTTTCCCTTTATGTCAATAAAAGTCTTTAAGACTGTATTTCTGTTCTCAGTGTGAGTGTCTGTCATACATCCCCAGGGTCCTTGCAAAACTCTGTGTAGCCTGATTCTGGGACAAGAACCGTATTATCTTCTGATCAGATTAATTGGCGAGCCTATAACCCATATTATATAAACAATAATATTAATCCCCTAAAATCAGGCAACAGTGCAGATTTATTTTAATGAATACAGCTTAAAAAAGACAATGGGGAAATTTAAGATGGGAGCTCAAAGGCAAATGCAATTGTTGTTAAGTAATATAGGCACTGATGCTCCACTGATGGATCTAGCAGAGAGGACCCGGGAGTGTGAATAAGAAGGAGAGGGCTCAGCTGCTATTGGAACTCCTCTGATGACATAATCCGGGAAGTGAACTCCTCTTTGAATCTAGTGGTTTTGTATTTAGGAATGCTGGATCCAGGAGTTGATGAGCTAATGGGGAAAGACTTGGTCACTTCTCTGACGTCTTAATATGAAGGGCTCGAGGGTGACTCTGTGGCACCGTGCCCCAAGGAAAAGGTGATTCAGAGATGCACCCCCTGGGAAGATCAGGGAGGCAGAATTATTTCCAGAGGGAGAGTGTTCAAGGGTGTGTGAAGGCAGCACTCTTTCTCCTGAGCTCCTACCCAATTCCTCAGGCCAGTGCAGACATGAGAGAGGAGGGGCCATGGCTCCCCTCCTCCTCTGCCCCCTTTGGAGTGTTTTCTCATGCTGGTTTGTTACACATGGGACCCAATCCAAAGCCCACCAAAGTCAGTGGGGGTCTTCAGTGGGTGTGGATCAGGATCACTTCTATTACGTGCTGACTCTACATCAGATTCTGTAGCCTGCTGCTGAGCAGGGGCAGATGGGGAAGGGCTCTGGATACCCTCCCCGCAACCATTGCATTGTTCGGAGCAGAGCTCCTCTTTAAGGTCAGCGGGTATCCAGCTGAAATCCCCACTTACCACTGGAAATTCGCTGCACGCATTGGGTCCAGGGCATAGCACACTCACACAGAGCTGGGGAAAGTTAGATTCTTGGGCTACCTTCTAATTTTCTGCTGTAACACCAAATGAATCTCAGCAGTCTGTGGGGGATATCAACGAATTGAAGGCATCCTGGAGTAAATTTCCATTTCATCTGGGACTGAGTGCACAGGCCTAATTTAGTAAAACTAATTAAAAAAATTAACCCCATTGTTCCTATGCTTAATTTAATTTACCTGTGGCGATACAGCCCAGAATCTGGAGGAGAAAATACAAATGTACTCTGCTCTCATTTATGCCCTTCCTCTGAAATCCTTTTGCACCATCGGAATTTGACCCTTTCTGAGAAAGTTCAGAGACTGTAGGACCAAAGCCTGGCTCTTGTCCATTGCTCAAACTTACACACTAATACCACAGCTGAATCAATATATACTTAAATACTTTAGCTTTTTCTAATGCTTTTTCTACCTGTCATCCTAAAAGATCCGAAGCCTTTAGCTTCAGCAGTTACTTCACCAACACAGAAATGCAGCCACCTCTGAAGCGGCGAGTGGCAGCTCCTCCACAGCACACAGCAACATCACACAACAGTTTTAGGATGGAAAATGAAGAACACTGTATCCAAACGAAGCTGCAAGAAGAATTCAGGCAGGCCAGTGAAAGCTGAAGTCCTGAACCTGCAACCACTTAAGCATGTGCTTACCTGTACGTACAAGAGAAGTCCTGTTGACTTCAAGGGACTACCCATATGCATAAAGCTAAGTATATACTGAAGTGATTGCAGGATTGGGGCATAAATTGGAATTTGGTCACAGAACATTGAGGTTAACCATCAACCCTCTTGTGAAAATTGACTTGAGATTGTCAAGGGCTCAAGACCTTATGTCTCTTGGGAAAGACTTCACCTCCAACAGCAGGGTGTCCCTGTAGGCCATGATGCTATAGTACTGCTTTGGCATTGGTTTTGACTCCAAATACGATGTATCTCAAATAAATAAACTAAAAACAAACAATTTAAATGGGTTCTGTTCTAAATTCCAAAGTTATGGAGTAAGGACCTACCCTTGCATGTATCTCTGCACAGAACTGAAATATACAGGAGTTTTGCATGTGAAAGAACTGTATGATCTAACCCCAACTTTTCCAAAACACACTGTTGTTCGTTTCCATTCACCCCATCCCCACAGGGTTTTAACATCATATTGCTGCAAGGACCTTAAGCACATGCTTTATTTTAAGCAGCCAGTGCTTAAAGTTAGGCATGTGCTTAAGTATCCTGTAGAACTGGGGCCTAAGACCTATGTGATCTAAAATGCTTTCATTAATAAAATCAGCTTTTCCCCAGGTGAGTAATTCACAATTCATTGTCAGATTCTCAAACTGAAAATATCTGCAATACAAAGAATGTGACCGATATGAAGCCCTTGTAGGTCTCCTTTGAACTCCTAATTTCTGTATGGAAATACTTTGTAAAATATGTTCTACATTGGTTATTAGCTTTTACTTTTTAATAATTTGGCAAGGTAATGGAATAGTTCTACCTCCTACCCTCCTCCTCCTTTTTTTTCCAGATTAGAGTAAAACATTTTTGGTTTCTAGATGAAATGAGTGGGATTTTCCAAAGCACTCAGCCCTGAATCCTCAAAGGTATTTAGGTTCCTAACTCCTATTGAAATAAATGGAAATTAGGTGCCTAAATACTTCTGAGGGATCTGGGCCTCAGCACTGGTCTGCTGTAGATTTACCATTGACTACAGAAGGAGCAGCATCAGAGCAGTGCTGCGAGCTTTTGAAAATCTCTTTCCAAAAGGGGGACTCTTAGCTGGGTTGTGTTGATTTCTCTTGCTGGAGAGGGCTTTATTTTTTAGTTCACCTCAATCAAAGAGTGCACTTTACCTTCTTGTTTGTTTGAATCCATGGCTGTGCGATGCTGCTCGTCCTCCCTGGGGAGTTCTGGCTCTGGCCTCACTTCAGAGGGCTTTTACTGTGCACTGAAAACATCCCATGCTTTGGAATAACTAGCATGTGAGTTCAATGAGGAGTCGGATGATCCAAGCCCTATTTTCAGAAAAAGTATAAGGGGGTTATTGAGCTAGATCTTGAGGCAGATACTGAGCAAACACTGAAGGAGAGAGAACAAGTTGAACTTGCATGTCCCAGGAGGGACTACAGGGATGTGGTGACAGCACAAAATCCCTCTTCCTTTACTCTTTCTTAAACCCCATGTTCCCAGGACCAGGTGCTGGCAAAGAAGAGGTGGGTGGGTAGGTTTCCATCTGCTTTCCCCTTTAGACTCTTTCCTACCCAAGGAGAGAGGCCTCATGGCTTGTTAAACTCTGAGGCAAAACAACCTGGTTTTAAGCATTTGATGAGCACTTACGGAAATGCATTGATTAAAGCATATGCCCCTCTCCGCGTTCTACTGCCATTCGTCTGCTGAACACTTCGTAAGCCTGTCTATGGGCCAAGTTATTCACTCAAGAGATGCTCATTGTGCAGGGTTTATGACTGGTCACACCGCTGCTCAATGCTGGCCAGTCCCCCTGACTTTCAGAGGCGATGGGCACCTGGAGCGCTCCTTGAGGTTACTGGGTGCTGTTGGTATGCAGCACCCCTGAAAATCAGGCCAAAAGAGCATGACTACCTTTCCAGCTCACTCACACACCGAGAGCACAAGCAGCCCTCCCCAGCACAGGCACTTATCTCTTCCTTTACAATTCCCTCGGAGCATAATCTTCTCCACAGTAAGGACCCCTGGGTTTCACTGGAGGGATCCGGTCATTCCAAATCCCAGATGGCTACAAACTTGTGTATGTTATAACTCCCACCAGAAATAACCACCTACGCCTCATACACCTTAAACTCCCCAAGGGCTAGATTATAACCCTTTTTGGTCCTAACCAACATAAAAACACAGAGCAGAATCAGAGCCGCTAGGCTGTGAAATGCTCACACCAACCTTTTGAAAATGCTCCGTAACTACCAGTACTTGGGCTATGTCTACGCTACCGCGGTAAGTCGACCTAAGTTACGCAACTCCAGCTATGTGAATAACGTAGCTGGAGTCGACGTACCTTAGGTCGAGTTACCGGGGGGATCTACACTGCGGGGGGTCAATGGGAGAAACTCTCCTTACTCTTCTCGTCGGGGCTAGAGTACAGGGGTCGACTGGAGACCGATCTGCTGTCGATTTGGCAGGTCTTCACTAGACCCGCTAAATCTCAGAGCGTCGATCCCGGCTGTAGTGTAGACCTGCCCTCAGGCCATGGCTACTCTACAAACTGTGGTGTAAGCCAGTTCCGTCGACATAAAGCCGCTGCAGGTAGTATATCGCTTGTGCACGTGCATACTTGTCGCCTTGCGTCAGCGCTGCACATACTCACCAGGCGTGCTGGTGTTGAGGCACAATGCAGTGCACCAGGGGTAGGGATTCCAGTGTGCAACCTGCCACCATCCAGTGCACTTTTTGGAAAGTTTTGGCAGGGCAGAAACGAGTCGCACAAGGGTGACTGGGAGCAAGGGGTCAACTTCGCAGCATGCAACTGTCTCCATCCCACAATGTCACTGATATCCTGTACTTTTTGCGCCTTTTTAAAAAAAAACCACGAACATGCATGGCCGTCCTTGCTGCCCACCATCTCTGACAGATGCATGGAGCCGGCACGCAGCACTGCACTACTGTCATAAGCATTGCAAGCACAGGACAGGCGACCCTTCAGTATTTGCAGAGCTGTAAGAAGCACTGAATCAGCGGGGAACATGAAGATTTTGTGGAGGACAGATCGCTGCGAGACACAGCAAGAACCAATTCAGAGTTGTTGGGGGCATTCACCACCAACAGCTGCAGATGATGGAGCGCCACTTCTTCGCTTGAGAAATGAGCGCTGACTGGTGGGACTGCATCGTAAACGCCAGCTTGGGATGATGAGCAGCGGCTGCAGAACTTTCCGATGTGCAAGGCCACATTCCTGAATCTGTGCCTTGAGCTTGCCCCAGTCCTCCAGCGCCGGGACACCACACTGAGCGCTGCACTGACAGTGGAGAAGCAAGTGGGGATCGCACGGTGGCAACTTGCGACGTGGGATTACTACCGCTCGGGGGAAATCATTTTGGTGTTGGAAAATCCACTGTCATGTAAATGTGCAGGGCCATTAATCGTCTCCTGCTGGAGCAACAGACCGCACGCACATCTCTCTTTTGTCACCAGGCCACCAGGCCACAGGCTCCAGCAATAGAAAGAGCTACTTTTCTATGGTTATGCAAGTTTTGTTGGTGGATCACTGGGGATGCTTCACTGACGTCAAGCTGGACAAATCAGGAAAAGGCATTTCAAAAATGTGTGGTACTTAAAAGGGGAGGAGACTAGAGCCTTCCAGTCTCTGTGACCCCGGGGCAGTGGAGTTCACAACCGTGACCCAGAGCAGAGGGTGTCGGCGGGCATTGTGGGACGGCTGCTGGAAGACTGGTAAGGTCGACATCAGTAATGCAGTGTGTACACTCACACTGCACCGACCTCAGAACATCAGCCACGGTTCAATGCTGTTTGGAAAGGTGGTGTTAATATGCTGCTATAACAGGACACTTACATGGGCAGGAGACCAATTTAAGCGTAGACACATGCACAGCTAGGGTGATGCAAGGCAGCTTATGTTGAGCTTACTTCGTGGTGTAGCCCAGGCTGCAGTGCTCTGAGAGACAGGCTTTCACTGACGCACTGTAGAAATGCTCAGTAAGTGCATTGCTGAACATTGACTCCAACGGCTTAGATAAAAGGTAGGAGTTTGTATGACAGCTGCCATCTGGACTTACACATTGTGGGTGGAACTTGAGTATTTCCAGGGCTAAAAGCATGAGTCTCTACAACTTGAGCTAAAGAGCTGGGCTGTACTTAACAGGGTTAGATTACCCCAGGGTGTACAACATGTGACCTATCCAAGGGGATGTGTGTAAATACCTGATGGGAAAGGGGAAAATACCCAGCACTTGGTGCAATCTGGTGTTATGAGCCCCATGGAGGGTCATTCCTAATAAGGATGAGATAGCAGCTTCCAAAGGAGGTGCGCTCCATAAAGAGAGTAATCAACCCAAATGGTCCTTCAGCAGGCATGGAACTTTAACAAGGTGCCCAAGAGATGCCCTTGCACTGGACATGTTCTGGGCTTTTTTAGGCTATCCTGCACTGCCTATGCAAGCAGAACATTCATTGACCGATTTGACCACCAGTGTGAGTGGGGAGGGGTAAAACTTTCACTGACGGTCATTGTGATTTTTGCATGTGTAAAGATCAAGCCTTTTAAGTGGGTTCAGGTTAGTGGGATAATTTAATGATTCATTAGATCTGATCTTTATCAGTTAATAGCTGCCTCTTTGTTCCAATGAATCTAAATAGAAGAATGTCAGACTTCTTTTACTGACTGACATGACCCCAATAAGTAACTAGAATTGTTTGCTTCTTGGAAATTATAGCTATAATGTTATGGGGTTTATTTTATGTTTTAAAAATATAGTTCATGAAATAGTAGCACAGTTACAGATTTTAAAAGAACAGGTGATGTAATGTTCTTGTTTCTATGGTAAGGTGAACTCAGACACATTATACTTTAGTAGTAATTTCTATCCCTGTTTGGCTTCTTAAATGTGTGGCTTAATATGTTCCTATTTACTAGAGCTGGTCAAAAATTGAAAAAAATAATTGTGGGTGGTTTTTGTTCTGCAGAATTTGAAAATGAACAAAAAAAAATGGACTTGCTTTTCACAATGAGTGGAGAAGAAAGGAAAGAGAATAAAATGGGGGAGTAGAAAAGGAAAACCAAAACATTAAAAATGAAAAATTGTGATTGTTTTCAACAAAACATTTCAAAATCACAATTTTTTCACAGAAACATTCCATTAAAAATAGTTGTCTTTTTTCAACAACAAAAAACTTGTTACAAAATTGGAGTCAACTCTGCCTTTATGTTGTTAATGTGGACCATTAATTATGCAGGAGGTGCAGTATGGCTTAATTAAAGTATCTGTAGGAACCTTTGCATTTCTGTGAGTGTCTTACTGTGTTCAGCTCTAGCATTGCATTGCTATAGTTTTTGTATTCAATGTTCCAGTTTGTTTGCATGTGAGAAATATAAGACATTGTCCAGGCTTAATAATACTAGGTGTTCAGGCTTCTATCCTGCAAACACTTCAACCCACACATAACTATGCTCGTGAGTGGCCTCATTGACTTCAATAGACTAACTCGTGTTTCCAGGATCAGCCCTGACAACCCAGATTAGAATTTGAAACTCACCCCTCTTTCAAGCAACTGTAATGGTGCAACAGTGACTTTACGCTTTGTAATGCTGAGATTATTTGGCTGGAAACAGTTTTCTGCTAAACTGAGTTAAAATAATAGCCCATCTGTTTCCAGTATGATGGCCATATTTTAGCAACTCTGATAGACAAAAAAGCTATTATTTATGTATTTATTTATTAATGAAAGCTTAGAATTTGCAGAATGAAGCAAAACAGGGCGAGACCCTGCAAAATCACAAGATGCACATAGTTTTCATGCCCAGGCTTTTCTGTTTTTGATTTTGAGTCATCAGGCTTCTCAGAAGTGTATAGCATGTGTTTCAGTGAGAACATTTCGGAGCCTTCTTGCTGCAAACTGTCCCTGCAACAGACCCTTGTGCCTGTCAGGTTGGAGAGGAAGAATGTTCTTTGGAATGGGACATGGGGTGACGAGCCATTACGCTGTGATAACTGTGGTGTATTGAAAACTGTGTTAAAATTATGCACTATCATTTTAAATTTCAGAGTTTTCCCTGGTCCTGCTTGCTGGCTGGGGGGGTCTGCAGGGAAGTGTGTGATCTGTGCCTAGCAGCAGTCAATCTGCACCAACAGCCTAGAGAGAGGTGGGGGTGAGTTTTGCTGCTCTGTTTCTCTTTCCTACCTACATCTTTATGTGCCTAAATACCTTTGTAAATCTGGTCTTTGGGGCTTATTTTTTCCAGAAGTCCTGAGCATCCACAGCTCCCGTTGACTCCAGCCACAGTTGCAGGTGCTCGGTACTTCTGTGTGTTAGGCCCTAGATGTCTCAAGTTGGGCCCCCAGAAAATGAAGAACACCCAATTAGTGGCCACTTATGCAAAGTGATTTTGGTGACACCACATAGGAAGGATACGCCCTGTGCCAGAGCCAGGGATAGGACCTAGTTCTCCTATGTCACCCTCAGCTGTCTTAATCATAAGACCATCTTGTCTCTCAATGCAGCTTTCTGTGTCATGCACTACACAGCTCTGCTTCGTTCACCACCCATCCTCTGCATGGAATGAGGGAGGGGTACAGTGGAAAAAAGAAAAGGCGACCGTGGAATTAAAATCATCACGTGTACACCCAAGGCCATCTAAATTCTGGAATTTCCTAGTTTTTTAAGTCCAAGACTTTCCAACCTTAATAATAATCCTCTAACTTATTTTTGTCTTTAAAATGGGGGAGGGGGGGCATAGGGCTCGTTCACTCACTCATCTGGGGGCCTGTAATGGGATGTCCACCCCACACAAGGCCTGAAGGGGTAAATTAGGCCAATTAACCTATAGGCCACACCTGGAGGAAAGCCAGGGCATGCTAAGGAGGAGCTAGGCTGGGTTTATAAAGCCAGGGAGCTGGCAACAGAAGAGAAGCAGGCTGCAGTCACTCCCTGGGAGAACAGAGGTGCGGTTGGAGCGTTACTCCCTCAGAGGAGGGGGTTGTGGGGCTGGCAAACCCAGAGAAGTGGGGAGAGCCAGAAGGTAAGGAAGGGCACAGGGAAAAGGCACCAAGGTTTAGGATGGTGCAGGCCTTGGCTGCTGACTAGAGGGTCCCTGAGCTGGAACCCGGAGTAGAGAGTGGGTCTTGGTTCCTCAACCTGCCACTAGGGAAGTGGCGCCGGTTGGACAGTGAATGGGAAGACTGCCTAAGGCTGTTCATTAGAAAAGACTTTGATTCCCTGGAAGGAGGAAAAACACACAGTGACCTGGCCAGAGGGCCAAGTCCTGAAGAAGGAGCACCTGGAGTTGCAGAGACTGAGAGAGAGCGGCAGTAGAGCGTGCAGCGAGCAGCAGAAGTGGGCTCCAGATCTGGAAGACCCTAATCCCAAGAGTAGTCAGGAGGACCTAGCGGTGCATGCACCCGTGACAGGTCCTCCAAGTATTTTATGAAGGTGAATATGCAGGAATAGTTCAATTTGCATATGCTTCCTGTCCATGTACATCATGAGCAGGACCTTCTAGATCAAAGCACTGATCTCTTGCCGTTAACTGGTAGCAGTCGTAGGCTGTTATCACTAACGCCCTGCCAGTGTGTTACATGTCTCTGTTCAGGCTCCCCTTTTGTACTTCTCCCATGCATGGCTCATCAGCATGGGTTTAAACCTTCAGCATCACAGCCGAGATCTCTACCTCATGATCTAAAGGAGCAATCTGCTAGCTGGCAGCAGGATAAGCAACTCTCCTCAGCCAATGTGTTATACAGCCAAGCATACCAATTTGTAACAGTCATTTGGAGAAGTGATGCAGCCAAGTCAGAGAGATTTGGGTCTGCCACATGGGATAATCAGGATCTATTCCCAGGTCTGCCAGAAGTGACCTTATGCAGCCTCTCAGATCATTAACAACCCTATGTAAAATATTGAGACTAGTTGCCTGCCTTCTTAGGTTGAGCTAAGGAATACGAGCTGTGCAGAATTATTAACACCAATCAATGGGACAGTTCGTTATCATTTCTATTATGGTAGCACCCAGAGGTCCTGAGTAAGGATCAGGACCCCATTGTGGTAGGCACAGTCCATGCATAATAATAATAATAATGAGTCTCTGTTCAAAAGAGTTTCCAGTCTATACATATGATGAGACCACAACAGGTGGATAAAGCGTAGAAATGGAAAGGGAAAAACTAGGGCCTGGTCTACACCTAAAACTTAGGTCACACCCCTGAGAGATGTAGTTAAACAGACTTAAGCCCTGGTATGGACACCACTAGGTCGATGGTAGAATTCTTCTGTTGACCTCGCTACTACCTCTCGAGGGGGTGGATTTACGACAGCGATGGGAAAAACCGAACCCTCGCTGGAGCAAGTGTCTACAGTGCTACAGCTGTGCTGCGGTAGCGCTTGTCGTGCCTTAGCTTAACGGTAAAGTGAGATTGGGGAGGGGGAAAGTAGTGCATTTGTTGTGTTAATGTGTATGTTGCAGGTGCGTGGGACTGATTGATAGAGGGGTGGAGTCTGTCAATAAGAGTGTGAATGTGATGCATAGGGCTGAGGTATGTCATACCTCTGGATAGTGCCTTGCTTGTACTGCTTGGGTGCATGCATGTTGTCCGTAAGCAACTTTAACTTTATTTTAACAACAGTTTTTCATTGTGGAGAAAATTCTGTCCAACTCCTGGATGGCTGCACTGGGGTGGAGCATGGAGCAAGAAACTTAGTCATAGATCCCAAGGCCAGAAGGGACCATTGTGATCCTCTGGCCTCCCATATAAGACAGGCCTTGCACAGCTGCAGAAGGGCCGCTGGCATTGGCCATAGCAGTTGCTGCACTCTGTGGAGCAGAGGCAGGAGCGGGATTGCAGCAAGGAGTCAGAGAGAAGGCACTGCCCGGAACCTATCCACCCTTCTGGACCACCCCACCTGCCTCCTTCAGGGCCCCCTGCAAAATAGGTTAACAATGTCTAAGTAGGGCCAGAGAATCCTTTGTTAGTCTCTAAGGTGCCACAAGTACTCCCATCCTAGCAGTGCGGCTGTCTTTCATTTGACTCGTAACTGCAGTTTGTAATTTCCTGATGCGTCCCTAGGTTCTTCATGAAATAATTGCATGATGTTGGATGCTTTCCAGCCTTCAAGGATTACTCCTGGACTCAGTGAACATAGCACTGTCTCTCTGTCCCTATTCCTCCTGAATTGTTGAATACCCAGGGTAAAATCCATCAGCCCTTATTCAGTACTAATTCAGGCAAGACTCCCCTCTTCTCTGAATTAGGACTGACTCAGAACAGCAGGGTTTGACCCCCATCTTCTGGTTCTTTGTGTTTTCTTAGTATTAGGAGCTCTTATCCCTTTATAATTTCTGTTGCAACAGTACGTGTATATATTGCTTTTTCCAAGCCAATACATTTGATTTGGCTGAATATCTTCTACCTCCTTCCTACAGTATGGAAAAGGCTTTGAAAAAAAGGAACTGGGTGGCTCAGGGGAGCAGTAATAGGAAATGGGATCCTTCATGTGTAGGCTGCTGTTTCAGATCCTGTCTCCAATTGGTAGTGCATGCATACGCCAAAGAAATATAGGTGCAACTCTAGCACTCCATCCAGGAGGATGCTTTGCTGTACTGTTGGTAGGACTCGCCTCGGCAGTCACGATTTCCCAGGTTCACCTCATTTGCCAGCTCGCAGAGAAGGTTTTTTGTTTTGTTTTTGCACCTATTAATGCTAGAAACATTTAAAAAAAGAAAAAGTTCACACTGTGCAATTTCAGCGTGTCACCAGTGGTAGGCTCAGTCTGGCCGGCCGGCCAGGCATTCCATACCCTTGCTCTTGGCGAACATACTAATTATACACATTTATTCAGCTGTAGCCTGCTCATCACCCACCAAAGCTCAAACTCCTCTTCGCCCTACCCCGCTCCTTCCACAGACGCCTGGGGGAGCAGCTAGACAGGCTTGGCATGTTCTGGCTCTGTTGGAGAGAATTCTCCAGGGACAATCCTCTGCTACCACTCCTGCATCATTTTAAAAGTGAAGCTGTTACCTCCAAGGAGAGAGGTGGTCTTGAAGGCACAGTATCCAGAATCCAAACAGTTCATGCTTTTTTACATCACCTCCAACACCCTGAATGACATCTGAGAACAAACTGAAGACCAGTGTCTGCTTTGGAGGACAGGCGGACTTAGCACCAGAAGCACTACGCGAAGACTCTGTTCTGCCCAGTTTGCCTTACGGTGAGTAGCTCTTACATGAGAATACCCACATCAGGGTGACTCACCAGGCATAAGGGTTGTAGGAGCAGACAATAGCTGGGCGGCCACATTCTGCTTTTGCTAAAATTTCAGCGGGATCTTCAGGGATAGCCCCACAGAGCTGGCAATGCAGCAGTCCAGTCTGGGCGTGACCAGCGCCAACCTCAAGCATTCAGAAATCATGAGATTGAAAACTATAAATGGGAGGTTCTTTCTCTTTGCATTCTGTGTTTTAAGCCTCAAGGGGGCTCTTGTGTCATGTTTTCAAGCTTTGTTCTGCAACCATGAGGCTAGCAGCGGCTGTTGTGGTTTTTTTTTTTCAATGAAAGCTGAATTTCTCATGAAATCATCAGACTAAAAGAACCAGAGAGCGTGTGGTAAAATTGCAAGAGTTGGCAACATTGCCTCACAAATGCTCTAGGGTGGGTTACAGAGATTGAATAATGCAGGTCACTGCCTCTGGAAGCTTGACCTTGAGGGCTTGTCTACACGGGCATGTTTCTGCGCAGCAAAGCACTTTTTGCGCTCACACTGCAGACGTGCACACACTGCCAAGCCACCCTGTGCGCACAAACTCCGCAGTGGCAGCGCTGCAAAAACCCACCTCGACGAGAGTCATCAGGCTATTTGCACAGCGGCTTCAGTGCTCTATGGCCAGTGTAGACGATTGCTTTCTGCGCTGTAATTGGCCTCCGGAGCTGTCCCATAATGCCTCACATGACTGCTCTGCTCATTGTTTTGAACCCCTGCCCTGGAGACATGCGCCCCCCCCTTTCAAAGCACTGTTTCTGACAGCCCTTGCGTGCTGTGCTGATCTGCTCCGGGACACACAGCAAACCATTAACGTGGAATGCTTGTGCTGTTGAACACAGAGGGGCAGGGCCGGCGCAACCCTAGGGCGCTGCTATTTTGAGGGCGCTGGCGCTGCGGCCGCCCGTAGAAATTTGGGGGCGGGACCTTCCGCCGCTGCTGTTGGGGGCGNGGCGGGACGTTCCGCCGCTGCTGTTGGGGGCGGGACCTTCCACCGCCTAGGGCGCCGGCAAAGCTGGCGCCGCTACTGCAGAGGGGTGTGTGTGTGTGTGTGAAAGAGAGAGAGAAATTGTTGTGCAGAGAGCCCAGGGAGGGAGGTGGGGGCTAATGTTGGGGTTTCCCCCGCCTCAGTACTGGTTGCTTCCTGCCACTGTCTGAACTTACAAGACAGCATGCTGACATACTCTGTCCCGCAAAACACACTGTCTCTCCCCCCAGACACACACACTCCCCTTCTCCCCCCCACATTTCAGTTGAACAGCAGCTGGCAATGTAATAGGATGCCCATGGAACAATGGGATTGGGAAACCTGCATCATGTGATGCTGTGCCTGCCCCATGAAGCATTGCAAACCCTTCCCAAAGCACCCTGCGGCCAGTTGCACTGTGGGATAGCGACCACAATGCACTGCTGTCTTTGCCTTGCAAGAGCTGCTAATGTGGATGCGCGCCAGCGTCACAAGGAGCACAGTGTAGACATGCAACGGAGGTTTAATTCCAGCATTTTAATAAACGTGGTATCACTTGTGGCACAGAAACTTGCCAGTGTAGACGTACCCTGAGACAGATCGGCGGGTGGCAATGGTACAGGGTACAAAACATTGCGGGTTTTTTCTTCTGCTATTTAAGGAATGGGGAAAAAAATCCCCATTCCCTATTTTTATACACTCTTGTCCCTTCCTTTATCCAGCCAAGCGTTCAGATGGCAGCAGGGCTGCAGATCTCACCTTCACTGTTGGGGACAATAGTTACGCCCCCCCCTCCCCTCCTTCAGCCTTTCTTGGTCCTTGTCTACACGGGGAAATTGACCGGCAAAGCTATTCCAGACTAATGATTCCATTATAGCTACTCTGGTATAATTTACCTGTTATGGAATAACTCCCCCATGGGAACGCTCTCGTCCAGACAGGGGGCTTGTCTACACGTCCAGCTCTGCAGCATGTCTGGTGAAGACACTCTATGCCGACAGGAGAGCGTAATAAAACCACCTCCACGAGAGGTAGTAGCTGTGTCAGTGGGAGCTCTCCTGCCAACATAGCGCTGTCCACACTGGCGCTTGTGTCGGTGTAACTTATGTCACTCGGGGAGTGGTTTATTCACACCCCTGAGCGACGTAAATTATGCCAATATAAACTGTAGTTTAGACATCGCCTTGTCTGTGGAATAGTTCTTCTGGAAAAGCTATGCTGATCAATTTCCCTAGGTAGCAAAGACCCCAGAAAGGCTCCTTTCAGGGCTAGCGAGTATGAGTTTTCTCCCTGTGTGCTGAGAGAGAACTAGATTGGGTCTGACTACCTCATTGGCCCCTGCAGACTAGGAAGCTGAGGCTACTGAGGACTGCCCCCACAGTCTTTCTGACCCCCCCCCCTCCCCCAAAAAGAGAGCTGGTCTGTGTCACGCCCTTTAGAGAAGAAAGGAGGACAGGTAGATATGGGTCACCCAGCATGTCTGTTCTTCCCGGCAGCCTGTAGGTGAGGAGATGGGAGCCCCTCCCAGCAGTCAGGAGGACAGAGTATGACACACTGACTCTGAATACTGCAGTGAGGGCCTGTGGACTTTGAGGGATGCTGCCCCTAATGAAGTTAAATATTAAAAGCACTGATCTATTGGATTCAGTTTAATAATCTCATTTGGTGACTGTTTCCTGTGCCTCTTGTGCAGCCACAGAACAGGTCCCCGTCCAGCACGGGTGCAGAATTCAGAGTGCTGGGGACTGTTGGCACAGGATTTAGGCTCTGTGCCATATGCCAGTGGTTCTCAACCAGGGGTACGCATATCCCTGGGGATACGCAGGGGTCTCCCAGGGGGTACATCAACTCATCCAGATATTTGCCTAGTTTTAAAGCAGGCTACATAAAAAACACTAGGGAAGTCAGTACAAACTAAAATTTCATACAGCCAATGACTTGTTTACACTGCCCTATATACTATACACTGGAATGTAAGGACAATCAATCTTTATACTCCAGTTGATTTATTTTATAATTATATGGTAAAAATGAGAAAGTCAGCAATTTTTCAGTAATAGTGTGTTGTGACACTTGTATTTTTCTCTGATTTTGTAAGCAAGTAGTTTAAGTGAGGTCAGGGGCGACAGATTCTTCCTAAAAGTGTGTGGGAAGGGCACAAGGCCCCGCCATTCTTGTGCCCCTGAATGAGGTGGAATTTGGGGTATGCAAGACAAATCAGACCTGAAAGGGGTACAGTAGTCTGGAAAGGTTGAGAGCTACTGCCATATGCAATGGCAAACAGAGCATCGGTAAATATCCCTGGGAGAACTTGGGGTGACCACGCATAGGCCAAAAGATACTTTACAGGGGAGCAAAGGCACATTGAGACCTAAGCTATCTCCCCAGACCCTGGGATACAAGCAAAGGGAGAGGTCAGTTGGGGATCTGGCTTCCCATGCACACTCTGCAAGCAATAGGCCAGCTGTTTCTGGCAGCAGGACCACTGACTGAGGGAACAACTCCAGCCAGAGCCTCCTGACTGGGAGACTGCTCTGCCCTGGAGACACAAAACACCCGATTCCATCTCCAACCGGCCAGAAGACTGCACCTCATTCTACAAGATGCTGACCTGGAGACAGTGATTTGCAGAGTTCCAGCCTCCAGGTTGGATTACTGTAACACATCGATCAGAGCTAGGAAAAGCTCTAACTGGTGCAAAACGCAGCAGCCCATCTGCCTAGCAACACAGGCCAGCAGGAACATCCCAACGCAGTAATACCGGCTCCCTGGTATATAGTGGTCACAGTGCAACTTCTCTGTCCATAACCAAAGCCCTCCATGGGATTGGCCCGTGGCCCCGACTGTCTGAGAGACCCTCTCCCAGCAAGACCACGGCCTCTCACCTCAGAAGCATTCTACTGGAACAATGCAACTGCCGGCCAATAGGAGGGGACTGCTCAACGTTCCCAGGAGCAGGCGCTGGACCATGGGACTTGCTACCAGAAGAGATGACAACGACCATGGAATGGGCCAGTTTCACAACAAAATGCAGAACTCATCTCTGCAGCTTAGTTTCCCCCCAGCGCACTCGCGCTTTCTCTCGCTCACACAATCGGCTGATCAAGTTGCTTCTCCTACAAACTGACAAGGAAGGCAGAGACTTAGCTTGTTCCTATTTTGCCACACTCGCCAGGTGCTGCCCAGATTGCCCAGGGATGGGGCCTGTCCAGAACATCCCAGCCCAGGGTAACGCAGGGACCGACCATGGCAAACCTGATGTAGGAAAGGGACAGTTTAGTGCGAACAAGAAATTGGGCTAGGAAGGCTTTTTCTGCCTGATGCTTTGCAGCCCTTTGGCTGCAGCTGTCCCTGAGGGACGCTCACCTCCTCCTGCAGACACCCCACAGGAAGGCCCCAGAGAGGGAGCTAAAATCAGATTCCTCTCACTGAGTTTTGCCACATCATTCCATGGGGGCGAGGAGTGGCATTTTCCCTCCTCCCCAGGGAAAGAACAGGGTTCTGCCCCTCAAATCAACACATCCTCCAAATTGGCAGAGATCCCAGGAACCAAAGCCATCCGTAGCAGTGTCTGTCCTGCCCCAGCTCTGGCAGCCTTGGCCTCCCACCCCTCCAACTTCCAGTGGAGCTGCACTGCCATGGCCTCCTCCACGAGAGACTGCCCCTGGAGCTTCCCCTTCTCCCCACAACAGAGGAGTCATTGTGCAAAAGTTAGTGCAGCAGGAGTCTGAATCGATCGAATGTGGGGCACTGAGAGAGGAAAATTCCCATCCTTCCCTCTATGATCCCAACTCGCCCTATGCTCTTGTGGATCTCTGGACTGTCCATGGAGGGAGAAAGTGCTGCTGCAGAGACAACACTGAAAGGAGGCGATCTATGCATGAAATACTCCCTCTGTGCATAACCCCCCACTCCCTTTTATGAACTACAGCTTCTGCAGCAATGGTCTGCTTGCCTTTCTACCAATATGCAGCATGGGGCTCAGGATGGCACAGATTGGGGAAATGATCAGTTATTTAAAAAAAAAAAAAGACGACAAAGCATGAGCATCAATAAGTTAGTGTTTCAACCCAAGCGAGACTCAATATGCTGACTGCACGGCTACTGTTTGTTTGGCTTTTGGTCCCATTCCGTTTCTGAAATCATGAATTCCCTGTACTAAATACAAAGGGAAGCTAGTTATCCATTTTTGTTGGTAATCATTTTTCCCCCCTTTGCTCCCCAAGCGATCTTCAGTGTGTTGCCTCCTTTAACAAATCTAGTTCCCAAATATGTTGTGTCAGAATCTATCCGCAACCTTATTTGCATAGTTCCCGTTTCACAACTGATTGTTCTATTAGTCATCCCGTGTCCATAAAGAGCAGACATTTCCTCGGAGGGTAAAAAACAAATGATTTCCTTTTCATATTACCCCTAGAGTCTGACTAATTCTAATTTTATCTACATACATGTATTTCAAATGAGCATGCCTTCCAGTTCAGATCTCGATTTCGCCGCTAATGGTATGGGCTATTAGGTCTCTTTACCCTTACTCTGATAGTTTAGATACAAATAGAGCCTTAAAAGTTTGTTTGGCAATCTGGGAAACTGCACAGGCAAGAAAAGAAATTAGCCAGAAATAATTGCAGTGCATCAAACAACTGAGGAATGATTTTTGCTCTTAGAAAATATCTTAACTACCTGCTTATGTGCTGCAAATCCGACACCCAATAATCACATGCCACTAGCTTTTCCCACTAGCATGAAAAATGCCATTATTAAAACAATTCTAGACCCGAAGCTCAGGACATTTTAAACTTACCCAAGGCTAGGTAAAAGCTCCTTCCGTGGTGGTGCTTGGCGGAGTTGGGACTGTATAAAAAAGAGAGATGAACGCTATGGTAGCCTGATGTTTCCCAGAATGGGACCGTCACATGCTAATCACTCATTTTAAACGCAGGCATAACAAATGCCTTCTAATTATGTAAGCTCCAGGTCACATCCCCGGGGGTAACTCAGGACTGTGTGTTTGGCAGAAGACGATGCTGATTTTTTTTTTTGATTTTTTTTTTACATTAGAATAGTACGTTTTTGCAGGACTCTTTGTAGCACTGGAAAGTGTGTTAACCCAGGGCCTGAAGCAACAGCCTTGTTTCTGTCTGGGGCTGCAAAACTCCACCAGGCTTAGAGGGTGCAGCATGCCCTCCGTTCCAGCTTGGCTGGACATTGTGGGGTAGCCTCCTCTCTACCCCACAGTAGCACTGACTCTGTGCCATGCCTGAGCTCCTGTTGTTCCTGGGGGTGCAGAGGTCAGGAGAGGCTCCTTGCACCTTCTCCTTCCTTGTTTGTGCACGCAAAGGCAGGTGTGGCCCTAGTGGGGTCCCAGAGCCCGAGCTCCAGCCTGACCCCAGCTATCTACACTGCCCCTTCAGTCAGCTGTGGGTTTTTAATTGCAGTGTAGACATGAAGACGGAGGGCAGCACCAGCAGGGCGAGTGGTAGCACAGGGGAGCAGCAACCATTTATTTTCTGTTTCTCCTTAGACTGTGATAAATTTCCAACAGAAAAAAGTGAAGGGGGACGGGATTAGCAGTGCTCCACCTCTGCCCCATTACGGCTCTGCAGCACTCACTCGAGAGACCCTACAAAGTTCAGAACGCTTGGGGGCAGGGGGGACCACTCATCTCAAACCTGAAGGGATCAGGAAAGGTTTTCTGTTATTCCAGTGAGTCACTCCATGGGAGCAGCCAGAGTAGAAGCAACAATACCCAGGATAGGCGCGACGAACAACAAAGAAAAGAAGAACTTGCTCTTGCAGCTACAGGACGAAGTCCGGTCCAGAGGCACCCTTCAGGCAGAGGTAACTGAAATTCACTGTGCAGCCCACTTGAGTACAAACACTGTGGAGCAAAGTAAGTGGCTTAGTGAAAAAGGGTTCCAGATAAACAGCCTCAAGGACAGGGAGAGGCTGACTCCTAAGTTATTAGCAGGCCTGCAAAAAGACTATGCCTTTCTTAAATCAAGCATTTAGGACACAGAGACTTGCTGCTGGTGGGCCCATGTGCAGCTGGTGCATAGCCCAGAAGGGGAAGAATGAATGCTTCCAGGAGTATCCTGGAGCTCAAGCACTGCATGGACTTCCCAGGGGGAGCATCTTCCAGCTGGCAGCGACATAGCAGAAGCCACTGCCAGCAGTACTGATGAGCAGCAGGTAGATGAGCCCTCTTCTGCCCCAATCCCCACAAAGCTAGGACTTGGGGGCACATGGCCTCAGAAATCCCCACACACACTTCCAGCAGCCTCTGGGAGCAGCACACTCTCAGACTCAGGAGCCCAATGACGTCAGCAGTAGAGCCGGCCCAAACACAGAACCCCCGATTTGCCGGATGTTGTGACATTTGGTCTCGTTCCAGTTTAGTCCAAAACCACAAGCTGGGAATTCCATGAAATATTCGTTTCAGAAACACTGATGCATCCCCAGATCTTGGCAGCAATTTATGAAACTCTGCCAGGGCTCCCACTGGCTCCAGCTCCAGGGCAGCCCTGGAGCCGCAGAGCCTAGAAGCCAGGGTCCCCAGTGGCCCTCCAGGAAACAAGCCAGGAGTCCAGTGGAACCCTGCCTGTGATTTGACAACAGTTTTGTCAAACTCGAGGTTTCCACTAAACGTTTCCGGTTTGACGAACTGGGATTTTTCTGATGAAACTCTAGTCAGCAGTTCCACAGTCTATGAGCTGTTGGGCAAGACTGACGGCTGCATGTCTGTGCGTCAAGATAGAAATGTGGAGACCACACAAAGAAGAGGGCTGTGGAATCCTTTACAGAGAGCCCCTTGCGGGACCCGAGATAAGAACTGCAGTATCACCAGCCCTGAGCCGTCATAAATGATAAGCCAGGCCCCAAAAATCACAAGCTTTGCGTAGAAATGATGAGACGTTTAACAAATGGTAAATGTTGGGTAGTTTTCATTCACCACCTAGTTTTTGAGCTTTAGGGGTCATATTTATCCAGCCTTTCACCACAGCCACAAGAGCTAAACATTTAGTATCATTTTTGTTTTAATGGAAGATGAGATTCTCACTTAATCACCTCTCCCCAGGAGCTGTGGCTTTGAGTAAAACACCCAAAATCATGAGAGTTGGCAACACTGCTGAGTATAAGCGCCCCGCCACAAGAATGCCTTATTTCCAAAGCTCCTGGGGGAGCCAGAAGCCTTTTTTGGAGACCTTTCTGAACAAATAAATGGTTCTTTATCAGACGGCATAGGTAACCTGGCCTCCAGCTGCAGTGAGTGCCTCTCTGGTTACAGAGAAGGTCCTGGGCTGTAAGTGAGACGCCCGGTAAGTAACTGGACCAGCCATTTCTTATGTCACACTTGAATACAGTTTGCAATTGTGGATCAGCACTAGAGGCTTTTTGAATCAGTTCTAATTTCTGTGGTGAAGCAAGCAGGCCCCATGTGTCTCTCTCTATCATTCCAATTCCTGGAAAATCTAGGTGGCCAGCAGGGCTCCTCAGTAAGGTCTGAGCCACCCTCTGGGCTCCTCTGCTGCTTATTGTGCAGTAGGTTTAAATCACATCTGGCACATGAGCAATCCTTGGCATCTAAGGGGAACATTGTCTAGGTCTTAGGTGTATGTGAGCATAATGAGCAGTCTGTCACTAGCTGGACATCGTCAAATCCCTGCCAATACCTGGCGACTCTCTTGAAGGCACATAAGCTCACCAGACGTTCTCTATTTGAGCAAACCTGGCTTTGGAGTCTTGAAAGCCAGCTGGAACAATATGCCATGGGCAGCCAATCAGAGCCATAGACCTGGAGCCGCAGCTCACTGAGACTGCCGCTTCTGACATCTATTGATATGGCAACAGCTTGGGAAATACCATCAACACCAGGACTGGGGATGAGTCAATAGGGTTTTTACATTTTCAAAAGTGCGGCACCAATCTGTGCTTTATCCCAGATCAGCACGTCCTGTTTGCAAACAGCTGACAAAGAGCTTGGGCTTTCAAAACAAGTTAAGTATGAATTTGCTCCAAAACTAGATTTTTAGCAAGGAACAGCATTCTGATACGTTTTGATCTGATATTTTCCTGGATCTGCCTCTTTCTGACCTTGTCAGTTACTTACTGCTGCTCTTTTTATGTTCGGGAATTGTGGTACACACTTGTTCTCCATTGTTGATTTCTTTCATTGGTGGATTAGTCTGTATGGTTATTCAGCTGATCTGGCAGTTTAATCTCCTGCGGGAGCCAGGTCCAGACCAAACATTGTCCATTTGTGTCAGTTTCTATCTCCACCCTCACGTCCTCTGCCCCAGATCGTTGGGGACAATGGGGTCGTGGAGAGGTATGGAGAACACTGGGATGTACTTGGGTGGGGGGTTTGTCTTGTATATGTTGTTATTCAATGTGCCTTTTTCTGCTCCCTGTTTGTCAGACCTCAGGGGTAGGAGACGCAGCTGCCTCGCTGAGATGCCACTCCCAGCCCCCATAAAGTAAGAGCATTCATGTGCTGCAGTGTATTGTATCTGCAGGAGGAAGTAGCGCATGAGCTTATTAAGCTCTCTTGTTTTTTTCAGGTGTTGAAGAGTCTTTTCACTCTCACCCAAAAAAAAAAAAAAAAAGTTAAACAAAATTTCTCTTTTAAACTGTAAAACAAAGTTCTGTTTTAAAGTGCAAACCAAACTGTGTATGGTTCTGTAAAGAGCTCAGTGCTGATCAAAGCCAAATAAAAATGTGAAATACAATTTTCATTGTAGTAGAACTCCGTGAGGGATCAGGGTGGCTCTGAGATCAGCTACATACTGCCTCGTCTGTTCCAAGGCTGCATGCGGCCAGGTGAGTAGCTTGGCAGGTGACAGAGCCAAAGCGCTGAGCTGTCAGAGCTGTTACTGAAGTGTGGCCAGGAGCATTATGGGATTGTACCGGGAGGACTACACTTGCATATGCTGGCACTGCTGTGTTTGTGCACGGTTGTGTTTTTCTCTGAAACTTGCTCAAATTAAGCATAAAAGGGGCCTCTCTCATTTATGAATGGCGTCTTCAGAGTCCTGTTTTCTTTTGAAACTCAAAACTTGCTGAAATTCCTGATACAGTCTCCCTTAGATTTAATAACTAAATTATTTTAAAGACTAATTAGTCATTAACTGCTCTGGTTTTAAATTCACCCCATTGTTTCACATCATTTGTTAGACTTCCTTAAAATGGAATTTCATAATGAAAAGAAAAACAATGGAATGTTTAGTTTGGTTAATTTTATTTACAGCCGGTAGCCTGGGAAATTATTTCTAATAAATATGTTAAGACATCAGTTGCTGTTGTAAACCTTGCTTACAACTATTAAGTCAAAATGCAGCATAAGAACAGTATTTAATACATGTTACCTTTAGTGCAAAATAGCTACATTTCCAGCTTAAGCTTCAGTCCTGGTGCTGCTGTGTAATGAAATGTGCCACTCCATTCCAGGCCTTGTGTATCTATAAATTCTCCTTCACCTTCCAGCCTGTAACAGTATAAAACCAATCTGTTAATGGAGACTGCGATCACCGTGCTGTGAATACAATGATGAGAGCTCTAGAAATACCTAGGTACATCAACAGACCAGCAGGAGTTTGGGCACCAGAATCCAGCGCTCCCCCCCTGCCCCGCTTTACAGAGCAAGCAGTTCCCCTAACTTTTTCCCATGTGGTAATTATCTCCTCAATAGTCTCAGGAGCCCCTTCCAGTTTGTCTGATGTTCCTAAAACTCATGCTTCAGGAGCCAGGAAGGGATCTTTTCCTCCCGATATATTCTGGATTGTTTTTGGTCTCCTTCATCTGAAGCATGTGGGATGGCCACAGCTGGAAATGGGACATTGGCTGGGGTGGGCCAGGGCACTGAGGTGGCACCAACAAGCATTCTGTCTCTCGGGTGCTGGGCTGGCTGGTTCTTGCTCACATGCTCAGGGTCTGACTGATCACCATGTGGGGTTGGGAAGGAATTTCCCCCCAGGTCAGACTGACGGTGACCTTGGGGTGGTTTTGCCTTCAACAGCACGTCTGGGTCACTTGCTGGATTATCTGGATAGATCTCACTTAACTAACTCCCTGCCATTGCAAGGGCCCTGGGCATTGGTGCACCTGGGGGTCTCCTATTCTCTGCCTGTGGGCTGCAGTGCTTTGGTCTATTTCGTTTGTTGGGTTTAGTCTGTGGGCACAGGGTGGTGTGTGGCCTGTGATATAAAGGAGGTCAGTCTAGATGATTGGATGGTCCCTTCTAGCCTTAAACTCCATGACTATAAGCTATAAAAGCTCTGACCTAGGAGCTGCAAAGACTTCAACAGGGGCAATATATAGGGCAAAAGAAGCGGGCCCGTCAGGCTACTCCTCCCTTCCCAATAGCCTAGTGCAGGGGTGGGCAAACTACGGCCCGCGGGACCATCCTGCCCGGCCCTTGAGCCCCCGGCCCTTCCCCTGCTGTCCCCCCTCCCCTACAGCCTCAGCTCACCGTGCCGGCAGCGCGGCTCAGGGGTGAACACAGGGGGCCCGAGGGCCGGGCACTCGGGCAGCTCAGCACTGGCACACCCCTCGCGGGGGGAGGGGGGGGGGAGCAGGCGGGCGGTGCAGGTGGTGGGAGCGCTGGCGGAGGACTCAGGAGGGCACCGGGCAGCCGCCTGGAGAGAAGTGGCGCTTTGAAGGGGAAACCGACGCTTCTCTCCGGCTGAGTGGCTGCCCCTGCTCCTCCTGAGTCCTCCGCCCGCGTTCGCAGGGCCACACTCCGAAAAGGGCGGGGGAGGGTCCTGGGAGGTGGTTAGGGGCAGGGGGTCCCAGAAGGGGGTGGTTAGGGGACAGGGAGAGGGGGTTGGATGGGGGTGAGGTCCCGGGGGCGGTCAGGGGGTCCCAGGAGGGGGCGGTCAGGGGACAAGGAGCAGGGGGGCTTGGATGGGTCAGGGGTTCTGAGGGGGGCAGTCAGGGGGCGGGATGTGGGAGGGGGCAGATGGGGGCGGGGCAGGCTGTTTGGGGAGGCACAGCCTTCCCTACCCAGCCCTCCATGCCGTTTCGCAACCCCGATGTGGCCCTCGGGCCAAACAGTTTGCCCACCACTGGCCTAGTGGGTGCCCTACAACTTCCTCCCAGTAGGTAGCCTGTGAAGGCCAGGCACACCTTCACTGCCCAGCAGGGATCTGAGGTTAGCTGGACTAAGCTCCATGGAACTTACCCTGGTTTTTATTAGTGGCACCCACAAGATGCACACGTACATAAAGCAAGTTACCGTGTGATCTTAATGCTGTAAACGTATCTTTCCTTAGCCTTTCCCCATCCCTACCAATTCTCATTGTTATGGTGCGCCAAGACAAAGTGCAGTGTTTTATAGACTCCTGGAAGAGCCATTTTGGACTCACTCCTCAAAAAAGCATGTCTCTGTGGATATTTTAAAGCTCTGTTCAAGGTCAAAATATCTGAATACTCCCTCAATGAAGCAATGTCTATGCTCCAATATGCCTTGAAAATTAAACTTTAAAAACAGTCCTGTTCCTCTTGAGAAGTGAATGAGAAATAGTGGCATAGTGGTATCTCAGTTTTCTCAAGGAATCCTGAGAGTTAGCAAGATAACCTAGAAAGGGTTGTCAGGGACCACAGTGTATTTAGAATTGCAAGCTAGCCTCAAACATTATAGAGAACTATAAAGACGGTGGCATGGAAAACAGATTCTTTGAATGCCAGGAAGATTCATAATATGTTGGGTGAGACGATGGTGGGAGATAACCAGCTAACTTCTGTTGCGGAGTAGCCAACCACTGGTCAACTGATCATATTCCAGGAGCTTTGTTACCAACTCTGCTTCACAAATTTTTGCTCACACAGTGATCCCTGATATGTCTGAACAAGTCCACTAGCGAGGAATATTGCTAATAAAAATTTGTGAATTTCTACTCATCCAACGCTGACACATGGACCCAGAGGAACACCACACAATCCTTCCTGCGGCTAAAAGCATACTGGATTGACCACATATTCACAACTGGTGATATTCATCCCTGTGCAAAGGGCCAGCAGGAGATCTATGCACCACTTACATCTCACTTAAGTGGGATATAGGAGGTGCATAGGCATTGTGCTGGCCTAACACACACACACAGGCTTCTGAGAGAAAACACACAGGAGCCACCATCTTGATGTATTTCCAAACGTCCTTGCCAAAATGGTAGGCATTCACTGTTTGTTTTCACAGAATGCTTACATCTTGTGTTTCATATCCTAGTGCACACAGAATCCCTAAAATAGAGTTTAAAATTACAAATTCTGAAACAGCAAATACATATGCTGGGCAGTGTAATTTTAAATGGATTTTCCTTGTAAAGCGCTAAAATAAATGTGATATTACTTTTCAAAAAAGTACTGGTTTGGTTTTAGGATACAGATTTGTATTTGGTATCTGATTGGATTCTGACAGTAGGGACTGATGCCTTAAAAATATCATAATCACTGGTCACATTTCTAGCACTGGTGTATTCAGTTCTCTCTGTGCATCACCAGCAAAACTGTATTCTGATTCAAGATTCTTCATCGTTTGTTAACAATATAGAAAAAATGCAGCTTGCTTTTCAGACGCTACCCTGAGGTGGTAGTTAAAAAAATAATAATCTTGTATTAACTTCAAACCTGAGCAAATTTGCCGATACTCCATTGAAATGAATATGAACATTGTTGATGTCAGTTTTAAAGTCAATTTCTTGATTAGATTCACTTATTATGAAATCAAAATCCACTTTCTGTTTCAGGGACATACAATCTTTTCCTCATACAAAACCCCTCATTCACAACCCTGCATCAACAGACTCAGCTGATGTTTTATAAGGTCAGCACTACAGCTTTTCCATTAATCTGAATGATTAAAAAAAAAATACCTCCAGATGCAGTATTTCCTCATCACTTTGGAATCTAAACTTCTATCTTAAAACATCTAGGAATAAGGAATGCAGCCATACCTACGGACTGGGGCAGGGCTTAATTTGTTATGAAAGAGGAGCCGGGACTCAAGCAATTTTTTTACATTCATAACTGATGCAGCAAGCCCACGAGTACCGGGGCTATGAACTTTCAAGCCTAGAGGTGCTGGCAAACCCTGGCACAAATTAAGCACTGGCTGGGGGAATGGACCCTGTAAAGCAGTGACTTTGAAAAGAGAAGTAACTCCACACCAATTCCTAGTGTGATGCTCTGGCAAACGGCTAATGCTATCCTTGGCTGTGTAAACAAGGGAGTGGTGAGGAGGATAGTAAGCTGACTCTCTGTATACAGCATTGGTGAGACCGATACAGGAATACAGCATCCAGTTCTGCTGTCCGCATTTTAAAAAGAATGTTGAAAAATTGAAGAGGGTGCAGAAAAGAACCACAAAAATGATTTCTAAGCTGGGGAAAATGTCTTACAGTGAGACAATTAAAGAACTCAATCTGTTTAGCTTATCAAAAAGAAAACTGAGCGGTGACTTATAATTACAGTGTGTATAAGTACCATGACAGGGAGAAAATACTGGGTGCTAAAGGACTTTTTAATCTAGCACATTAATCCCTTCTGACCTTAAACACTACGAATCTATGGCTATGTCTGTACGAGTAGTTTGTCTAAATGAGCAGGTAGTGTGCGGCAAGCTGGGGTGTCCATCTGCAATGCTTCAGTGGGCCCTGCACTAATGGTTCGTGTAGACCAGGGGTAGGCAACCTATGGCACGCGTGCCGAAGGCGGCACACGAGCTGATTTTCAGTGGCACTCACACTGCCCGGGTCCTGCCCACCGGTCCTGGGGGCTCTGCATTTTATTTAATTTTAAATGAAGCTTCTGAAACATTTTAAAAACCTTATTTACTTTACATATAACAATAGTTTAGTTATATAATATAGACTTATAGAAAGAGCCCTTCTAAAAACGGTAAAATGTATTACTGGCACGCGAAACCTTAAATCAGAGTGAATAAATGAAGACTCGGCACACCGCTTCTGAAAGGTTGCCGACCCCTGGTGTAGACCCTGCTCCTGCATGTTACAAGTTTCCTAATACCACAGCTTCAAACTGCTGCACATCAATGCACACTAAAGGAACTTTTAGTGCACAGAAGCAGGGTCCATATGGACAGTTAGTGCGCAGTGTGCTGCAGCGATGCCGATTTACACCCCAACTTGCAAATGCTCATTAAGAGACGCCCCTACAAAATGAAAAATTTCAAAATGGCCTCATCCTTCACTGGCAAGGGAAATCGACTCCCACATTTGGTCAACTTTGTGTGGAGATTTAGTATCTTGCAGTATTAAAACCCACATGCTTGGAGGGAGCAGCCTAAACAACTCTCCTGTCTTTGGCGTTCAGCTTACTTGTTTTCATTGAAATTTCCAATGTACTTTGCTCCATTTGGAAATGAATAGGTTCCTAGTCCATGAAACATGTTGTCCTTGAACTCGCCTTCATAAACTGCCCCTGAAGGATGCTCAAGCCTTCCAATGCCATTCATCTGTGTTTAACAAGGAGTTGAGGAAGAGGATTAATACTTATTCTTAAAATATTGATGTATACCAGTGTCTTCAGATAATTTTCTTTGAATGTACTCCATTATTAAATAAAAACAGGTAGGGCACCTAATGCTCTTTAGGGATTACCCAGGCTCTCAGTTGTGCAAGGTTTTCAGATGGGTCTCAGAAGTTTTTGGACAAGGTAACTATACAGTAAACCCTTCTCTTATTAAAAGTGTCCATACAGCAGAGAGCCTCAGCTTTTAAACTCTCACCCCAAACCTTAATAGAATGGAAATAAGAAGTTAAGGGAAAAGGAGTGTGCATTTCTTTCTAACTTCATAGTGCCTACAATGGTGTCAACAATGCACTCCAAGCAATTCATACCCCAAAAGCAATACAATACACACCCCATAAGCCATACACACCTCAGCTTCATCAAACTTGCATCTACTATTCTATCTACTACCCAAGATCCACAAACCCGGAAATCCTGGACGCCCCATCATCTCGCGCATTGGCACTCTCACTGAAGGACTGTCTGGATATGTGGCCTCTCTACTCAGACCCTACGCCACCAGCACTCCCAGCTATCTCCGTGACACCACTGATTTCCTGAGGAAACTACAATGCATTGGTGACCTTCCAGAAAACACCATCCTAGCCACCATGGATGTAGAGGCTCTCTACACAAACAACCCACGCACAGATGGAATACCGGCTGTCAGGAACAGTATCCCTGATGATGCCACAGCACAACTGGTTGCTGAGCTCTGTGCCTTTATCCTCACACACAACTATTTCAAATTTGATGACAATATATATCTCCAGATCAGTGGCACCGCTATGGGCACCCGCATGGCCCCACAATATGCCAATATTTTTATGGCCGACCTGGAACAACGCTTCCTCAGCTCCCGTCCACTCACGCCCCTTCTCTACCTACGCTACATTGATGACATCTTCATCATCTGGACCCATGGGAAGAAGACTCTGGAAAAATTCGACCAAGATTTCAACAGCTTCCACCCCACCATTAACCTCAGTCTGGACCAATCTACACGGGAGGTCCACTTTCTAGACACCACAGTGCAAATAAGTGATGGTCACATTAACACCACCCTATACCGAAAACCTACCGACCGCTATGCCTACCTTCATGCCTCCAGCTTCCATCCCGGGCACACCACAAGATCCATTGTCTACAGCCAAGCACCGAGGTACAACCGCATCTGCTCTAACCCCTCAGACAGAGACCAACACCTACAAAATCTCCACCAAGCATTCTCAAAACTACCGTACCCGCACGAGGAAATAAGGAAACAGATCAACAGAGCCAGACGTGTACCCAGAAGCCTCCTACTGCAAGACAAACCCAAGAAAGAAACCAACAGGACTCCACTGGCCATCACATACAGTCCCCAGCTAAAACCCCTCCAACGCATCATCAGGGATCTACAACCCATCCTGGACAATGATCCCTCACTTTCACAAACCTTGGGTGGCAGGCAAGTCCTCGCCCACAGACAACCTGCCAACCTGAAGCACATTCTCACCAGTAACTGCACACCGCACCATAGTAACTCTAGCTCAGGAACCAATCCATGCAACAAACCTCGATGCCAACTCTGCCCACATATCTACACCAGCGACACCATCACAGGACCTAACCAGATCAGCCACACCATTACTGGTTCATTCACCTGCACATCCACCAATGTAATATACGCCATCATATGCCAGCAGTGCCCCTCTGCTATGTACATCGGCCAAACTGGACAGTCTCTAAGGAAAAGGATAAATGGAGACAAATCAGATATTAGGAATGGCAATATACAAAAACCTGTAGGAGAACACTTCAACCACCCTGGCCACACAATAGCAGATCTTAAGGTGGCCATCCTACAGCAGAAAAACTTCAGGACCAGACTTCAAAGAGAAACTGCTGAGCTTCCGTTCATCTGCAAATTTGACACCATCAGCTCAGGATTAAACAAAGACTGTGAATGGCTTGCCAAGTACAGAACCAGTTTCTCCTCCCTTGGTTTTCACACCTCTACTGCTAGAACAGGGCCTCATCCTCCCTGATTGAACTAACCTCGTTATCTCTAGCTTGCTTCTTGCTTGCATATATATACCTGCCCCTGGAAATTTCCACTACTTGCATCCGAAGAAGTGGGTATTCACCCACGAAAGCTCATGTTGCAAAACGTAGTCTATAAAGTGCCACAGAATTCTTTGTTGCATCTACTACAAAACCTTAACAGTTTACTTGTTGCTGTTGATGCTCTGTTTACTCTTGCATTTCTCTCAGCTTGGACAATCAAAATCGATAAGTCAGTTTCCCTTTGTTTAAAATTCTTTTAATGTAGCTTTTTTACTGAATTATCTTTAAAAAAACACCAACAGACTAAAAAGAATGACATGCCAAACCAAGTGTTGCCAGGAGAGGCTCCCTTCTAATTGCATTGTTATTTGTCTAGTTACAGGGGCTACACACTCGGTAGCACCAATTTTTTTTTCAACAACAACAAAAACCAACTTTTCCTATATTTACTCATTTTGTCTCAGTAATTTCGAAAGACAATCCAAGGCTTATTCTTTAAAACTAGATAACCAGTGGGAAACAATAGAATATTCATTGTTAACTGGAAGTGCCACAGACGTTTTAAATAGAGAACTTTTAAATTACCTTATCGTTTTCCCAGTTTCCTGTGTAAGTAATTCCATTGGGGGTGGTATGAACTCCATCTCCATGCCTCTCAAGAGCACCATCAGGTGTTCTTATACACTCACCATCTAAAACGAGTGAAGCAAAAGAGTAGTCGGAGAAACCCTGTTACTTTCAATATATTGAAATTCAAACAGCCATTTCCATTTGAATCAGGCAGTATTTAAACAAAAAACTTAAATCTTAGAATAAATCTCTAGAAGTTAAAGATGCAAAAGACCTATTAGATCAGAGATGGCAATTATTCTTCTTATTATTTAATCCATTTCACTCCCTGTGCAGGATTGTTTCCTACAGGATATGTGGGGGGTCATGCATGTCATGCAGAAGGTCCGCTCCATGTGAGTGGGCCCCGCTCCGGCCGGGGGCCGCTCCATGCGGTGCTCCAGCGCTCCGGCTGGAGCACTGGGTCGGGGACCACTCCGTGCAGCTCCTGGAAGCCGCGGCATGGCCCCGCTCCGGCTCCTAAGCACTCCAATGGGAGCTACAGGGGCAGTGCCTGCCGATGGGGCAGCGTGCAGAGCCACCTGGCCGTGCCTCTGGGTAGGAGCTGAAGAAGGGACATGCCACTGTTTCCGGGAGCCACTTGAGGTAAGTGCCACTTGGAGCCTGCACCCCTGAGCCTCTCCCCACGCCCCAGCCCTGATCCCCCTCCTGCTCTCCAAACCCCTCGATCCCAGCCCGGAGCACCCTCCTGCATCCCAAACTCCTCATCCCCAGAGCCCGCACCCCCAGCCAGAGCCCTCATCCCCTCCCACACCCCAACCCCAATTTTGTGAGCATTCATGGCCCGCCATACAATTTCTATTCCCCGATGTGGCTCTCAGGCCAAAAAGTTTGTCCACCCCATGCCAAGATAATCAGAATGGTCCCTTTTGGCCTTAAATGTTACGAATGGGTGACAGGGTATGGATCACTTGATGATTACCTGTTCTGTTCATTCCCTCTGAAGCACCTGGCATTAGCGACTGTTGGAAGACAGGATACTGAGCTAGATGGACCTTTGGTCTGACCCAGTATGGCCGCTCTTATGTCTCTATATTCTCAGTTATCAGTGCCACTCAAATGTAGGACAATCTGGTGGCCTACAATAATAAAGTTCTATGCTGCCATGCAGGAAATTCAGATTGAATTCTCAGATATGTCTTCCACTCCCTTGACCAGTATGGACTAACAAAGGAGTCACACCTGAGTCTATGAGCCTAACCTTGCACCATTGAGGTCAATGGGATTTTCACTGCTGACTTCAATGGAAGCAGAATTAGGCCTTACTGGAGAATGTGCTTTCCATCATGTAGTATTGACTCCACTGGCTGATTGTGGTCCTGATCCTGGAATCAGATCAGTGTGAATGGACTGCCACATGACTTCAACAGACCTTCGTGCAGGTGAAGGAGTCTCCCAGTGCAGAGCTGATTGCAGGATTGGGGTTTTAGATGGCAAACTCTCAGAATCAAAACCTGGCCCCACTGAGATCAATTGGAGTTTTGCCATTGACTTCAATAGAGCTAGATTTTTGCCCTGAAAGTAGTTCCATCCAGTTTTCTCAAACCTAAGCAATGGTGTTTTAGGTAAATAAGGTCTTAAGGTTTGGAATAACTGGAAGGAATGCTGAGAAAACAAATTCGCTTATTAGTTTCCACAAATCTTTAGGGATTTTAGTTTTAATAGTAAGCAAGACGTGTTGTTGAAACATTTTCTCTTTTCCCTTTTAAAGAAAGCATTTTGGTTTTAAAAAGCTGACCTCTGTCATGGCAATGAAGTTTGTGGTATCAAAAATGTACTATATACTAACTCAGTTTTAATGAAGGTGACAAGATGTCCCGATATTAGGGGCTTTGTCTGATATAACCAACTATACCACCTCCCTTGCCAAAAAAAAGGTGTCCCGATTTTTCACACTATCTGGTCACCCTAGTTCTGAGATATTTTATCAATTTTTTAAATTGCAGTCAATAAGAATGAGTAAGCATTAACTCTCAAGAATTTCTTACCATATTTGTCATTATTTGGAAATACAAAAGATATTCTATAAACTTCAGGACCTGTTAAAAGAAAATGTGTGTCATTATTTTACTTTTATTTTGGAATCCAAGCCTTTAAACAAACTAGAATCAATCAATAATATAATTGTATTTATAAAATGTCCATATTCCTCCTCCAAGGCACACAGGGTACTGCATGATACAAATTAATGAGAACTAATTAAAATACAAGAAAAACATAATGAAAAGAAACACTGAACATTCAGGACAGACACAAATGTTAGCATCCAGTACAAAAAGAAGGGGAAAAGCAGATAGTTGGGGAAATGTAATAAACATAGGACCAATAGTAGTCACAATAAAAAAAACCTTTGAAATAAAAAATTTTTAGTTTTTTTTTTTTCTTTCTGAAATGTGGGGAGAGATGAATAGACACAGATATTTCAGACAGTGAGTTCCACACTTTAGGACCCACAAAGGCACAGCCTTCTAGAGATATCAAATGCAATTGTGGGATGGTTAAAAGGTGGGCTTCGTGTAGGGTTGCCAACGCTCCAGGCTTGTCCTGGAGTGTTCAAGAATTAAAGATTAATCTTTAATTAAACATTGTCATGTGATGAAGCTTCCCACCAAAACTGGCAACCCTGGAATGGCCCAGAATGAGGTTCACACACAAGATAGTAAATATAGCCATAGCCTATATCAGGGGTAGACAACCTCTGGCACGCAAGCTGATTTTCAGTGGCACTCACACTGCCCGGGTCCTGGCCACCAGTCTGGGGGCCTCTGCATTTTAATTTAATTTTAAATGAAGCTTCTTAAACATTTTAAAAACCTTATTTACTTTACATACAACAATAGTTTAGTTATATATTACAGACTTATAGAAAGAGACTTTCTAAAAACGTTAAAATGTATTACTGGCACGCGAAACCTTAAATCATGGAAAATCATGGGAGACAGGAGAGATTCCAGAAGACTGGAAAAGGGCAAATATAGTGCCCATCTATAAAAAGGGAAATAAAAATGACCCAGGAAACTACAGACCAGTTAGTTTAACTTCTGTGCCAGGGAAGATAATGGAGCAAGTAATTAAGGAAATAATCTGCAAACACTTGGAAGGTGGTAAGGTGATAGGGAATAGCCAGCATGGATTTGTAAAGAACAAATCATGGCAAACCAATCTGATAGCTTTCTTTGATAGGATAACGAGTCTTGTGGATAAGGGAGAAGCAGTGGATGTGGTATATCTAGACTTTAGTAAGGCATCTGATACGGTCTCGCATAATATTCTTATCGATAAACTAGGCAAATACAACTTAAATGGGGCTACTATAGGGTGGGTAAATAACTGGCTGGATAACCGTACTCAGAGAGTAGTTATTAATGGTTCCCAATCCTGCTGGAAAGGTATAACAAGTGGGGTTCTGCAGGGGTCTGTTTTGGGACCAGCTCTGTTCAATATCTTCATCAACGACTTAGCTATTGGCATAGAAAGTACGCTTATTAAGTTTGCAGATGATACCAAACTGGGAGGGATTGCAACTGCTTTGGAGGATAGGGTCATAATTCAAAATGATCTGGACAAATTGGAGAAATGGTCTGAGGTAAACAGGATGAAGTTTAACAAAGACAAATGCAAAGTGCTCCACTTAGGAAGGAACAATCAGTTTCACACATACAGAATGGGAAGAGACTGTCTAGGAAGGAGTACGGCAGAAAGGGATCTAGGGGTTATAGTGGACCACAAGCTAAATATGAGTCAACAGTGTGATGCTGTTGCAAAAAAAGCAAACATGATTCTGGGATGCATTAACAGGTGTGTTGTGAGCAAGACACGAGAAGTCATTCTTCCGCTCTACTCTGCGCTGGTTAGGCCTCAACTGGAGTATTGTGTCCAGTTCTGGGCACCGCATTTCAAGAAAGATGTGGAGAAATTGGAGAGGGTCCAGAGAAGAGCAACAAGAATGATTAAAGGTCTTGAGAACATGACCTATGAAGGAAGACTGAAAGAATTGGGTTTGTTTAGTTTGGAAAAGAGAAGAATGAGAGGGGACATGACAGCAGTTTTCAGGTATCTAAAAGGGTGTCATAAGGAGGAGGGAGAAAACTTGTTCACCTTAACCTCTAAGGATAGAACAAGAAGCAATGGGCTTAAACTGCAGCAAGGGAGGTTTAGGTTGGACATTAGGAAAAAGTTCCTCTCAGGGTGGTTAAACACTGGAATAAATTGCCTAGGGAGCTTGTGGAATCTCCATCTCTGGAGATATTTAAGAGTAGGTTAGATAAGTGTCTATCCGGGATGGTCTAGACCAGGGGTCGGCAACCTTTCAGAAGTGCTGTGCCGAGTCTTCATTTATTCACTCTGATTTAAGGTTTCGCGTGCCAGTCATACATGTTAACGTTTTTAGAAGGTCTCTTTCTATAAGTCTATAATATATAACTAAACTATTGTTGTATGTAAAGTAAATAAGGGTTTTAAAATGTTTTAAAAGCTTCATTTAAAATTAAATTAAAATGCAGAGCCCCCCGGACCGATGGCCAGGACCCGGGCAGTGTGAATGCCACTGAAAATCAGCTCGCGTGCCGCCTTCGGCACGTGTGCCATAGGTTGCCTACCCCTGGTCTAGACAGTATTTGGTCCTGCCATGAGGGCAGAGGACTGGACTCGACGACCTCTCGAGGTCCCTTCCAGTCCTAGACTCTATGAATCTATGAAATGAGAGTGAATAAATGAAGACTCGGCACACCACTTCTGAAAGGTTGCCGACCCCTGGCCTATATGATGGTGTAAGGCTTTATAAAGCCAGTAATAGTGCAAGGGCAATGTACCACTTTTTATACACACAGAGCAATAGGGGGGTAACGCTGCCCAGAATTGCTTAGGCCCCTGAGCAAACCTGATGCTCCCTGCTGAACAAGCTGCAGGTCGGCTTCCGCGCAGCGGGCACCAGCAGGAATCGGATTCTGTGTTCACAAAGCCCGGTGTTGCTATTGTCACCTTGCCCTGGGATGACGGTTGCCAATTGGGGTTGGAGGGATTCCTGGAGGTTTCATCACATGACATAATTTTTAATGACAGAATAGTCTGCCCTGCCTGGAGACTCCGGGGCCATCCTGGAGGGTTGGCAGCCCGGCCCGGGATCAGGGCTCGCCCGGCCTGAATTGGACACGTTCGTCCCGCTCCCGGGCGCCGCGTTCCCAAAACGGCCTGACGGGACCAGCCTCAACTTGTGTGAATGGCCAAGCGGAGGGTGGGGGGCCGGGCTCTGACAGGGGGCGGGCGGGGGGAGCGGGCTGTGGCGGGGGGCGAGTGGGGGGCCGGGCTCTG
>QXTE01000400.1:491304-537472 GCA_003942145.1 Platysternon megacephalum
CGGGCTCTGACGGGGGGCGGGGGAGCGGGCTGTGGCGGGGCGGGGGGGCAGGGGCTCTCACCGGCCATGCCTGGGACGCGGTGTCTGCGGTTGCTATGGGGACAGATTGACTCTTGCACCGGAAGTAGAAGGGATTTCACTTCCGGGTCGGGGTGCCTGCGTTGGCCGGCTTCGGAGCCTGTTGTGACAGGTAGGGGGGGATCCCCCGTGCGCGTGTTATGTGGGGGGCGGACCGATCCCGTGGGCGTGCTGTGGGGAGAGGGTTTGTCCCGCAGGGGGTGGGGGTGTTATGGGTGGGGGCGTGGTGGAGGGTGGGGGGCCCCGCGGGGGGTAGGGGGTGTTATGGGTGGGGGGGGGCCCGCAGGGGGTGGGGGTGTTATGGGTGGGGTCATGGTGGAGGGCGTTGGTCCCAAATGAGGCTGTGGTGTCTCTAGGGGATGATTAAGTTGGTTTTATGTCTTGTGTGCGATGTGATCCCCCCCCCCCTTGCCCCCCAAGGTGTCTTAACCCACTGACATGTCAACCCCAACTGTGACCAGCATCAGGCACCTTTACTTGTACCCAGTGCCCCTGCTGGGTGCGTTGCTCAGGCTTCGTACCTCTCTAGCGTGGTCTTGCAGCATTGCTGCCCACATACACACTCCCTCCTCCACTGTGCAGGGGCAACAGCCTGTTTAGCTGAGACAGTGACTTGTTATAAAACTCTGTTGTAGAGTAAGGCTGTGTCTACACTACAGTTTATGTCGGCAGAACTTATGCCACTCAGGGTGTGAATAAACCAGCCCCCCGAGCAACATAAGTTACGCTGACATAAGCGCTCGAGTACATAGCGCTGTGTCGTCGGGAGAGCTTCTCTCACCGACATAGCTTCTGCTATTCACTGAGGTGGTTTTATTATGCCGACGGGAGAGCTCTCTCCCATCAACATGGAGCATCTTCACCAGATGTGCTGCATCGGTACAGTATAACATTGGTTTGGATAGTTGCCAAATAAAGGTTGTTTGTGATCCCATATCATGGCATTTATCTTTGCTGTTTTCTTTTTTAAAATCTGGTTTATTGAATTCCACAATGAGAAAACATCCTGTAAAATCAGTTTTACAGTGAAAAGCTATTATAGGCTGTTAATTATGTTGTGATATGCAACAAAATACAGCTGTTCCACATTTTGGTCTTCTGTCATAGGTTTTTAATGGCTTGTGTCATGTAATGGCAGGATTGAAGGTTGAGAGGTATAGTTAGACTCATGTCTTCTCCACTAGACTACAGTGTCTCATGCAGGTTACTTTTAAAGAACATGCATCCTCATCCTCCCCAGCCCTGCAAACTTTAGGGTGGAAAAGTAATAAAGACTGGACACCTCTCCACAGTGGAGATCCCCTTTAAAGGTTGTCCCTGGGTCATTTGTGCCCTAGAAAGTTCCATCATTGTGTCCCCATTAGAATTGCAGTACAAAAGAGTGGGGCCAAAGCTGCCGAGGAGGCATGAGGCTCCTCACAGAAGGCTGTGGCCTCTCACTGATCCCCCTAAGATGAATGCAGATCCATCGGGTCTGTGTATTTCAAGCAGGGGTAATTCCCGATGAGCTCAGTTGGTGCAAACCCCAGCTTGCGCTCATGAATGCTTAAGGGTCAGCACCGATGGACTCTGTCTGAATGGATGTGAATTCTAAGTCTCCATGAGGCCATAGCTGGGCCACCTGTGATATCAGGCTAATAATACTTACCCGCCTTTTTAAAGTGCTCTGAGATCTACCGATGAAAAGAGGGAAGCACGAAGCATTGTTACTAGACTCATTTTTCAGATGAAGAAACAAAAGCACCAACACTACAGCTACGTTAGCAAAAACCTGCTATCACAATGGACTAGAATAGCTTTTCTATTTTACAACAACCGTTGTAGAAGAGTACACTTGCTTCTTGGACATATGAATTAGACAAGGCATATTTTCTAACAGACCATTTGTTAACAATACTCTTTATTGTACCATATAAATAAGAGTATGCACCAAGAAACATGGACTGTATTGCATAATTATAAGAATATTTGTTTAACCCTTTTTTCCCCTTAGTAAGAGAAAATGAGTTCAGCAGGGAAGAGAAGAGGAAGGCCGAATAGAGGCGGAGGAAGAGGGCGAGGTAGAGGCGGAGGTGGAGGAGGAGGAGGAGGAGGAGGAGGAAGAGGCAGAGGAAGAGGACAATGTAACAAATCTCATGCTGGTGGAAATAAGAAAGGGTCAAGCAAAACTTGGGATGATGGGGATGACTTTTGCTGCTTTGAGGAACTGCCAGTTGCATCCAGGTTAGTATTATTCATTTTCTATGTGACTAAGATTTGTGGGACACTTCAAATCCCCTTTTTGAACACCTTTGAATGTTTGGAAATGTAAAGAGAATAGGCATTCTTATACTCGGGAAAGTTTCCAGATAACATATTTTATATAATAAGAAACCCGGGTAAACAGCTTAGATTAAAGCACATACACATAGAATAACTTAAAAAGAGAAACAGACAAATGCTCTTCAAATACTTTTTGTGTGTGTATTTATTCTCTTTCAAGTTAACACCAATGTAAAAGCCTCCCTTAACCTTAACTAATTGCTAGCTTTCAAGTCCCAGACACTGGTTCTAGTCTGACCTTCAGGTGAGGGAGGAGCAAATTAACCTGATTTCACACATGGGGGTAAGTGAGGTTTACAGAAATTAGTGACCCATCGAATAAATCGCAGCATGGAGTAGTGAGATGTCTCAGCAAATGCTTGTACATTTTTAAGTCTTAAGGCTAGTTGAGAGAGGAGTTGGAAAAGCCCGATAGGATTCAGGATCTCTGGCTCCAAACCCTGTGCCCAGTTCCCTGGGATTTACACACACACACCTCCCACTCTTTCTGCTGCTTTTGGCAGTGGCTTAGGGCTGGTCCACACTAGGGGCGGGGATCGAAATAAGATACGCGACTTCAGCTACGAGAATAGCGTAGCGGAAGTCGAAGTATCTTATTTCGAATTACCTGGCACTTACCTCGCGTCCTCACAGCGCGGGATCGACGTCTGCTGCTCCCCCGTCGGCGCCGCTAACTCCGCTCGCCCTGCTGGAGTTACGGGGTCGATGTGAGCGCGTTCGGGGATCGATGTATCGCGTCCAGACGAGACGCGATACATCGATCCCCACTACATCGATTTCTACCCGCCGATCCGGGCGGGTAGTGTGGACCTAGCCACAGTGATACTCTTTCTCTCTGGTACAACTTACTTTCACCACAGCAACTATGTAACACTAAGTTGTAGCAGTCTTTTTACTGGCAAATAACAATAGACGGTACAAATTCTAGAAAGAAGAGTGGACAGGCCTTATAATCATCTTCCATTTAAAATGTAAATGTTGAAAGAGTGAATTTTCATGTTAAAATCAAAATCTATACTTACAGGCAAAGAGTTCTGCTTTCTATATTGAATTACCAGTCCTTTAAAGCTAACTTCTCCTCCTCAAGTTTTACATTTCCAAGTTTAAAGCATGTTTTAATGCAAATGTATGATAGCTTTTGGTCTGCCAAAAAGTCTTTTTATTGTATAATCTTAGTGTGCATGCGTTGTCAGTTTTTTTATCCAAAATGTATGCTAGCCAATCTATACTTAAACATGCTTGGCTGTATTGTAACCACTGATGATTTTATCTAGCCAAATAACTTGAAAACACTGAGGATCTGACATAAGACCCAAAAAAGTGTATTTGTTGTTAAAGACCCTCCGACACACAAACACAATCAAGTGTCCCATTGTGCTTGTGTGTTGGAGGAGCCCTCACTTTAATTCTTCTGTTGGATTCTTGATGTTGGAATCTGATTAGTCTGTATAATTTCAGTTACATAAATAAACATGGAATTTGTGTGTGGGTGTTTTAATTTTTAGATCAAGCTGCATTATCAGAAGAGGAGGGCAAACCAAACAGAGACCTGAAACGAAGATGCCTCTGCAGACCATACATATGACATCTGAGAATCAGCAAAGGGTGAAAGAACTCCTCCGAGAACTCCAGGGACAAGAGCTGTCTGCTGGTTCAGAGTTAGTTTAAACAAACAAAACCATTCCTGGCTAGATCAGTTTTTTTACATGTGTACCTTTGCTTAGAAGAGAAATATTTTGCATGTGAAAGCCTCTAACCTTTTCCATCATTCACTGGGCACTGTTGTAATATGTAATGATGTGCCTTAAAGTCGGGAGCCAAAAAACCCCACAACTCATCTGTACTATATATTTCCATAGTTGCTATATTGGAATAGGTTTCCTAAAAAATTTTCTTCCTTTCCTTTTGGCAAACTGGTGTGTAATATTACTGTTGCTATGAAATGGCTACTGTGTTCCACACCAGAGATCATTACCTCACTGTGGCATTGTGTGGTGTCTAAAGTGCTTTGGGATTTCTTTAGATGAAAGGAACTATCCAAATGTAAATTATTAGAAAATGTGTACCATTCTAATGCTTTTAAGCTCTATGATTTACCACCACTTCCAAAAGTAATTGCTTGTTCCCTTATTTCTTTAAAGTTGACTTGAAGAGCAGAAAATGGCCTTGTTCCTTTTTCGTTGTTGTTGTGCTTTATGAAGTATAAAGAAGTCCTTATTTTTATTAACTTTAGAATTATCAGGAATATCAAATTTGATCTTCCCTGTTTTGCTGGTGGTCATTCTTGAAGGTTTTTGGTTTCTTTGCACTCGTGTAGCAGATCCATAGAAAGACTTGACTTCTCTAGGAAACTTAGCCAGGATTCCTAAGTTGTGGACAAGAATTATTTAAAAAAATAATCATTTCAAATGTTTGCTGCGTACAATATTTTTGCTCTTGAAATTGCATTCTGCCAATTAATGGTGGCCATACCTCAGTTATGTGTAGTGTATTACATTTTAGCAGACAGGCTATACTAAATAAAAGCAGCATGTTGTTCTTAAATTTTCCCTTTATTTGAAACACCATAATTTTGAACCACATAGACATTCATCTAATTAAAATGTATAATGCTATTATTGATTTGATATCTCTTTATCAGAATGGCTGCATCAGGCGAAGATGACGATGATGAACCTGATTATTTTGATGATGTGCAGTGTTGGTCAGCAGATGAAGAGATTTCTGAAGTAACTACAAGGGTGGTTTCTGAACCAGATGAACACAAAATGGTGGAAAGTGAGGTGTCTTCATTTGCTGTGCATAAACTTTCCAGGTGATTCTGTTCACAATAAATAATACACTTGCACTCCTGGAAACTGTACTTTAAGCCCTCAGTGCTTGGTACTCTCATTGACTTCGGAGGAAGTTCTGCGTGCAGAGGACTAACAGAATCAGCCCTTTTGTGAATGCACTTAAAATAACACTTAAATCATTCCAGTCTTGCAGCAGTACCTACGTTTGGTGGTTTCAGTTGTCTCTCCAAGAAACAGAAATAGATACTGTAAAATCAAATATTCAGGATAGTTAATGGAAAGTATTTGCATTCAATTTTGGCAGTTCCAATGGGCAAATATCAAATATTTCTATACCATGTAGAATTCCTTTGTTGTATAGTTCACACATGGTACCTTGTAAGCAGTCATGAGCTTTTTTTTTTTGCTTTTTTTTCATACGTGGAAGCTTTCTATCTCTAAGTAACTAAACTTTCTCTGAAGAGTTGGCTTTGCACTGTATGGTTTAATAATCCTGTAGCTGTCATGTGTTACTTTCTGAAATGTGGAAGGCTCACCGAATGGGTGAATCCGTCATGGACTGGCTAAACAATGGACTTCTGTTTCCATAGCTGCCAGTTTGGCACCTCCCATGAGCACTAAAATTCTCTCAAAATATTTCAAACAAAAAAGTAATGATGTCTAATTCCATATAAGCTTATATTAAATTAGTTTAATTGAATAGATCTGCAGTTACTTCATATTTCATTGCTCTTTTATCATTGCCTTTTTTGCAATTTTTTTTCTCCATTCTGCTGCAGGTATGGCTTTGATAATGAGCGCTGTCGGACAATACTAAGATCCTGCAATGGTAACATTGGGGCATCATTGGAACGCTTGCTCTTGCAGTGCTTTTCAGAAAAATACGGCGAGAGGATGCAAATCTCAGAAGCAGCTGTTCAGGCCAGTCTAGAAGAATGCTTGGAACAAAGGCAAGAAGAGGCTTTTGCTCTCCGTTCAATCTACGGAGAAAACTTTGTAGAAAGAATTAAAAACAGAGTTTGGACATTTGGATTGGAACTGGAACACCTAACAAATAAAGTCAGCAAATGCAAACAAAGGGATAGTGCTGCCAAAGATGTGGCAAAACAGACTTTAAATAAAGTCTGTAAATTTTACCTTCAAGGAGGCTGCAAGTTTGGCTCAAGATGCAAATTCCAACATGAGACTCCTCCAAAGCACCTGCCAAGAACATTACAGAATTCTGTGGATGACGCTCACCTCAGATCTAATGGCGATACCTCTCCTTTGTATGAACTTGAAATCAGATTTCCTGAGGATAACAAATACCCCTATCAAGCACCAGTTGTGGCATTTTATTCCACCAATGAGAATCTACCTCTGGCTTGTCGTTTACACATTGCTGAATTCCTCTATGGAAAGGCCTTGACGTCTGCAGAGGCTAATGAACCAGTTATGTATTCTTTAATAACCTGTTTGGAGGATGAATCGGAGATAACCGAGTTACTTACTAATACTTCCCACAAATATAGCGTCCCTCCTATGTCCCTGCTGGCCATGCCCTCAACAAGAACCCATACAGACGGTCATAAACAAGTGTTTCCAGATAGTTCACCTGTTTCAAATCGCATGTCAGAAGGTAAGGACAGTGTCATAAAGGCTTTTCTTTTGATGGTGGGAGTACAGTCTAGAGGCTAAAGCTAAGGCTGGGAGTGAAGTTCAGGCTGCTTGTCCCAGTGCTTCTGTTACTGACCGATTTTGAAACATTTAAAAACTGAAAAAATTCCTAGGCAAAAAATAAAAAGACTTTATAAAGCTGGAGTTAAGGCTGAGCGGGTGTTTCACCCAGTTTTATAATGTTCCTAATGATGTGTCTCGTTTGTAATATTGCTCCATACTGCTGGATGCATTACACAGGCAGTAACTATAAACAGATTTCCGAGGAGAGTCTCGTCGGACCACATTATTTAGCACAGGAGTGGCAACCGCCCTGTATATGTAAGGCCCTGTGGAAATCCTGGATATTCTTTTGAAGATTCACGGCAGTGTCACGGGAAAGTATCAGTTTTTTTCCGCAGAATACGCACGGCTGCTGAGTCCCTCTGAAACTGCTGCGACGTTTCCAACAGCGGAGAGGCAGAAGCACTGGGCTCATGCTTGTAGTGCATGGCAGTGCCATGTTGGAGCAGCACTTTGGGGGCGAGCTAAGCAGCCTGTTTTCTGCTAGGCACACTAGCCAGCAGTACTGCTGCTTGGAATGTGTGCTACAAGCTGCACCGAGCACAAGGCTGGTAGGCACGGATGGATGCTGCTGCCTTCCCATGTCCTCCTTCTGAGGCCATGGCTATTCATGTTCCAAGCAGCAGCAGTGCTGGCTACTGTGGCTCGCATGGCCACTGAGTCTGTTCCTCTCTCCTCCCTCCCCCACCACACTGCTTCAATTTTTTTCAGGCAGCAGAGAGGTGGAAACGGGCATCTGCATGCACTGGTCTTGTGCTCAGTACGGCTGTGTGTTCCAAGTGGCGGCAGCTCTGGCTACCGTGCCTTGCATAAAACCAGGTGCCAAGTCCCCGTCCATCCTGCTGTCCTTCCCCCCCCCCCCCCCCCACCCCCATTCTGCTGCAAGCTGCACTGAGCACAAGACCAGCATGTGCGGATGCCCCTTTCTGCGTCCCTGCTGTTGGAAAAATTGCAGTGTTGATTTCTGCCCAGTCTGTGAAATTTGTGATCTGCACAGGGCCCTACCTATCAGTAAAGATTGTATTCCAGTCCCCTGTCTTGAACTACTCATAACTTTCACTTGTTGAGATGGAATGTTCCAGAGTTGGTCTCTACTCGAAGGTGAACTTTCTTGGGAAATTTGAGCAAAAACTACTACACCATTTTTTTGAGCGCATGGACAGTGGCAGTGGAACCTTCCCATTACATTTTAAAAACAAGATTACTTTTTTAAATAGCTCAGATGTGGCTGGGTTTAGGAAATTGAATCTTAGTATGGATTTCAAATCAGCTTTTTTATGTTATAAAACATTTGCTTCTAGCTCTGATAATGTTGGATCTTAGAACTTAGGGCCAACTGGTTACTTGGTGTAGTACTGCTTTTTTGGACAGTGGTCAAGGACTCAGGAAGTCCCAGGCCTCAAACCAGTGTTCATCTCAATCTCTGCAGAGTTGAATGTTAAGATACTTTTTTCTGTCTCAAGTCACAAAAGAGTCTGAGCCTGAGAGTGATGAAGATGAGGAGGAAGAGGAGCCTGAAACAGTTGTTGTGGAGAATGAGAGTTATGTGAACCTCAAGAAGAAGCTTTCCAGAAAGTATGACATGCAGGCAAAGTCTGTGTATAATGAAAATGTTAAAATCTGCAAGCAATTCCGAATAAAGCAGGTACAGTGCAAAAAAAAAGAGATCCATTTGTATTCTGACTTTGTGATATTGATTTTAAATGACAAACTGCCTCTCAAGCTATTCAGCTGAGTGTAAAATTAGTTATTTTGCTAGGAGATAAGATTGGGTGACCAAATGTCCCGATTTTTGGGTCTTTTTCTTATATAGGCTCCTATTACCCCCCCACCCTCTGTCCTGATTTTTCACATTTGCTGTCTGGTCACCCTAAGATAAGATAACAGATTGTTTAGACCACTTTCACCTACAGTAGAACCTCAGAGTTACGAACACCTCGGGAATGGAGGTTGTTTGTAACTCTCTGAAATGTTTGTTACTCTGAACAAAACGTTATGGTGGTTCTTTCAAAAGTTTACAATTGAACATTGACTTAATACAGCTTTGAAACTTTGCTATGCGGAAGAAAAATGCTGCTTTCCCTTTATATTTTTAGTAGTTTACGTTTAACACAGTACTGTGCTGTATTTGCTTTTTTTTTTTTTTTTTTCTATACTGTTGCCTGATTGTGTACTTCCGGTTCCAAATGAGGTGTGTGGTTGACTAGTCAGTGCGTAACTCTGGGGTTCGTAACTCTGAGGTTCTACTATATTAGAAAACAGATTAGACTTCTTTGTTGAATAACTGCAGACGCAGTTCTACAGCTAGGTTTATAAGGAATCAATCCTCATACTTGAGAGCATAAACAAGAATAACATTTCCTGCTGTGCTGTGTATGTGCACAGTTAATTACACTGGAATTTTACACTGTTGTTTAACATTTGCAATAGAATCGAATCCAGTGGCCCCAACTAGGTTTGGGCTGCATTGTGCTATGTGTTGTGCAGACAGAAACGGTCTGAAGAAATGGTCCATGCCTCAGAGAGCTCAGAATCTTAAATAGCTTGAGTACTGAAGTATAATCATTTCCTTTTGAATGTTAATAAGGGGTGACTTGTTGAGTTCTACTGCCCCACAGGACTGCATAATGGGACTTCAGAGTGTAGAAGCTTTGTTTTGCAACAGTTCTGTGGTTGTCTTTCAGAAAAGGAAAATCTGCTTAAGTTTATTCTTCCCAGCTGTGTGAATGACAGTGGCTCCTTATGACCTGAACTGTTTGGGAAGCCATATCTTACCCACTATCAAATGCTGTGTAGATCATGTTTTTGTTAGGCCAGTGGTTCTCCAGCTCTTTAATTCTGTATACCTACAGTAGAGCTCTCCTCATGATCCTCTCTTCCCATTATCCCAGGCCTACACTGCTTGCCTCCCAAAATGCTCCATTCTGTGGATCACCTGAAGGCTCTGCCTCCAGCAGGTGATCCTCAGACCACAATTTGAGAACGACCATTTTAGACATTGTAACACCATTGCAGGCAGTAAGAGCACTTGAATTTTCATGGATTTATGTTTCTGACTTTGCATTATTTAAAGAAGAGGGCAATTGTCTTTGAAATCGAGGTAATATGGCGACCAGCATTCTAGTAAATTTTACTGCTTTAGTAATAGGTGTTGGCCAATATTGTAACTAGTACAGTTGCGGAAATGCCACTGTAGCCAATACACTGCATGTGGGAGTTTCTCTTTTGGAAATCCTTACGATTTACAATTCCTGTTAGGCATAAGTTAACAAATCTGTAAACTTCTCCTGATTGAAAATGCATCATCAGCATTAGAAGATAAGACCATGTACTGTGGCAGAATGCCTATGAGAGAACAGGAAGGAAGCACTGTATATTTGGAGTTAATGGGAGCTGGAGGTATTTGGCACCTTTGAAAAACATGCCAGTTCGATGAAGAGCTTAAATATAGCTTAAGGGGGAAATTTTCAAAAGTGTCTAAGGGGTACTTTGGGCCCCCCAGGTTTGAAAACATTACCCTAAGTTTCTAGCTTTTATCTGTAAAGATAAATCTTCCTGATGCAAACGGAATGTAAACAAATGCAGTTTTGTCTCTCTGCTCACAGCTTTGAAAGTTGCAAAATTTTGACCTTAATATTTTTATAAATGAAATCTTAAATGCAGCAGGAATTGATGATTTGGGCCCCCATGCTCGCCACAGGAAGCTTTCCACTTCCTAGGAGAGAGTAAACGTTTTTAAGCCCTCCTTTTACTTAAACCGCACTACAGAAAGATTGCCTTACGTAGCAACTGTTGCTAGATAAATTCAGGCTAAAAATAAGGTGCACATTTTTAACAGGGTAATTAACCTTTGGAACAACTTACTAAGAGATGTGGCTGATGCTCCATCACTTGGAGTCTTTAAATCAAAATTGGATGACTTGCTAAAAGGTATGCTCCTGCTCAGCCACAAAATATGGATTTAATGCAGGAATGACTTGGTAAAATTCTATGGCCTGTGGTATGCAGGAGGTCAGACTAGATGATCATAATGGTCCCTTCTCATCTGAATCTGTGAATCTAGGGCAGGATTTGAGGCTCCTAACCAAAGAGATCAATTTCTCTTAATTATGTTTGTCAGTCTTCTAGGCACTTCCAGTCCATGTTGCAAGAAAGACAGAATCTCCCTGCGTGGGAAGAAAGAGAAACCATTCTTGATTTGCTGACTAAGCATCAGGTGCTTGTTGTGAGTGGCATGACTGGGTAAGGATGTGATTTACACATACACTTCTAGTATCAAACGATACACGGGAAGGCATATCTAAAGTTTAATTATACAGCCTGTGTTCTGGAATGATCGGGTGCTCGGGTGCATAATTCATTGATGTTAAATTACTGCAGTCGTAGATGAATTTTGAATTATTAAGGAATTTCACATGAAGTGTGACCCAAACTAATAAAAGCAAGGAAATACCAATTGGAATCCAACCTCCTAACTCATTCTGACAAGACATTTTAAAAACATTTAATTAATTTTTTTTGTCATGCAGATGTGGGAAAACCACTCAGATTCCTCAGTTTATTTTGGATGCTTCACTGAGGGGTCCTCCAAATAGGGTAGCCAATATCATATGCACTCAGCCTCGCAGGATCTCTGCCATTTCTGTAGCTGAACGTGTAGCCAAGGAGAGAACAGAAAGAGTTGGGATCACTGTGGGATACCAGATCCGCTTAGAAAGTGTAAAGGTTTGTATGCTTTGCCTGTTTTTTCATCTAGTTCTTTTAAAATGTGTGTATTAGCTGTAAAAGGTGCAGATTGACTGTCCTAGAGATGTAATCCTTTATCCACAGGATTCATACAGTATGACCAGAGCAGTGCGAGCTTCCCCATGCTACCCTGCCATTTTGCCTCAAGCCACATTGTTGGGCACACCTTCTAGGATGAGAAGGTAGTAGTAGTCTTAGTGTACGTTCATTGGGTAGCCTCTCTGCTGAGATGGCCAACAAAGAAATCAGTACTGATAGTGGGTTTTGTGATCTGAATACTTGTCCTCTGGAAACTGGAATGAAACCACTTTCATTAGTCACCAAGCAGGAATCAAAGCCCAGCACTTCAGTCCTTAGTGATGTGGGCTGAATTGAGCTAACTTCCTACTAGTGATATTCTGTGGGCCATCCATTCCCCCTTTTCTAACATTTTTCTTGGATAAAAGCAGACTTAGTATTTTAAAGCTTTATCTGTCATTTGATTTCTCCTGTCATCCACATTTGACAAATTTTGCATCAATACGATTTGCAGAAGTAAAGTCAAATCTAAAATAAAGACTGTCAAAGATCTGAAGCTAAAAAGTTGATTGAACAAAATATAAAGTAAGTTTTGAGTGAAAAACAAAACAGATCGGTTTACAATGGCTACCAATTGTTTTGCAAAGGGTTTGATTTTTAGTTTATTGTTTTGTCCATCCCTTCTTAACTTGAGCCTTGCAATTTTAGCCTTGCTCTTTTTTTCTGTCCCTACTGTTGACCACAATTGCAACACCTTTTCATTCTGTCCCATAGGGCAAAATATGCATCACTCATGAATGATTTCATTAGTCAATCAAATAGAGATCAGAAACACAGACAGCGCTCTTCCTCCAGAGCCAGTCTCATCACCCTTTCAGTAGCTCTCACCTTCATTGATGGAGACAAATGGTCAAGTGTTTCACATGCAGCTACTGAAGCAGGAAAGAATTAGATGAGAGAGTTTAGATATGTCATTGTCCTTTTGCAGAACGGCTCCCTGATAAAAACCAGATAACTGCATTTAAGTTGAATTAAGGGTAAGGTGAGAGGAGAAATTGCTTGCTCCTGCTTGAAGCAAGGACTGTTCAGGTTGGACACGAGTGACATACGCCAACGTGCTCTCACTAGACTTTGTATTAGGACAGCTGTTAAACTTTTAAAACTCCACTGAATGTTTTGTGTCCTTGCTTACTGTTCCAGTCACTAGCTACCAGGCTGCTGTACTGCACTACTGGAGTGCTGCTGAGAAGGCTAGAAGGAGACATGACTTTACAGGGAATCACCCATGTTATTGTTGATGAAGTTCATGAAAGAACAGAAGAGAGGTAAATAGTTCCTTATTCCATAACTGAAAAGCAAATACATGAAGTTGAGCACTGAGATGACTGAGTAACAAACTACTAAAATCAAACTGCTTCCAGCCAGTGTAATGGGCTCCTGGCAGTACTCTGCAGGCACGGCCATATGGGAGATTCTGGTTACTGCTCCTGGTCTCTTTCTCTCTGGGGACTAAGGGATTTATTTGTGCTGTGGCAGCTCCTTGAGGAGAAGGCACATCGGTCAACCCTCCTGCTTCCAGTCGCCCATCACAGTTGCAGTCACATTTTAAGGAAAGTTTTTAGGATGGGACAGGAGGGACAACAGGGAGGTGGGTTCTTTAGGTCACTATCTCTTCCCTATTTCACCTTGCTGTCCCCCAGCTACCCTAATTCTCCACATGCTGCCTCTGGAAGCCCTAAAGACCCCTCCCATCCCAAGTAGAACACCCCAAATGGGGCTTTCCCAGTCCAGAATTTCCTAATTCTTCCCCCTCCCAACCCTGTCGTAATCCAACCTCTCCCAAACACACCCCTCTTACCAGCTGGTGCTCCGGAAGGGGATAGGTCTGTTGGTAACTCTAAAAGCAGAGAAGAAGGGACCTGCAAGATGCTTTTAGTACTTGTTGGCCAGCTGCAGCTATGTGGACGGTCTCTGGGTAAGCTTAAAAGCATTGGTCGTGCCCTGGAAAGCTCTGAACGGCCTGGATCCTGCCTGCCTGCGACCACCGCTCTCCCTACAACATACTGCCACTGCTGTAGTCACTGGAGATGCTCGAGCCTCTTCATTCTAAAAGAGAGGGGGCTGCTGGCAAGGGCGTTCCTTGGGGGGGCCACAGGACTGGACACCCCTCCCTTCCACCCGGCTTTCCCCCAGTTCAAAAACCAGCCGCACTTGATGACCTTCTGGGCCTCCTGCAAAAGCCATGTACTTGACATGTATTTTGGTGAAGGTGGTGGGAATGCTCCCATGGGGAGAGGGGTGAAAAGGGGTTGTCTGTTGCTTTGATTTACTGGCTGGCTGAGTTAATTTGTGTGTGCGGTTATTTAATACTGTTGGGTGGCGGTTACTACGTTATCATCAGCTTAATTAACTGTTAGGGCACCCAAGAGCTTGTATTGTCTAAATCTAAGTAAATATATCAAGGAATCCAGACACTCTGGAAAGGGACAGCCCAAAAGTAGGTAATTATAACCCAAGGTCACTTATAGTAAATTACCAAATTCCTAGCTAAAGGCCATTGCCGGAGAGGCACTATTGTGAGTGCAGCTTGACATGGTGTTATTGCCACGCTGGTGGAGACACTAGGAAAGGGAGCAGATTAGAGAGAGAGAGGGGAGATCTGGAAATTAACACTGAAGAAATTCAGATGTCTTTTGCTTGTTTTCTTCAGTGACTTCTTGCTGCTGGTTTTGAAGGATATTATGTTTCAGAGGCCAGACCTGCGTATTATACTAATGAGTGCCACCTTGAATGCAGAGCTTTTCTCTCAGTACTTAAACTCCTGTCCAGTTATTAACATACCAGGTGAAGAATGGTTATTTTTTTTATTATCCATTACAAGTTATTTTACAGGCTTGGTTTCAGCTTAGTTGAGAAATTTTACAATGGAGTGGGGAGTGTTTCTCTGTTAGTGTATTGTACAATGTTACCTATGAATAATAGCACTGTTTAGCTTAGGGATAGAGGTTACAAACAATGTCTGACTGGTTTAGGGGCAAGCGTGTCAGGCTGGGGATTTCCCAGCCCCTGGTGGTGATCGTACCACAGGCTATAAAAGGCAGCCTAGGCATGAACCTAAAGAATAAATGTACCATTTGTTTAGTTTTACTTTATAAAACTGCAAGTCTGTTTGCCTACAAGAATCTGTCCATCAAATAATGTACCGTTACATATAGTTTGGCATAAGACCCACTTACAAATATGTAACATCAATATATTTTATTACATTTGGGAAATAACATTGTCTTCCATTGACATGAGCTCAGTGCTATTTTTTGTTCATTTTCTATCTTTTAGCTATGTATCTCTAGCACATTCCCCACACCAGACAGTTTCCATTCTGTGGCTTCTGGAAGAGAGCCATAGAGTTCTTGCAGGCAAGAGGAATTCAGGAGATATAACACTGTCCTAGGCTGCTGTCGTACCTATGTACAGTCATGAAGCCTTATTTTGTCTCTAAAAATGATCTCATTTCATCTACATTTTCCTCTGGCCGAAGGATTTCCTCCAAAGTCTTACTAACACTGCTGATTTATGGACAGCAGGGGTTGCTGCTTACAGCAACATCAAGGATACCTGCCTTTCTTAGGAACCGTGTGCTGCATCCACCCATGCCCTCAGCCACTGCCTTCTCAGCAGATCAGATACGAAGACGGGGATTTAGTTGCAGGGTTCGCAAAATTCATTTAAAATGTAGAGAATCAGTAAATATTAAAATGCTTTGCAATTTTTTAAAAAAAAAACCCTGAATTTGGTAAACAAGCAATTCATCTTTTTAGTTGGAGCCTTTTTTGGAGATGATTTGCTCCTTTATCAGACGATATTCCCCAGTAAACACAGTGCCTGGATGAAGAGCAGGTGTTTGCAGCTAAACCCAGATAAAGCAGATGTGATACTATTGGGCATGTTTCGAAGAGTTGCATTATTCCATATTGCCGCTCTCAGTAGTGGGTGTCTGCCCAAGTGTCCATGATTTACATCCTATTGTCCTCTTGTACTCCCCATTGAGACTGGATGTTCAATTAGCAATAGCAGCACAAAATGCCTTTTACCCCCTTTGGCTGGCCAGGAGAAATTGTCCCACTCTGCCAGATGTGACCTTCAGTATTGCAACATATGTATATATGAGAATGAAACCATAGCTACTAAAACTCCAGCTGGTGCAACCCACCTGCTGACTAACACTGGTCATTGGCTACCCATCAAATATCAGATCAAGTTTAAGGTGCTGGTCATGATCCTCAAAACTCAGTGTGCTGCGCCTGAGTTATTTCAGAGACAGCCTGACCTTCCTGCAGACCTCAGAATGATGGAATTTTCTATGACAAGGGGATCTGGAGACAGAGCCTTCTTGGCGGTTGGCCTACAGCTCTGGAACTCCCACAAGAACCAAGAATGGCAAGAAACTTTATCTGCAAGACCCAGCTCTCTGACATAGCTTCCCCAAAACAGGAAAAACCAATCCCTTCTGTTCTGGTAAACAGGGAGGGGCTCGAGTATCCAGGGGTACGTGTAGGCCCCCATTTGGATGTATGCACATTTATACAATGCTCAGATATCACACTGAGCATGATATAAATACCTAGCTAGATGGAAATACGTTGCTTCCTATCATTCTAATACTGCACCAAATTACCTCGCTACAGGAATCCTCCTTGTGTAAACTGAGTGAATGCCAGCAGTGTTCTTGAAAAACGTCAGCCATTTGTTCTGGACTGAGTTGTGTTACCAATTGCAGTATAGTTCTAAAAGAACCCCCATAGCGCTGTTAAGTTCACGAAGGTGGGACAAGGGGTGAAATGGTGAAACACCAGCGTGAGAAATTGTAAACACTATCCCTCCCCTGACCTCAACTCCTGAAATGGTAGCTCGCATTTTGCTTTAAGATTTTAATTTTTCTCTTTAGGTCGGACATTCCCTGTGGATCAGTTTTTTCTAGAAGATGTAATTGCAGTGACAAGGTATGAAATCATTGACAGCATTCTCAGAAGTAACTGCCCTTTGGAATAGTTCCATTGTTTTATGCAACATAGTTGTAGCTGTGTCAGTCCCAGGATATTAGAGAGACTAGGTGGGTGAGGCAGTATCTTTTATTGGGCCAACTTCTCTTGTTGAGAGCGTTTTTCGAGCCCCACAGAGCTTTTCTTCAGGCCTGGGAAAAGGACTCCAAACATCACAGCTACATGCAAGGTGGAACAGATTGTTTAGCATAAGTAGTTACCACATATTCTAAAGGACCATTCAAACTTTACAATATGTGCTAACTACTTATGCTAAGAGTGATGTAACATTCCCAGCACTCCTATCTGCTGCTAGAAAAAGTGACAGAAGAGAGAAGTCAGGGCTGTGATTAGCCACTCATATTCTTTATATAAATTTGTAAGGCATGCAGATACCATGGTGATGGGCACGGCATAATACCTTGAAAGCTTAATTTAAAGTGTAGACTGTACAAACTGCTTTCCCTATGACTGAATTCTCTCTGCTCATGTTCAGGTATGTCTTAGAGGATGGGAGTCCGTACATGAACAACACAAAACGAGGTCCAGAAGAAAAACTTAAAGCAAGGCGCAAGAGAACGGCGTTAGAAGAAGTAGAGGAAGATCTAAGATGTGCTCGCCTCCTAGAGGATGACACTACTGTCAAGGATTCAGTCCCAGACCAGCAATTAACTTTTAAACAGCTCCTGATACGGTACAAAGGTAATCTCTCTCTCTCTCTCTCTCATATCCCAAAAAGCATATTCACACACCCAGCTGGTACTCTTGAATGTATTGTAAAGTATACTACACGTATTTTCATAATTTGAGGCTTCATGGTGTAAAGTTCAATTTTCTGTGAGGTATTAACAGGAGTGTCATATGTAAGACATGGGAGATAATTGTCCCACTCCACTCGATACTGGTGAGGCCTCAGCTAGAGTACTGTGTCCAATTCTAGGCACCACATTGTAAGAAAGATGTGGACAAATTGGAGAGTCCAGAAGAAGGCAACAAAAATGGTGAGGTTTAGAAAACCTGACCTATGAAGAAAGATTTAAAAAACAAACAAACTGGGCATGTTTAGTCGTGAGAAAAGAAAGCTTGTGAGCGACTTGATAAAAATATTCAAATATATGAAGGGCTGTTATAAACAGGGCCGGCTTTAGGCCGATTCGCCCGATTCCCTGGAATTGGGCCCCGCTCTCCCGGCCGGAGCTCCGGCTGGAGCGTGGCAAGCCCCCCCCTCCCCTCCCCTGGCCAGAGTGCGGCAAGCCCCCGGCCGGAGCTCTGGCCAGAGCGCGGCAAGCCCCGCAGCCCCCCCCGGCCGGAGCTCGGCAAGCCCCACGGCCTCCCCCTCCCCAGGCTGGAGCGCCGCTGAAGACTCGAGCGCTGCCTGGTGAGTATAAGCCCCGCCCCCACGAATCGGGCCCCGCACTTGGTAAAGCCGGCCCTGGTTATAAAGAGGACGGTGATCAATTGTTCTCCATGTCCAACGAAGGCAGGACAAGAAGTAATTGGCTTTATCTGCAGCCAGGGAGATTTAGGTCCGATAGATGGAAAACTTTCTAACTAAGGGTAGTTAAGCACTTGACTAGGATACCAAGGGAGGTTGTGGAATCCCCATCATTGGAGGTTTTTAAGGACAGCTGTTAGGGATGGTCTCGGTTTACTTGGTCCTGTGTCAGCACAGATGGGACTAGATGGGAAGCTCCCGTTCCAGGGCTTCGCTGCTGGACTTGACTGGGGTGTATATTGACTTGCAAAATAGTGATCCGGTAAGGCTGCATTATGTTCTCCACCCAGCCTTCTTTTCATTGTAATCCTTCATGTGCAGCTCTGGGGTTGTATCTTCAAGGGTGGTGGCGGAGGGGTGGGGGGAAGATTGTAGTAGCCCAAAAGGGTAAGGGGCTTTTGGGGTCTGTTGTATTTCATTTCTTAAATACTGGGAGGAGGCAGAACAGAGTTTGTATTCAGGGTCCTGGAGACCTCTGGTGTCAGTCCTCAGCTGCCCCCATGGCATTCCCAACTCCTGCCTGCTACCAGTGTGGGTGAGCTGGGCTGGGCTGGCACCAGTGTGTTTGTTCATTGGATGTGGCACACAGGGAGTGTGGTGCATTGGGAGTATATGAGACCCAATAGGGTGTGAGTGAGAAGAGAGGAGAGTGGGAGGAGTGGTAGAGTTAATGAGGGGAAGGATGAATGAAGGTGGGGAGGGACAGACTGCACTCAGAGGTATTACACTTCCTGTACCCTTCAGCCATATTTACAGGGATGCAGGATCCTGCTTGGTGAAAGGCTGCTGATCCTCTGTGTGGCCATTTTCTCAGTTAACTGTATAGTGTGTGCTCTTTTATGAGACGCCAACTCACCTATGCTCCTACCCTGTTTTAATTTCTCTTTCAGGGGTTAATAAATCGGTGTTAAAAACAATGGCTGCCATGGACTTAGACAAAGTTAATCTGGAATTAATAGAGTCCCTGCTGGAGTGGATAGTCAGTGGCAAACACTCATACCCACCAGGTAACCTGACTGTCCATTGTGGGTTGTATAACAGGGACTACATGTAACAGTTATGTGCTTGTATAGATTGTGCCAAGGTGACGCTTTCATCCAAAACATAAATTCGGAAGTTATGGAAATTATCCGAGCACATTTGAGTCGATCGGAGTGGGGAGGCCCCTAATTTCTGTGGGGATGGGCAGACGGGTACACTGGGCCAGCACAAAAACTGTAGCAAAGAGATGTACCTTTGACAGCATGCTGACGTCTTTATCTGTCTTGTCTGGTTAGATTGTAAATTCTTTGGGACGGGGTCATTGCTGCTGGTGATTTTATATAGTGTGTAGCAAAACGGAGCTCCAGTTTTGACTGGGGCCTTTGTGCACTGCGGTAATATCAAAGTGTAATAGTGCGTTTTAGCTGAACTCTTCTATTGACTCTTTTCTTTCCCCCATATATACAGGTGCTGTACTGATATTTTTGCCTGGTCTAGCAGAAATTAAGATGCTTTATGAACAGCTACAGTCTAATGCCCTTTTCAATAATAGACACAGTAAACGGTAAGTCAACAGTGTCCCAAAACCATTAGTGTGTTGAAGTTAAATCAAGGGTAAAGAAACTGATTTAAAAAAAAAAGTTACCTTCTACTCAAACTCTATCTGTCTCCAGTTACAAGTGCAGATCACTGTTTGAGACAGCTGGTGGTGGAGAAGGCTTAGATGCCATTTCTGTTCCATCTGGAACAGGTCCTTTATGAGTTTGCCCAGTGGCTCAGCCGTCATGCACTTAGCACATTTGCCATTAAGTTCTAGTCCCGTTTCCTCAAACTGGGGAAGGGAAAGTTGCAGTTTTGGTGACCAAGATAAATATAACTTGAGAATTTTGGGAGGCAGTCAGATACCACGGTAATGGGCGTTGTATAAGAACCTAGATAGTCTTTATGTGCTATCTGCAGTGGGTCTTCACGCACTAGCTAAGGCGAGCCAATGGAAGGCTGAAAAACGTAGAGTCTAACTTTATCTTTTACCCTGTATTGCACTTCAAAAACATCTGCATTTTTAGTGCTGTGAAGTATTGGGTATTTCTAAGGTAAAACATTCGACATTTTGTGGGAATGGGCAGGAAGAAAATCAAGAAAGAGGGAAAAATAAGCATATACTTGGAGGGAAGCTGTCCCACGCATATTTAGATCACGATCTAAACGTTGCATTTAAACCAGAAGGAATTCTCCTGGTTAGGTTGAGTGACCTTAGCCTGATGTGTTGTGGTGACCAAATTTCTCAGCAGAATAGAGTAACACCCACAGAATGACTTGTGTAAATCTGGTGGCAGCCCTGGTTGTTCATACTGTTTTAATTTCAATCTTTCAAAAAGCACCTAGCTAAGCCCTTGGCCAGTAATAGCGAATCACAGGACATGTGTCGCCTTAGGCATGCAGACCCTATCACTACCAGGCTCCTTAAGCCTTCTGGTGAGTAAATAGGCGAGGGGCTTATGGGGATAGAAAGACAGCAGAACCCTACAAGGCAGAAATCTTGGCAGAATCCCTCACCGGCTTTGGGGAAAGAAGATGGGCTCCCACTTAGTTGCTCACAAGAGCTCTGCTCTCAGGGACCCTTCAGCAGAAACTACAACCCAGCTCCAGCTCTGAAACCCCAGTTCTTCCCCAAGAATGTCCCTCCCCCACCCCACCCTGAGAATATTTTAAAGGCCTGCTCCCTGCGCACGGTGGGGTACTCAACCCTATCACAGCGCCACCTAAGGGACTGGATCTGTTCAGTCTAAGGGCTGATGGGACTATGGAGAGAATCAAGAATACCAAGTATCAGAGGGGTAGCCGTGTTAGTCTGGATCTGTAAAAGCAGCAAAGAATCCTGTGGCACCTTATAGACTAACAGAGGTTTTGCAGCATGAGCTTTCGTGGGTGAATACCCACTTCTTCGGATGCAAGTAGTGGAAATCTCCAGGGGCAGGTATATATATGCAAGCAAGAAGCAAGCTAGAGATAACGAGTTTAGTTCAATCAGGGAGGGTGAGGCCCTGTTCTAGCAGTAGAGGTGTGAAAACCAAGGGAGGAGAAACTGGTTCTGTAGTTGGCAAGCCATTCATAGTCTTTGTTTAATCCTGAGCTGATGGTGTCAAATTTGCAGATGAACTGAAGCTCAGCAGTTTCTCTTTGGAGTCTGGNGTCTGCTTTCATCTTTTCAGTAGCCATCACTACAATCACCAGCTTATAAAGCAGCAGCTACCCGAAATACAAAGAGTGCCTTTGGAACAGCTCTGTCTCAGGTAAACCATTATCAACGTCATCGGTCTTAAAGGGCCGGCCCTCAGAAGGTCCTCTCTCTCCAGGCCAGAGCAGCAGAGTTGTCACACCCCTACCAAGCTCCTGACATCATGGGAACCAGCAAGCCCCCCTCTCGTCACTTTTTTGTTTTGTTGATTGGCTGTTGATTGCTCTCGTCTCTCACTGACTACCACTCTACCTCTGCTTCAGGACCTTGGTCTTCCCACCCATGTTACTGCCTACCCTCTCCCTCAAACCCATCCTCCACGCACCATTTCCTTGGCTGGTCCCACCCCTATAAACAAAGGCAGTGCTAACAAGATATTCCTCTGAGCACTTTGCTGGTATGTTGCATTCCTTTCCTGCAGCTCCATGTTTGTTGTCTTTTTAAATTACAAATTCTTTTGGGGGTAGAGGGACTACTGCGTCTTCTTACGTGTTTGTACGCAGCCTCATTCAATTCCAATTAGGCCCTACTGCAATATACATATTAAAGAGGGAGGCCTTTGACGTTCGGTCTCATTCCATACATTCCTTTACAAAATGGAGACTTCTAGGATGCAAAACAATGCCAGTAATTTAGGATTAGAAGGTACGTTTGCAAAGCCAAAGCCCAGTGATATAAATGGGAGTCTTCCCAGTGACTTGAATGGGCTCTGAATCAAGTCTATGGGATCAAAACGCTTCCCTAATCGTTTTGGGCCACTTCCCACGTTGAATTATGCCTTATTGGCTCTTGACCAAGGAGGAATGGCAACTCGTTAGCTTTATGGTCCGAGGGGCCTGTATAAAAAGATGGGTCTTGCACCATGTTGTGACGGTCATCGGATCTGAGCGTGTTCTGATCTGCAGTAGTAGCAGCTTCCCTAGTCGTCAGTTAGCTCACGGCCCCTGCAGCGGCAGTGGCAAAGGGTGGGGAAGAGGCCGTCTGGGATAGTTTAGCCAGTGCCTGTTAAGGGCTTTAAAGATAAGGATCAGCATCTTGAAGTGTATCAGAAAGTCAGTAGGGAGCCAGTGTAGACCATGGAGGACCGGTTGGCTGTGCTCCCATTGGCATGGCCTATCTAGAAAGCAGGCCATGGGGAGGGCATTCTCAGTGATTTGGAAAGAGTTTGGGCTTTGTCCTATGTCAGCAGACTGAATTGTCGTCTTTTTCCGTAAGAATTAAGATTTTGGATATGTTTTCTGCACATGGCCTTCAATCTGTCTTATCCCGCCTGATTGAGCCGCCAAGAATTGAATCTCTGCGTGCATCGAAACTGCGACTGCAGGACTTGGGCGCTTTAACTCCAGATGAAAAGCTCACCCCCTTGGGGTATCACTTGGCCTCCTTGCCTGTCGATGTGCGGATTGGAAAACTAATGCTGTTTGGCACCATTTTCCGTTGTCTGGATCCTGCACTAACTATAGCAGCAAGTCTGGCCTTTAAGTCCCCTTTTGTAAGTATGCCACTCTAATAAACTACATCTGTGTGTCAAAATTTGAAAGTAATCTGTTGTATTCATAAGTGAATATTGCAGTATACTGCAACATATTAATCTTAAATTTCTTACCAGTTCCACTTATTGCACAGAGCATCTTTGTGTTAGTACAAAATGTTTTCGTGTCTGAACTGGAAATATTCATATCATAAGTACATGCAGAGACAGAAGTATCAAGAACAGTTTGATCCCTAATAAACAGAACATAATATTTTACTGGAGGGTGGAATTCTTTTGAGCAGAATAACTAATTATTGTTTTTAAATAATGTAAGTAGAGGCCAAAATAACACCAAGAGAACAGCAGTCCTGTTCAAGAGTATGAAATTGATCAAAGATTGAAGTGATTATAAATATTAACTAGTACATAAAGCTTAAATTTTTAATTCTTGCTGAGTCCAGAAATACAATCTATAAGTGTGTGCAAGGAATAGTCCTGGTGAAATTATAGGTGTATGCTTTACATCTCCTACACCCACCTGTGTTTGGAAGCAGTGGTGTTAGTGTTCGTGGTGGTTATGAAGCTGACAGTTCTGAGCTCTGAATATAATGTTCATTCCTGATCTCAGGCTGTGTGTGTGCACGTCAGCTTAGCTTGTAAAATCAGCTGCTGTTCTGTATGTCCAATGGCTGTAGTTTTTAGATATCTGTCTAAAGCAATATACAACCTCATATCAAAGATCAGGACTGAGCATTCCATCACAATATATGGTTTTGCCAGTTATAGTTAATGGTACAAACAGTCTCTATTGTGGACAATACAATCATGAAATTGCCTCTGCAAATCCCTCACGGTCAGAGTTGTGTAAGTCTGGAATGTATTAGAGCGGTATAACTGTGTTTGGTGCCCATACGTCAACTGCATATCTGTTTTGTTGAATCATGGTTCTAAAATGCCCCATCCCATAGCCATTCTCTTTCCATAGAAGGTAGGTGGCTTTCAGACTTTCTCTTCCCTCCTCTTTCCTTCTCCGTTGCACATTTCTCCTTTTAGCTTTAACTGTATGAAATTGTTAGGGGTTTTAAAGATATGGTTTTGATAGGTTTTGGCCTTGTGCAGATCCAGACAAGGTTTTGGCCTTGTGCAGGTCCAGAGCAGGTTTTGGCCTTGTGCAGATCCAGAGCAGGTTTTGGCCTTGTGCAGGTCCAGAGCAGGGCTCTGCTTTTAATTATTTCTTTCCTGAGCCACCAGTTGACATATGGAGAGCCTGGTGCAGGGGCATTCCCCTCTCAAGTGTTATGGCTGTGAGACATTCATTCCCAGTCGGAAGGTGGTAGGCTCAGGGTTTTCTCTAGTGTAGACAAGGCCTTTCTAATGCTTCCTAATCTCCTCCAGTGAGGTCTGCAGAGGCAGTTCTCTGAAAGAGAAAGGAAGGTTGTTCCCCAGTATGTTGCTTCTGCAGATGCAGCCTGATCCTCCCTCCTTCTGTTTCTTGACAGTTACGTTATTGAGAGTAGGGGAAACAGAGTTGCTTAGGACTGTTCTGGAAGTGAAGCTTTTTATAATATCAAATCTGTGGTCAATATGCATTCCTCCCCTAATGAATATATTGCTTTGGGACGGTTCTGGGATCAATGAATCACAGCATGTAACTCTGACAGCAGGAGTCTGCATAGGCAATATACCCAGAGAACTTCAGTTACTGCTTAGTAAAAATTTTTTGTCATGGATATGAGGACTGCAACTGCTCAGTAGCTTACTGGTCATGTAAGAAAGACAATGTGCATCACCGATGATAAAGCACCTGCTTTGAGCAACGACGGGAGAAGCAGAGATGAAATGTGTCAATCTATTTATTTAGGTGTCTCCATGGGATAAAAGGGAGGAAGCAAACAAAAAAAAGCTGGAATTTGCAATAGGAAACAGTGATTACCTGGCTCTTCTCCAGGCTTATAAGGTGAGCTAAAAATCAGTGACCCAGATCAAAAGTGTGTCCGTGTTCTGAAATTCAAGGCATCATTCATAAAGTTTGGTTTTTCCATTATTTAGGGATGGCGCTTGAGTACCAAAGAGAGTTCTCGTGCAAGCTACAGCTATTGCAGGGAGAACTTCTTATCAGGAAGAGTTCTTCAAGTAAGTCAGTTTTCATTCAGTATTTTTCAGGATTATTTTAAAAAAGACAGTAATCTCCATCATCTTGTCAATCACATCCCTCTTTATTTCACCTCTCCTGCCCCATCCTTCAGATCTTCTTCCAAGTTCAGCCGAGAGCTGGGAAATATTACTGACTGTAACTTCAGCCAACTCTCTGAGCCTGTAATCTTAGTGTAACCAGATATGTTTAACTTCAAAATCAGCCCGAGGCTCAGACCAATGTTGGAATATTTCAGCTCAGAAGGAATTGGCTCGAGAAAGTTCTGAACAATGGCAAAAGCTGGGTTTGGGAACCTGTCAACCTTAACTGCAAGCTCCTCCTACTCTGTTTGATTGGATAACGTCTTCAAATGGGCACCATTTCTTGGAGTTTTCACATATCCGCTGGTTGTCTTACTGCAAGCAACCGAAGTGATCATAGGTGATTGCGAGAGATGCTGAAGGATAGTCCTTCCGATTGGTGTTTGAACTGGGGGATCTGGTGTGAATTAACCTCACGTGCACATGGCACTTTTCAAGGCTTTCTGTTGACTTGTAGGAAATGGCAAGCCTAAAAAGACAATTCACAGAGCTGCTGTCGGACATTGGATTTGTGAAGGAGGGGTTAAGAGCCAGGGACATGGAGAAGAGGTGGTCTCGAGGAGACGGTGTTTTGGATGCGACAGGAGAAGAGGTAACTGGAGCGTTAGTGCTTTAAACTGCTGCTTTGATCTCTAATCAGCCTTTGTAGCAAACGTTCACTTTGGTTTGGTGTGTTTGCTGGAGCAGGCTTATCTCACTATCCAATGTGATTAGTGATCGCCATGTTCTTCTTTGTCAATCTACCAGCCCTGGAGACTTGTATTATAACATAGGTCTGGGGTCAGAGACTGAGGGAGTTAGCCTCAGGGGGGGCTTTTATACTCTTGGTTCTACAGCAACAAAGCTGAGGTGCATGCACACTGCCTAACGAATAACCATTCTGCAATGGCCCTGTGGCAGGACATGCACTTCCCACAGCGTGGATCTGCACAGGCAGTGCGATTGGAGGGGAGTCGCTTTTCCGCACTCCTAGTGCGGCTTTCCAGTATAGCCCTAATGAGAGCTGTAATCACAACGGGACAGAGGTGTAGATGACTCTTGCGAGGTCCACGTTGGGAAGGATGGATGCACTCTCCTGGCCAGCTCTCCAGGGTGGAAGGCGCTATGAGTGAATCCAGGGAGAATAATAGATCCAAGGAAACCGAATGTCTGGTATGCACCATCCGGCTTTGTTTAATCTCTAGTTAATTATCAATTGAAGGAATTAACCACTGGAGTAGTTAAGGCCTTGTCCACACTGTACAGTTCACTCGAGTGACTGGCACACTGGTGTGACCACTCAAACTGGCCTGGCCTGCGTGAGAGGTGAGAGCAATCACACTCGAGTTGCTGCATCCACTCTGGTGCTGCACTCAGTCAGGTGAAGTGCTAGGCCTTCTGGAGGCATTTCCCATGGTTCTTAGCGGCTCATGGTTCATATCCATGCTCTAATCAGAGCTGTCTTGTGAATTCTTTCACGGCGTATTGTGGGATAACTTGTCTGTTCTTTCTGGGCACATGTGATCTTAGCCCACCAAGTCAGTAAAGTAACCCACTTCCAGGTTGGTGCACACTAGATTGCTGTCTATGGCCTACATTCCAAACAGTGTGAAGGCATGGCTCCAACCTGGAGCGATGACCTGTTCTAGATATGTTCATATACCTCACTCATGGCCATATTATCTGTGCACTGATACCAAAGGTTGCAATTAATGCAACTCTCATTTTGGGAACAGGAGATAGGTACTGGGTATTAGATGTGGTTGAGGGCATTTCAGCCCTATGAAAGCAGGAGCGTGCTTTGCTAAGGAGATCACGCAGGCCGTATGGAGCAGTAGAGACAGCTGATGTCGGTTTTAATAGCTGTGGAATCTCCTTATGTCGACTGGCAGGTCTGGAGCGGGACACCGAGCACAGAACGGTGAGACTACATCATCATGCAGACCTGGGATGGTTTGTGATTTACCCTAGGGATCAACTACTTAGTAGCCTGGAATAAATGTTTGGGGATTGCCAGATTAGCTCTGACAAACATGTTAACTACTGCAAATGAATTGGCAATTAGTGTAATTAAAGGTTAAAAAAAGTGTAGTCAAGACGTAACCTGAGAGTGCAGAATCCATTAACTGCTCCTAATATGAAGTTACCAAAAGAGGGTACCAACAGTGTCAGTAATTTAGTTTTAATATGAAGTCATGTTCTATAGCAGGGGTTGGCAGCCTTTCAGAAGTGGTGTGCCGAGTCTTCATTTATTCACTCTAATTTAAGGGTTCACGTGCCAGTAATACATTTTAACGTTTTTAGAAGGGCTCTTTCTATAAGTCTATAATACATAACTAAACTATTGTTGTATGTAAAGTACATAAGGTTTTTAAAATGTTTTAAAAGCTTCATTTAAAATTAAATTAAAATGCAGAGCCCCCCGGACCAGTGGCCAGGATCCGGGCAGTGTGAGTGCCACTGAAAATCAGCTCGCGTGCCGCAGGTTGCCTACCCCTGTTCTATAGTGAATCAAGAAATCCCCGGTTTTCATTGAAGGGTCACTGGTATAAGGCATGTAGGTAGTAACCTGGAATTGTAGTACTTATTGTATGTATTTATTTCACAGGCAAACTCTAATGCAGAGAACATCAAGTTGATATCAGCAATATTATGTGCTGCTCTGTATCCCAATGTTGTCCAGGTAAGAGGGTGCTTTTTTCCTTTTCCATCTTCGCTTGCGTCCCGCTCCCTTTTGAGTGGCAGATCTGTACTGAATGCTTTGATTCTGGGTTACTCTGGCAGACGGGCTCCTGTTTAAGGGTATGATACCTCCACAGAGCATGCTGCCCCTATTGCTTTAGGCCTTGGCAACTGAACTCCCGTTTACAAACTTTTATGTAGCCGGCTACTGCTGTTATTCCAACAGACTTTTCTTTTTAGTGTGATCTTAAGATGCCAGGAGCATGCATCAGTAACCACCATAGGCCCCAGTCTGAACATGAGCAGAAGGAAATGAATTCTGGGATGAAAGCTGGAACGTTATAAAACCGCCCCCCAAACTGTATTGAGTAGTTTTGCAGAGTGCTGACAGTACTCTGGTAATGGGGTGTAGATACTTCCAAAGTCACCTCTGGGCTGACACCAAGCAAAGCCGTACCCTAAAAGGAATTTCTTTGAGAATTATGAGCAGCTGAAAATATTGGGTTAGATGCAAGCTGGACTGCAACACAGTTGCCTTTCTTAATGCCCACCGTAATACTGCATGTTGGTGTTGACATAGTAATAGACGTGGGGAAAGACTGTTTACTTGGGGCAGGAGGTGTGAGAGAGAAAGAGAGAGATTTATTTTATTACTATTTATTATCTTCACATTTAGGTGAAAACCCCCGAGGGGAAATACCAGTATACCAGTGCAGGAGCAGTTAAATTGCACCCAAAGGCAGAGGAGTTGAAGTTCGTTACAAAAAATGACGGTTACGTTCACATTCATCCTTCCTCGGTGAATTATCAAGTAAGGATTTTTTTCCAACTCAGTAAAATACATTGTCTACATTTTAAAAAAAGACATTACTTCAGCTGAATGCTGCTTGGATTATGAACGAGAGCACTGACCAGTCTTAAAAATACAGCAACGGCATGATTGAAATCCTCTCAGTGATGGGTTTTAAAGAATGGCACAGATCACAGGTAAGAACCTCTATTACAGTAGACGACAGAAACTCAAATTATGAAGTTAAGTTTGCAGGGTCAAGCAACTTCATGGCCCAGATTTTCACAGTTGCAAGAACACACATTCATGCAGTTACCGCAATTGCAGGGGATTGTGCCTGTAGGACCACCACAATTGTCCATGCAATCTCAGGAATTGTGCATGAAATGGCAACTGTTAGCATCTTTACATGGGCAAATTGACTGAACACGTGGGCTCATATTTCTACCACTGAAATACTTCATTTGTAAATAATTCACTGTTGAAATGCACAGTATCACTTCTTCATATGAGATCAAATGCAATCATTTTCTTTGAAGTTGATGATATCCCATTAATAAAGATCACACGAGGGAAACCTACCATTGAACGGGTGTTCTTTTTATTAAAGTGGTACATGGTAACGCTGTTCTCCTTTTCGAGGATACAAATTAGCTGTTAAAAATCCATATTAGATTGTTAAATATAATAGCCTATTGGAGTATTATAAAACTTAAGTGTTTATAAATCTATCCTGGTGAATCAATCTGAGTCTAAACTAACGTAAGAATGAACCCCTTACACCTCAAACACTCCTTGCTATCCTACCTGGGTGTGGGGAAATCAAGGTACTGTCAGTAATTGGCTGATTTCCTATAGGCCTTGTTGCTGAGGTGGGTCCTGAGGAGAGATTGGAAAGACAAGAGGGTAGTGTCCTAGAGGATTAGTTCAGGGAGGCCATGCTGTGAGCAGGGGCAGTATGGAAGAGGCGTAGACATTTGTGTGAGATTCTGATGAAGGGCAGAAGAGAGAGCGCACAGGAGACGGGGTGGAGGAGACAGGATTATGTTATACGTGACATTGTGAGCTCTGCAATGGCACGTTTAGAAATACAAACAAATCAAGGCCATGTGGTCCCTGCGAGCAGCTGCAGCAAAACCCTCTAGCACTCACGGGAAGGGCGGCTGTGCGGAGGAAACGGGCAGTGACTCCCAGGCAGATTCTGACGAGCAATCCCCCCACCCCAGAGGAGAGCACACCATCCATCCAGCAGCTCCTCCCCATCCTTGCTGTCAGTCTGTGGTGCTCAAAAGGGACACGGATATCACAGGGATGAATAGAGGCACCTGTCTCGGTAGAATGAGACTGTGGGGGGAGAACAAGCAGAGCCACTGGGCTTTCCCGCCACCCAGGGTGGATCAAAATCAATGATGGTTTTGAAAAAATAGTCAGATTTTTTATTTAAATTGGATTTTTTTGATCTTGTTGTTGAAATTCTAAGTTTTTATTTTTAAAATGCATCTATTTAAAATGAAATCTGAATTTAAAACAAAATATGTTAAAGCCTAAACTTATCCCTTAGAACAGTGGTTCCCAAACTTGTTCCGCCACTTGTGTAGGGAAAGCCCCTGGCGGGCAGGTTTGTTTACCTGCCGCGTCCACAGGTTCGGCCGATCGCGCCTCCCAGTGGCCGCGGTTCGCTGCTCCAGGCCAATGGGGACTGCTGGAAGCGACGGCCAGTACGTCCCTCGGCCCGCACCGCTTCCTGCAGCTCCCATTGGCCTGGAGCAGCGAACCGCAGCCAGTGGGAGCCGCGATCAGCCGAACCTGCGGATGCGGCAGGTAAACAAACCGGCCCGGCCTGCCAGGGGCTTTCCCTGCACAAGCAGCGGAACAAGTTTGGGAACCACTGGCCTTAGAACATTGAAATAACAAAATAAATATACTGACTCCATGAGCTTCTATCACAAACACTGAGTTAGAGGCTGCTTTTTTGTATAAAGAAAGAATCGGGAAAAACATCTAACGTGTGAGGCCAAGCTTTATCAATATGGCACAATAGGTCAGCCCGAGTAACTTAGGAGACTGGATCTTTTTCAAGAGACTTAAGCGAGTAAGAACTGAAGTGCCAGTCACTTTTGCTTAAGCATATTTGAAAATGTTCCCAGGCTGATGTGAAATAATCAGTTTAATTCAGAAACTGCAGTTAATCCCTCGGTTTAATAAATCCTGTAGTTTTAAGTGTGAAATATGTTTTGATAAGAGACGTTTGTGTGTCTAAAACATTTAAGGTTGTTTTTTATAATAAAAATAAATTGTATATGCTGTTTTATATGCACAGGGCAGCGAGCAAGCCCGTAATCTGCAAGGGAGTGGGAATCAGATTTATTCCTTAACTGACTGAAAATGTGCGCTCAGTGACACTAATGTAATCACCATTCTTACTCCTAACTGACTGCAAACCCTCTGGCATTGAATGTTCCAGACCAGGCACTTTGACAGCCCCTACTTGGTGTACCACGAGAAGATCAAAACCAGCCGTGTGTTCATCCGGGACTGCAGCATGGTGTCGGTGTACCCGCTGGTCTTGTTTGGAGGAGGGCAGGTCCACGTGCAACTGCAACGGGGGGAGTTTGTCATTTCGCTTGATGACGGATGGATTCGTTTCGCGGCAGCCTCCCACCAGGTAATGAAACCAACGAGCAAGATTGTGAGTACTTCAAACCCTGCTCTGCTTCTGCAACAAGCAGAACATGCAGCTGTAGAGTACAGGGGAGAAGTCATTTCATGATATTTGGGGGGGTGTTTCCCTGTTTGCTTCAGGTGGCAGAGCTGGTGAAAGAACTACGCTGTGAACTAGACCAGTTACTCCAGGATAAGATCAAGAATCCCAGCATGGATTTATGCACGTGCCCGCGAGGATCCCGTATCATTAGTATGATTGTAAAGCTTGTGACCACCCAGTAACCTGAGAAGCACTTTTATAAAGACCCACTTCTAACTGCTCCTCGGAAATGGATTCTGGTACTGCAGTGGTTTTGTATTGTCAGAGGATGGCGCTGATCCTGGTAGAGCTAAATTGGTAAATGCCATTTTAGCTTTCGGAAAATAGTCAAAGAAATAAACCTAAGCAAAATGGCTTCTGCCAAAAATGAAAGGGCTCACCGAACAAACTAGGGAATGGGAAGCTGGCAATTCTCGTGATAGTAATAGAAAACTCCAAATCAGAGAAGAAAAGCGTAGAATTTGTTTAAAAAAAAAAAATGAATTCTGTTAAGTGCTGGGAGTATGTTTTATGTAGTGTCATTTTTGTCAGTGTTGTATTTTTTCCGGAATAGCGCTTTCAACTGACTTTTGTTAGGAAGATCAAGGAATCACATGCTATGCAGCTTGCCCTTGGAGCAACATAATTATCTGGGCGTAGAGAGAGAGCGAGCGAGAGAGCGTTACCTGGTCAGGCTGCCCAGAACGTTTCTAAATTCAGTATAAACGACTTGGTCAAGAATTGCACCTTCACCAGCTGTTTAGTCTGACATCTGCACGTATCAATCGTTTTAGGATACATCAGATGTTAAATGAGCTCAGTTTAAGGACTAGTACGTGAGTTGGTCATTAAACTAGTGGATCGTCTTTAAAACTAAGTGTGTTGGTACCTCATCAATGTGCAAAAGCTGGTCTGCCCCTAGTTATTCATTGAGCTCAATGTTTGTGCTTGTTTGAACCTGGCTCTGACCAGTCCCACGACGATTTCGTATCCTGCCCGGGAGTAGTGGGGTTGCACCACGATTGTTATAGGGCAGGGGTGCCCAGACTTCTCCTGTCGTGCCCCCCCCCATACCAGTAATGGAATCTGTCCGTGCCCCCCCACCCATTACTGCACAGCCCAGGCTTCCGCAGCTGAGGAGCTTGGGCTGAAGGCAGAACTGGGGATTGGGGAGGAGCTGGGGCTAGAGGCAGAGCTGGCCTGGGGGCGAAGAGGGAATGAGGGCGGAGCCAGACTGGGGCTGGAGCAGGGGGCGGGGCTGGACTGGGGGCGGAGCAGAGCTGCGGCTGGGGGCGGAGTGGGGCTGGGGGGTGTTCCCTCCCCACCCCCCATGGGGGCTGGCCTGGGCCCTGCCGTGCGCCCCCTTGAACATTCCCCGCACCCCCATAGTGAGGCATACCCCACAGTTTGGGAACCACTCTTCTAGGGTGTGTCTGCTCAGGGAGCTGGGACTTGCACACACGGCTATGTCCAAAGCCCGCTGAAATCAGAGCAGCTTTTCCATTCACTTCAGTGGGCTTTGGACCAAGCCACAATTCCCCATCCAGCCAGGAGAGAGATGGGACCTTCACATCTTAAATTGAGTTCAGTAAATGACGGTTGTGCTAGAGACTGTTTCCTGCTCTCGTCCCTGCTGGCTCTTCCTCCTGAACAGCTGCTTGGCTGGCAGTCCAAAATACACCAGCTTTCTGCTGCTCAAATACATTTACACCCTTCTCTTCCCAGAAGGGCTGGAGTATTTCCTCCATGGGTTTCACTGACATTGATCCACCTCTGGATGGTAATCAACGTGAGTGTGAAACTCTGATACTTAACAGGAAATTGCCCTGCTCATGCGCACTGGAGACCAGCTGAAAAGAAGTCACATGCTTCCAAGTTGTAGAAGCTTCTAGCCAAACCCTCATGGGCAGGGGCGGGGTGATGGAGCCAGCGACCCGGCGCACTCGGGACTGATCATGAAATATGGAGCCTTCCCCCCTGCAGTGCTTACTTTCAATCGAAGAAAGATGTTTCCAGCAATGGCCATTCAGTGCCCCATGGGAAATACCTTCCTAGTGGTTGCCATCGGTTTCTTTGTCAATAGGAAGCCATGTAACAAATCTCATTTGGCATCATCAATAGAGAGAATGAATTCCCCCTCCCCCCCATGTCTGGAACTGGTCCTTTTGCAAGAGGGGCGAGGAAGATGGTTGAGCAGGATGGGGAGGTTGGCACTGCCACTTGGGTTCGTGTTTTGTGGTTAAACGGGACTTCGTGTGTCAGACTGCTCTTTAGGCGCATTGAAAAGTCACAGAACATCCAATCAGGAGAGGAGAAAACAGAGCTGCGGACCAGTGCCCTGATGGAGTTATTGCCTGGGGGTGGAAGACGTGTGACTGCTCAAAACTCAAAACTGCTCAGTGTGGCTTTAAGCAGAAGCTGAGATATGGTTTGACACAATCCGATTTTACTCTTGTTATGGATTGGACTCGAAACAAGGACTTCGTTTTTACACAGGTGTTTGGCGCTCAGCGTTCCTGTGACGTAGGCAACAGCTGGGAAGTGGAAGCCTCAGGGGCATTGTGTGCTAAAGCGTTTCCCTACCATGGAAAGATCCTTTGTGCGACTACGAGTGAAAGCGCCGTGGCCTTCACCTGCTGCTTGAGGAAGATTTGACTAGAAGCACTGTGACTGCAGTTTGGCACAGTGGCTAGTTGCTTCCCAGGGGAGGTGCCGGTCAGAGCTGAGGTGCATCAGCACAATTACCCGGGGAAGCCTGCGCGTTCCTGATGGGTGTTGGCTATTGCTAGCAGCCCTCCACGTGTTCACTAAACTGGCCTGTTCCTCTACAAGGGAATTGTGCAAATTGCCTCTTTAAAGCAGTGAATCAGTCAGCCCTGGAGGCAGGAGGAGGACAGCAGCCTGCTTCGTAAAACACACGCGTCCCACTGCGAAGGGATCTGTCAGAACGGGCAGAAAAACCTGCTCTGCACCAGTCAGAGCAGTCACAGGAGAGGGTAGTGGGCTGGCTTCTCTCCTTTTGGTAGCATGGGTCAAGTTTCCTAAAGGCCACCACCAGGACTCGTTTCCTTGCAGCTCGCAGCAAACGAACGCCCGCCTTGCCCAGGGCCTGATGCCAGCTGCCTCCCTTCCCCCTGCCGTCCCTTCAATGCTGAGATTCTTCTTGGCGTGTAGTGGGTGAACCCCACCGGTTGGCAGCTGTGTCAAAGCAGCATTAAAGAGCATGAGAGACAGCAGGCAAATACCTCAAGTCCCACCATACAGGGAGCATGATCCCAGGTGTGGGGAATGAGTCAAACGCCAGCAGAGAATGTTCCTTGCCCTCCAACTTCCTAAATACTTTTAAAGGGACGCCTTTGCAATAAAATAGCAATCCGCAAACTCTGTTTGGGGCATAAGTGAGGTGCCGGCTGTCTGACTTCCAGAAACCAGCCCCCACAGGAGCACTGCACTGCCTTTCCCTTTGGGACATTCTTAGATTCACAGCTTAGAACAAGGTAAGTTCTGAGCATAGCCATTTGCTGAAGGAGAATATGGGTGGACAGCTACTAAGAGAGGGAAGCCTGAGTGATTGCAATGGGGAGGGATTTAGACTCTTTAAAACATGGTTTTTGTTCACATCCATTTAACTCAACCCTGCCCAACAGCTGGGAGAACATAAGAACGGCCACACTGGGTCAGACCAAAGGTCCATCTAGCCCAGTATCCTGTCTTCCGACAGTGGCCAATGCCAGGTGCCCCAGAGGGAATGAACAGAACAGGGAATCATCAAGTGATCCATTCCCTGTCGCCCATTCCCAGCTTCTGGCAAATAGAAGCTAGGGACACCATCCCTGCCCATCCTGGCTAATAGCCATTGATGGACCTATCCTCTATGAACTTACCTAGTTCTTTTTTGAACCCTGTTATAGTCTTGGCCTTCACAACATCCTCTGGCAAGGAGTTCCACAGGTTGACTGCGTTGTGTGAAGAAATACTTTCTTTTGTTTGTTTTAAACCTGCTGCCTATTAATGTCATTTGGTGACCTCTAGTTCTTGTGTTATGAGAAGGAATAAACAACACTTCCTTATTTACTTTCTCCACACCAGTCATGACTGATAGATTCAGGCCTCTGGCCCTTCTGTTAGTGGTGAGAGCCTGGCCCTCCCAGCGCTGATCTTCGGAGGAGTCCCAGGACAAAGGCAGTGAAGATGCTTGCTATTTCTAAAGTAAACAAGCTTTTTGGAGTAGGGAGGAGAGAGGGTTTGGGGCTTTTTTCTACATCGGGGAAAAGGGCACCAACCATTTTATCCCCTTTGCGGGTCACCTTTCAGGAGAACTCGGTGCGAGCACTGTCACAGTTAAGCTGCCGTCATTGCCCTTTGCTATTATTTGTCTAAGTCGGTTTCCTGGGAGATGTCCCACTAAAGAAGATGCCTGATTTAGCCTGGCCCCATTAAGGGTACTGGGGTGGCTTACATTTCCATAGTCCCTTTCATACCAAAGTGCTTTACAGATCCTACAGATACAAGACCAGGGGACAGCGGGCACCAGCGGGCACAGGAAACACCCAGCGCTGGTGAAGGCCGGGCAGTGTTTGTCCATGCCAATGAAGCAGCAGCTCCTTGCCCTTCCAAACACGTTCTGGGCTCGGAGGGCTCACACAGAGTGGACAGTCCCCATCATTCATTCTTGACTCAAAAAAATCGCAAAGTAAAATATATGGAACTCCATTTATCTGCATCGAGGAGCAAGGGCTCTGCCAGCCCTGCCCAGAGCTCAGCCTGTAGCACCAGGCACGCTCGGTGTTTCGAACCCGATGCTTAGAGCCCTAGGTTACAGTGCTCCGGCAGAGCCTAAGAACTTTCTCTCGCGCCAGAAAATGCTTCTGCCAAACATCCCCCTTCCCTCTATGCCCTGGCTTGGCATGAAGCAGAGCTAAGAATCAGGGTGGAATGTCTGATCTCATGTGCTGCGCTGCTCGAAGAGGTGACGGTCCCAATCCCTGGGAGCGCTTTGTATTTTTAGATGAACAGAACTCCATGTGGCAGCCTTACAAATCTCCACAACTGAAACATTTCTCCGGCAATGAGTGACTTCAGTAGGGTCAAGTGTTTACCCTAAAAATACAACTGTTTTATAACTGGTATTTCCTCTCCAGAACGGTGTGTCAACTATGTTGTGTGTCCATACCTACCAATCTGCCTACCTGTGGTTGTACCAGTGCATTCTGGGAAGATCTGGACTGCTGTCCCAATATCTCAGCAAGGGATAGAGTGCTGAGAGGATACGCTGCCAGAAGGGGGTGGGGACATGCAGCTCAGAGCGTGAGTTCTCACACACATACTTGTTGCTGACTCAGGGATTATACTGTTATCACTGTCCTGGTCTTCAGCAGATTCTTTACCAGAAGTCGCTCAGGTGGCTTGCTTTGCTAGCATGTATAATAGTATCTGACCGAGCACTTCAAAACCACTGTGGTAAAGAAGTGATGCTGAGTTAATGACATAGGATCTTACACATTTCTTGGTTAGGTTTCTATAGGGGAGACCACACACACTTTGGGGCAAAGGCTCTGTCTTCCTATACATTTGTACAGCACCAAGCACACTGGAGCTCTAATTCTGACTGTAGCCCTCAGGCGCTAATGCCATATACAGAATAATATAGCAACGAAGTAGGGCTCGGAAGTGGCCGCCTGTGTGGTGTTCAAGAACCCCTATACGCTGTACTTGCCTTCTGAGGAGTCTAGGTGAGCCCAAGGCTGGACCCACCCCAGGAGAACACCAGCACAGAGGTGAAGACCTAGTGAACCCATATCCAGTAAGGTGCCGGGAGAAGATCACAAACTACAGAATCGTGTCACTTGTCTTATCTTCATGATCCACATTTCTGCCAGGTAAACCTGAAAGGAGCTGCACCAGATCCTGCTCTCGCTGATGTTGGTGGGTTTGCAGGAGTTTAACCGAGGGCAGAGTTTGGGCCATTATTTAAAAATCAAAGGCTCAGAGCTTGGCACAGCCATCACTGTGCTGCATTGCTCTAGTGGAGAAAAGCAGCCATAATGCCAACACAACTGCCTGAAGCGGGAGGTAGTCAGTGATGATGGGTGTGGGGCCCTGAAAACTGTTAAATTACAAGCTGTCACTTGGAGTGTGTGCGGGGGACGAGGTTCCTGCTTTTGGACTCGGGGGCTCTGAGAGAAGTGTGTGACCAGGGTCCTCCGCAGTCAGTCTGCAAAAGAGCTAATCTGGAGCAAGGTAGGGTGAGCTGTGCCGTAGGGAGCAGCCTGCTTTGTCTCTCCGTATTCGGTTGTGTTCGATTCCTGGATTCTAAGAAATAAAGTTGTTACTTTGCAACCTTCCAGCAAGAGTATTTGTTTTCTTTCTAACTCCCTGTGTGTACCATGCACATAAACAAGGATTTACCAGGGTGGGGGCAAAGCTGCTATAGCAGCTCCTTGATGATCAGCGTGTAAGCAGAGAGAGAGCGCCAAGACAGTGCAATCTTCAGGTTTCATTCCTTCCTCCACGTGCACCACCTGCTCTCATTAAGCACTAAATAGAGCAGGCGTCTCCCACCGACACAGCGCTGTCCACACAGGCGCTTCTGTCGGTATAACTTATGTCACTCACAGCGACATAAGTTAAGAAAAGTTCTAGTGTAGACGTAGCCTGGCTGTTTTCCATGGAGGGATAACTGTTGAGGCCGTAGCAGTACAAACACTGAAAAAGCAGGAAGCAAACAGACAGTGCCCCTTGAGCTAGATCTGTGAGCAGAACAGTTGTGCAGACAAATCCCAAATCATGTCATCCAAGGAGTCGATTTCTCAAATCCAGAAGAAATCGCTTTGCAGATGTAAAATGCTGATTTATTACCATGACAAAATAGCAATGTCAGAGACAAAGACACACACACACACACACACACAGAGCGAGCGTGCGGCAGACAGATGGCTGGCTGGCTGGCAGGGAAACTCTACCTGCTGTTTATCAACTGCCTGTCGCCCTTCGACTTCCAACATTCAAACTATTATTGGCAGACATTGGGGCATCAGCTCTGAAGTCATTTGCTGGCAAACAATGACCTGTTAACACGTCACTGTAATGGAAAGCAATAGTCAGCACTGTGTACGGTGACCATATGTCCCATTTTGGCCAGGACAGTCCCTTCTTTAAGCCCTGGTCCTGCCATCACGACTTTTTTGGCCAAAGTGGGCGTTTCTCCCGTTTGCGTTTGCTGACTTGATCAGTTGGCCAGAGCAAATGGGACTAATGCCCACTTTTGTCAAAGAAGTGGGGTGTGCTGCAGAGGAACGTGCCGGGGGACGAGCGGCGAAGCCAGCCATGCAGTGGGGGAGGCTGGGCTCCCAGGGGGAGAGGGAAGGCAGGGTTCGAGCACACAGGGTAGGTAGGGCTCGGACGAGCTGCTCACGCCAGCTCAACGAGGGGGGTGGGGAATGGGCCAGTGTCCTGTTTTTTCCCTTTGGGAAATTGTTACCCTAACACTGTGCACTGGAGTTAATGAACCACTAGGGACACCATATTAACTGGTCAGCCCTTGTCCACCATCCTGAATAGCTGAAGATGAAAATACTGATGTTCTCTGTCTCCTAGAATCGCTTGCTCATTTGCCATGTGCGCTCATCTAGAAGCAACTGGGGAGATAGAAACGAATCCTTTCCAGGCCTGTGGGAAATGCCTCTCCAAGATTTACCAGGCACTAGCTCATAAGAAGCAGCTTTTACCTGGTACCAGCACTAGTGTCCTACAGCTGGAGCTGAGACAGGAAAGCTGATGCCCCGTTTCACGTTCAGCTGAAAGTGATGGAGATGTTGCCGTCACAGCTGGTGTCCTTCTGCTCCCCCCCTCCCGTTTTGTGTTCTTGCAGGAAAGGCTAAAGGATTATTGCTCTGTCCCTTTTCATGCTGGTCTCCTGCCTGTAATGGGGTTAGCACAAAGTTTTGCTTGGGTCATTCAAGGCCAATAGCCCTACTGATGAGGGTGTGTTGGCACCTGGACACCTGGAGCAGGGCTGTGATTCGCGGCGCAAGGAGACATACCCCGGGTATGAGCGAGCGACCTCACTAAAAACAGCCGTGTTGCTGCAGTGGTGTGAGTAGCCGCAGGGGCTAGCTGCCGAGTCCGATCCCATCCGAGGTACTTCCAGTCCCTCCCACGACATGCACTGCTGCTTAGTGAGCGCCCTTGATCAGAGCTGTCCCCTCGAGCTGGAATTGGTACCTTGCGATTCCAAGCGGCGACATCCTGCGCTCTTAGGGGTCCAGGAGGCCACTCACAGCTGGATTCTTTCGGCGTCCACTCAGAGCTGTTGGAAGGAGAAACGTGTAACAGTTCTGGCCACAGACACGTCTCTCTTTCCAGCATGACTCGTGTGCTCCTATGTGACTGCACCGCTGTGAAGCAGGGCCGGGCTAGCGTGAGAGGCTCTAATGGCTGGATGAACCCAATGCGCCTTGGCAAAGAGGAAGAGTCTGACCCTTTGTGCCGGCCTGTGACAGAGCGCTGAGAGCCAGTAGCTGCCTTCCAAAGGGAGAGCACTAGAGGTCCTGCTCCGTGCACGGCAGCAGTGCCTGGTTACCAAGAATTAACTGGAGAATTTTACTCCAGGCCTCAGTCCTGCTTTGAAATAAGGTCATAACACAAAGCTCTTATGTGCGCAGAGCTGGCCTCTCCCAGCTCAGAAGCGCCTGCTGAGAGCGTGACCATGTGGTGACCCTCCCTTCCGAGGACACGGGCGTTGAGATGGCTCAGTTCAGAAGGCTGCCAGCCCTCAGAGGTGGGGGCGTGAGCTGGGACGTCACGTGGCGCTGCTGAGGTTTGGCCGACAGGCGTTTCAGGCATAGTTCTGTTCTGTATCTGGACAGAAGCAGCATGAGGTGCTAGTGCATGTGGCTGGGTTTTTTTCTAGCCTAAATTTCATGTCAGTTTCTTTTTATCAAGTTGCTCTTTTGCAGCCCAGAGCACCCGCATGAACCCTTCCTAGCCTGCGCCTTCGCTGCCAGGAAAGGGTCCCAGTGTCACGGCTCTGTCGGCTCCCTTTCATGGGATGTGTCCGGCCTGCCTGCCCCTCAGGGCTTCACTCCCGCCCCATCGCCCTTGCAGGCTGAGCTGCATGGGGCGGTGCCTGGCGTGGGCTGGTTCCTTCCCCCGTCCCACATCACCGCCACCGGCAAATAAACCAGCCCCCACCTTTGCAGCGCCTGCTCCCTACACAGAGCGGGCCTGGGGCCCAGCTTGGCACCTTGTCTGGGCTGGAGCCCAGCCCCAGCTCCCCCCTCGGTAGCTTGAGCCTGGGACAGGAGCTGGTCCCCTCGTCTCCTCTCTCCCTGTATCTCCCTGTCCCCCACACACTTACCTTCTGCGGGAGCCACGCAGACTCAGCGCAGGTGGAGGCGGCTCGGGGGAAGGGGAATTCCTGGCCCTTAGGTCTCTGAGCCGGGGGAAGGCAGCACAGTAAGGGGCAGGCTCTGCCCCCAATTGCTCACAGGCCAAAGGGGAGGCCAGAGCAGACAGCTGAGCCAAGGGCAGGGCTGGGGCCGTGAGAAGCCCCTACTGGCCAGCACTGATCACAGCTTGGTCCTAGTAGGCTCCGGCTCACCGAGCGCAGGATTGAGCCCCCTGGCCGAGTGGCGTTACATGGGCACAGCCACCCGCTGTCACTGCCCAGGGGCTGGGAGCTGCCACCTGGAACCAGCTGAGCCTGTGGCCGATGGGGAATCGATGGGACCTGGGACACGTTCGGGTTAAGGCTGCAGTCAACACGTTGCGCAGTCACTGAAGCTTGGTTCCTTACTGTACAATATTGTGATGCACCTGGTGCTTGCAACCCGCTGTAGCCAACTGGTCTGTGAGCGCCCCGTGGCCTGGGGTCCAAACGTCTGCCCACATTTGAATGTAACCCCCAGACCCTCCGCTCCACAACGCGAGCACCGAGCCAGCTGATCCCCACCAGTCCCAGTGTTGGAAACACGGCGGCGCTGGCAGCCAGGCCTGGGAAGGGCAGTGCCATGCAATTTGGTCTTGCCGCAAAGCAAGCCAGGGTCCTAGGCAGCTTTGTGCGACGCCTGCCACTGTGCGGGGGCCATCAGACTCCGCTCCGAGGCAGGGCCGGGAAGTGAGAGCCAGGAGACTGATGGATGCGTCTGTGAGGTGAGGCAGGCTGAGGGTCAAGGGGCAGGAGCTGTTTGAGGCCCTTCAGGGGGGCGGAGAGGGGAGCGGGGTGCTGCCCTGCAGCAGGACGCTCCTAACGCTTCGCTTACCTTGAATCCTGCTTTTCTAACCATTCCCTTTTCTTTCCTTCCCATTCACCACATGGGACCCCCCCACCCCCAGCTCGGAGCTTGTCCTCTGTCTCTCTGTGGGATGTCTCACTCCCCACCTCCTCCTATGCGGGGCTGAGCGCTCCCAGGACTCATGCTCTGATCCCACCCCTGCCTTGGAGCTACATAAGAACTGCCAGACTGGGTCAGCCCAATGCTCCATCTAGCCCAATGTCCTGCCTTCCAGCAGCAGCCAGGACCAGGTGCTTCAGAGGGAATGACCAGAACAAGGCATCGAGTGATCCATCCCGTCGCCCAGTCCCAGCTGCTGCCAGTCAGAGCTTGATGACACCTGGCGCATGGGGTTACATCCCTGACTATCTTGGCTAATAGCCATGGCGGGACCTATTCTCCTGAACTTACCTAATTCCTTTTTGAACCGTTAGGCTTTTGGCCTCCACAACATCCCTTGGCGATGCGTTCCACAGGCTGACCGGGTGTTGGGTGACGTACGTCCTTATGTTTGTTTGAAACCTTCGGCCCGTTAATTTCATTGGGTGAGCCCTGCTTCTTGTGTGAGCTGAAGGGGACAATAACACGTCCCCATTTACTTTTGCCACACCAGTCATGAGTTTATAGCCCTCTATCATAGCCCCTCCCTTAGTCGTCTCTTTTCCAAGCCGAAGAGTCCCAGTCTTTTTACTCTCACCTCGTATAGAAGCTGGTCCGTCCCCCTAAACATTTTTGCTGCTCATTTCTGTACTATTTCCAAGTCTAGTTTGTGATTGGGGGTGTGTGTGATGAGAACTGCACACGGGATTCAAGGGGAGGGCGTACCATGGCTTTATACAGTGGCATTACAATATTTTCTGTCGTCTATCATGTTCCTAACGTTCTGTTCGCTTTTTTGACTGTGCTGCACATTGAGTGGATGTTTTCAGAGAACTAGCCACAATGATTCCAAAACCTTTCTTGAGTGGTAACAGCTAATTTAGACCCCATCATTTTGTATGTGTAGTTGGGATTCTGTTTTCCAATGTGCATCACTTTGCATTTCTCAACACAGCATTTCATCTGCCATCTTGTTGCTCAGTCACCCAATTTTGAGCGATCCCTTTGTAACTCTTCACAGTCCGCTTTCTACTTAACTATCTTACGTAATTTTGTATCAGCTGCAAACTTTGCCACCTCACTGTTTACTCCCTTTTCCAGATCATTTATAAGTATGTTGAACAGCACTGGTCCCAGTACAGATCCTTGAGGGACCCCCATTATTTAAGAACAGCCATACTGGGTCAGCTCAAGTACTGGCCATCTAGCCCAGTATCCTGTCTTCCGACAGTGGCCAATGCCAGGTGCCCCAGAGGGAGTGAACAGAACAGGGAATCATCAAGTGATCCATCCTATCACCCATTCTTTCTTTCCTAAAGAATGGGCTGCCCATCCTGGCTACTAGCCATTGATGAACCTATCTTCCATGAACTTACCTAGTTCTTTTTTGAACCCTGTTATAGTCTCACAACATCTTCTGGCAAATTATTTACCTCAGTTGAAAACTGACCATTTACTTCTAGCCATTGTTTCCTATTTTTTAACCAGATACGGATCCAGGAGAGGACTTTCCCTCTGATCCCAGGACTGCTCACGTTGCTTACAAGCCTTTGGTGAAGGAATGTGGTCTAAGGTTTTCTGAAGTACACTGTGTCAATGGGCTCATCCTTGTCCACATGGCTGTTGACCCCTTCTGCCAGCCCTTGGTTCCTCCACCTGAATGCATCGCAGACAGATGTGCGCTTGCTGGCTAAAAGGCCCTTGCTCTCCATGCCTCTGACTCTGCTGCCACTCTCCTTCCCCCAGACATCTCAGAATCATTCTGGCTCTCAACCCCCCTCACCTCCCTTGTTGCTCCCCATAAGGAATACGGTCTGCAGAGGAGCAACGGATGCTGGGGCATTCTGAGGAGGGAAAGTCATGAAGCGTAGGTTAGAGTGGACCCAGCAGGGAGTAGCCAGGGCCTGAGCGCCCTTATCTCACCCAAGGCTGGGCCTGCAGGGGCTAAGGAGAGTCACCATAGGTAGGGAGTGGGGCCATTGAGCAAAGCCTGGGAATCAGGGAACGCTCTGGCTGGGTACAGTGGAGAGATGGGGAGTGGGTACAGTATGGAGGGGAGAACAGACCGTTGTGGAGACCTCGAGAGGAATCAGAAAACTTTGAGCTTTCTGGGGAACTTGGGGATGATGCAGTGGGGGCAGGTTGCCATGAGGTGGCCCTGTCTAGAGGAATGGGAAACCACACCGGGCTCAGGGCTCCGTTTGAAACAGCTGTAACTTTATGTAACGGGATTTTCCCAGAGGTACCTTTCTGCTGTCACGCGAAGAGATGGGCTCCGTTCCCTAACAGCACATCACCTGGATGAAACCAAATAAAGGGCAGAAGACACCAATGAAAAGATAGGCAGGCTTTTAATGGCATGATTGACAATCCCCTTTTCAGAACAAATCTAATAATGACAGCTGCGTCTGATGCATCATCAGCTGGTCCAGGACATGATCCGGCGGTTGGCAGGTGGATTTGTACACAACCAGGGTCTCTGTGACGCATGCCAGGCTGGATGGCTGAGACATTTGCCATGCAGTTAGCCCAGCTTCGACTTCCTTGGGGGGAGTTGTACATTCTATTTGCGATGTGTAAACATTCTAGAGTGGCTTTCCGAAAACGGCGCAGAAGGGATGGAGGTGGAGCCGGGCCAGGCAGACAGGACCGAGGAGCAGAAGTCCTGTCTCTGGGTCAGAACACTTTGCTTGGCTGAGTCAGAGAAGAAGGAAATGAACAGAGCTGCTCCAGGTGTAGCGTCTGCAGTTAAGAGCCACCTGCCATCACTTCGGCCAGAGCGCTACAAAGGTGCCAGCACGTAATACAGCACCGGGGCAGACACACCTGTTTCCAAAGATACTGTTTCCCTGGCTTTCCCTCACAATCCCCCTGAGCTCCCTGCCGTGCCTCCGGTGCAAAGTGGGTGTAAGCGGGAGGAGTGTTTCCATGGTGTAAGTGACAGCACTGGGCAAGCCCCCCCAGTCTCTGCCAGTGAGCACCACGGGGGCCCCATGCAGCTCCCACCCTAGAGGCCCAGCTGGGGCGGGGGCTGATCTCACCGCTCAGGGGTAGCTGTGGGCAGCGCGTTCACCTCCATTCCTGCTGGGACAGGTGTGAGTTCCAAAGGAGGGACGAGAGCCCTGAATTCAGCAGCCTCGCTCCGCGCTGAGGGCACGTTAATGTACAGCGTGTGGCTTTGTTTATTTACAGGTGTGTGAACAAAACGGAGGAAAAATCCTTGTTCTTTCTGCAAGCCCCCCCCTCCCCAGGCAGTGCTGCCCGCAGGGGCTAACCCAGAAAGGTCTGTGGGGTCTGACAGCCCCTAACCCCCGAGGCAGCAAGAGGGACTGACCGGACAGCCCCCGCCAGGAGGGAAGTTGGGAACGACGCAGGGAATAGCCCCAGCCCAGCCACCACGCTGACGCAGAGACCAGCGCTGGGGGGGGACGTGACCCACGGTGCATCAAGCAGCAGCCAGCTAGCGCTGTGAGGACACAGCTAGCACCTACACCGCTCGCCAGCTGTGGGCACTCGGGATCACCGCACGTGTTGTGTGGCTCCTCCTGCTCTAGGGGCAAGGACGCCATCACCGGCCTGGGGGCAGCCTGGAGCCGAGCAAACCCCCACCAGTACAAGCAGCTGCTCCCCACAGGGACTGCTTCGGGGCAGCGCTATGAGCTCCTGGCCAGCGAGGGGCGTAACTGAGGCTAGGCCCCGGGGCCTGCAGAGAGGCCCCAGCGCTGGCTGTATGGCCTGTAGCTTTCGGCTGGCCCCCTGCCGGCTCTGCTCACCAAGGTGGGCGGCTAGCCTGAGTCAGCGAGGGGGTGCGGACGCTCAACCCAGCCTTCGCTCGGTGCCTGTCGGGGTGTGAATACACAGAGACGGTGCACTGGGCTAAAGGTGTAACTGTGACCCCATTAGTGAAATCAGTGCCAGCCCCTCGGTGGAGCACCCAGTGTAACAGGGGCTTATTGCGCTTTAGCTAAAGTCGCTTGGGAGAAGGGTTATGTTAACCCACAGTAAGCTGGGCTTAAACCAAACCAAGCGTGTCCACGCCGGGGTGTGCGCTGGTTTGACTGCACCAGCATAACTAACCAGTGCAAGTGTGTGTGTAGACAAGGCCTCCTATGTGGGTGGGTGTGTCCAGCCCGGGGCCAGGGGCATAGCAGGGCCCCAGCCGACTGCCCGTGGCGTCAATGGGAGGTGTCACAGCCCATGAGGCAGCGAGTTGGCCCCCGTTTATAGTCACACACTGCTGGCCGGGCGATCAACGACCCCCGCCCACCACCAGCTTGGCCCTGAACCGCGGATACAATGCCCGGCTGCTGCTGCCCGCTGCCCACAGTACCTCTCCCTCGCTGCCCCATGGCCGCTCACAGGCCTCGCCGCACACGTCGGCTGTTTCTCCGGTCACACTCACGGCAGCAGGTAACGCTCTGTAGGGCTAAGACCCTTCACCACACTCCCCCCCCCCCCCC
>QXTE01000400.1:537758-731046 GCA_003942145.1 Platysternon megacephalum
AGGGCTGGTCCACACTAGGGGCGGGATCGAACTAAGCTACTTCGACTTCAGCTACGCTATTCGCGTAGCTGAAGTCGAAGTAGCTTAGTTCGAATTTGGCGCGCTTACCTCGCGTCCGCGCGGCGCCGCGATCGAAGTTCGCGGCTCCCACGTCGACTCCGGTAACTCCGCTCGCCCTGCAGGAGTACCGGAGTTCGAAGTAGCGCGTTCGGGGATCGACTTATCGCGTCCAGACAAGACGCGATAATTCGATCCCCGATACTTCGATGGCTACCCGCCGATTTCGGCGGGTAGTGTAGACGGGGCCTAAGTGTTGGCAACTCTGCTCATGCTGTACAGAGAGGTAAGCCCACCCCTGTGTCTACTTGAGATTCCCCGGCTTAGCCCACCCCTGTGTCTACTTGATATTCCCCGGCTTAGCCCACCCCTGTGTCTACTTGATATTCCCCAGCTTAGCCCACCCCTGTGTCTACTTGAGATTCCCCCGCTTAGCCCTGCATGACCCCACATCCCCACCCCTAGAAGTGTGAGCTACACTCTTGGTTGTCAGGACTATGACCTTGCATTTGGCTGTTTTTAATGCCGTGTCTTGCAGTGAGCTCACTTACCCTGCGAGCCAGAGCGCATCTGCAGGCCTGGGTGGGCAGCACGTGTTGTATTCTTCTGCCGCTCTCAGCCCCCAGTGCTGGCGTGGTGCAGGTAGGGCTCCCCAGAGCAGTGGGGCCTGGCATTGCCCCCATTGAGATGACTGGCGCATGTTGCCTCTCGCCAAGCGATTGGCTCAGGCTCTGTGCAGACTCAGGCAGATATTGCGGCGTCGGTCACATGTGGCTCATGTTTTTCGAGCGTTGCTTCCCAGCCATGAAGGCTAAAAGGGTTTTAAAGTGAGAGCTGGGGGTCGGCAGGGGTCACGTGACATCCAGAACTGGGGCCTTAATCTGACCCTGCCATTACATTCACATGGTTTGTGCTCCCGCAGCGCGTCGACGAGCTGAGAGTGCAGGCGGAGGAAGCCATAAACCCCACCTGCCCAAATCAGCTAGTTATGCGCTAGTGTATCAGTAACGTGCCAGCCCATCTATGGTCTGTAGTACACAAGAGTCACCCCCCCGTGCCCCCCGCAGCGTTAAAGCCACTGTGCAGCCCCCCACCACCACCACCTGGCAGCGTGACAACAAAGCACAAGGGGGTTCGGTGCAGGGGCACCCACACAAAAGGCATTCAGTGACACCCACCTCTTCAGTATGGAGCTGCGGCTGGCGACAGCAGGAAAAGCTGTATCGGCCCCCGTCGGCTGCACAGGCCCTGCCGCATGCTGGGACCGGTAGTCTCCATGGGGCGGTTTGCTAGCCAAGATGGAGGCGGCTGCAATCTGCCCCCCTAGCCCTTGGGCCCCCGGCAAGCTGTCAGTGCAGCCCGGGCTTGGTCACACATACCCAGCTGCCGCCACAGACAGATGGGCTCCCTGCACTACCAGGCTTGCTGGAGCGGCTGGTAAAGTCCAGCCGGGTGCTCGTCCCTCCCCGCTCGCTGGCTGAGAGATGCCTGCGGCGCCTCTCGGCCTGGCTCAGCGCTGCATGGGCCTGCTCTCCTTGCTAAGCGGGCGGCGCTCCCTGGCTAGCGGGGCACCACTGTCAGTGCAAGTACAGCAGGCGAGGTGGGGGTGGGGAGGGGGGCAGGGGCTTCCTGGAGCAACACACGGGAGGGGGGGGCAGCTCCCTCCAGTCCCAGTGGGTGCAGCACCCATGCCCGTCCCCTCTCCACCGACTTCGCCTGCTGCTCGCTATAGCTCACGTGGCAGCGCGCTGGAGTGGAGACTCTGGTATTGCTAAGTGAGCAGGGGTGGGTCAGGCACTAGGCAGGCTGCCTGAGGCTCTGCTTGGTGCTTTGCAATAGCAAGCGTGTGCTGCGGCCGAGCCCTCGGTGGGGCAGAGGGGCCCCGCCCTGGGGCAGCGGTCTCCGGCCGGCGTGGGCGTGGGAGGGAGTGAAGCGCTGAAGTGCAGCGAGCCGCTCGTGGGTCCGGCGTGTACACTAGACGCAGGAGTGAGCCAGCCTGACGGGTTGGCGGCAGAAGATCATTATCTGGCCGCAGCCTTGCCTTCCGCGGACACTTGCCTTCCTTTGGTTGCTGGGCTCGGAGTCTGGGGTTTCCCTCTTTGTCCTTTCCTGGCCAGGCCTGGGGAGGCCGGGGGATCGCCCAGCAGCCCCCGCGCCAGGACTCGGGGTTGAGGGCGGGGAGACGGTTGAACTCGCTGCAGGGCAGCCCCTGGCCTATGCTGCCGGGAGGGCGAAGGACTCTCCCGTCTGGACAGTGACTGGCTTTTGGGGGAAGCACTGAGGTTGCGTGGGGGCAGGCCGGGGCTCCAGGGGGGAGCACAGCTCCACGGGGGAGGAGGAGGAGCCGGACTCGGGGAGGAAGGGAGCCGGCTCTGGAGCTGTTTCAGTGGGGAGTCACTGGGCGCAGTCCCAGCTGTTCTCTGAAGCCTGCAGGGAGAGAGAGGAGAGGGGAGACGATGGGGAGTAAACCCAAGGCTCTGGGCTATTTGCTGCTAGGCAAATCTCACTGGCACGCGTGGCCTCCCTCTGGAGCTGGCTGCCCAGCGACAAGCCAGCCAGTGCCAGCGCACAGGGGGGCCAGCGGCACATGGGCCGTGTCGCTGCGGCCCAGAGCAGGGGCCCCGATCCGCACGCTGGCGTTTCTCTCTTGAACCGCCTCAGACCTAACGCCGAGCCGCCCCCCGGGGCCGGGCTGGCTGCAGTGCTGCGGGGCTCCCGGCTCGGCCTGGGGAGGGGCCAGGCTGGGGTTAACAGCCCCAGATGGGATCTGGAAACCCCTGTGCCATCGCTGAGCCCTGCAGGAAACCAGCCAGTGTCTCATGGCCAGGCCCAGGGGAGATGGGTGGGAAAATGGGCTGAGGGGTAGGTGGGGAAGCCGGGCCATGGGGTGGGTGGGAGAAACGGGCTGATGGCGGGACGGGCAGGCAGCAAAGCCAATCCTTGCTCGTGTGATGACAAGAGCCGTCTGCGTCCATCTCTCTGCTCTCCCCAGCCCTTCCCAGGTTACTTCTCCTAAGGCTGCCAGCTCTCTGGGCAGAGACCCGGCCTCCCTCAGGCGGCAGCCAGCACAACAGGGCCCACTGGCGCTTTGGGCACCAGCCCAGCGCTGATCAGAGAAGAGGGCGCCGACCCATCGGCCCTGTCTGGTCTCTACCCCCGGCCGCGCCCAGCACAGGCTCCAGGCCCCCTGCCCAGGGAGCGCTCTGGGGAGCGTAGCGCCAAGGGGAGGGCTGGGCCCTCTAGTCACTACAGGCATGGGGTTGCCAACTTTCTAATCCCACAAAACCGAACATCTCTGCCCTGCCCCCTGCCCCAAGGCCCCTCCCCTCCTCCGAGGCCCCACCCTCGCTTGCTTCATCCCCCCTCCCTCCGTCGCTCGCTCTCCCCCACCCTCACTCACTTTCATTGGGCTGGGGCAGGGGGTTGGGGTGTGAGGGCTCCGGCTGGGGGCGCAGGCTCTGGGGTGGGGGTGGGGGGTTTGGGGTGTGGGAGAGGGCTTCGGGCTGGGTCAGGGGTGTGTGAGGGGGTATGGGCACTGGGCTGGGGGCGCGGGCGCTGGGTGGGGCCAGAACTCAGGGGTTCAGGGTGCAGGAGAGGGCTCCAGGCTGGGGGAGGGGGGTGGGGTGCGGGGGGGGGGGGGGGGGGGACTCCGGCGGGGGGGGGGGGGGCGGGGGGGGGGCGGGGGGGGGGGGGGGGGGGGGGGGGGGGGTGAGGGCTCCAGATGGGGTGTGTGGGGGTGCAGGCTCTGAGATGGGGCCATGGATGAGGGGCTTGGGGTGAAGGAGCAGGCTGGGGAGAGGGTTTGGGGTGCGGGGTCCTGGTGGCTCTTACCACAGCTCCCGGGAAGTGGCCGTCAGGTCCCTGCAGCCCCCAGGCGCATGGACAGCCAGGGAGGCTCCGCACGCTGCCCTGGTGCCCGCAGGTGCCGCCCCCACAGTTCCCATTGGTTGCGGTTCCATACGCCTAGGGGCTGCAGGGACCTGGCGGCCACTTCCGGGAGCTGTGTGGCGCTCGGGCAGGCAGGGAGCCTGCCTTAGCCCCGGACCCCTGCTGCGCCACCGACCGGGTTTTTAATGGCCTGGTCAGCCGTGCCGACCGGAGCCGCCAGGGTCCCTTTCTGACCGGGCGAAAACCGGACACCTGGCAACTCTCCATAGGCAGCCACCCCCCCACACACACTGGGCTCCAGGGCCAGGTCCAGGCTGCTGGGAGCTGAGAGCTAAACACAGCTGGGTTTGCCCTGAACAGAAACGGAACATGTGAAAGGAGACAAGTGGAGATGGGAACCCCAAGGCCAGGCCAAGCGAACCGGGGGCTGGTGGGGGGCACCCATGGCCAGGCTGAGCAAATGGGGGGCCGGTGGGGGAGACCCCCTGGCCAGGCCGAGGGAATGGGGGATTGATGGGGGGGAACCCCACGGCCAGGCCAAGGGAATGGGGGGGTTGTGAGGGGGGGGGCCCACGGCCAGGCCGAGAGAACGTGGAGTTGGTTCCCCCCACGGCCAGGCCGAGAGAAAGGAGGTTTGGTGGAAGGACACCCCACGGCCAGGCTGAGAGAACGGGGGATGGGGGGAACCCCACGGCCAGGCCAAGGGAATGCGGGGGGGCCCACAGCCAGGCCGAGGGAACAGGGCATGGGAGACCTGCACGGTGAGGAGCGAGGGCTATGCCGGTGACTGACCTGGTGGTGAGAGCGGCATCGAGCGGCGAGCTGCCTGATGCTGCTGGGCTCCCGAACTTCACTGCTGCCGGCAACGTCCTCACAGGCACGATGGGCCGAGGGATTCTGCTCTTTGTGCTTAAAGTTTTCCCCTCTCTTCCCGGGTGGGATGCCTTCCCCTCCCCCGTCCTCCTCGGGACGGAGTCGTCTGAGTCATGGGTGTCCTCCTCCGAGCCGGTGGCCGAGAGGGTCTCCGAGGCACGTCTCCGCTCGTCACTGGAGGAGGCCGAGGAGGAGGCGCCAGAGGCCAGTCTGAGGAGGCGGCTTTGCCTTCTCTCCATCACTAGGCGAACCAAGTCAGGCTGCTTGGCCCTCTTGTGAAGCCTCTCTTTGGCCGAGAGCGAGGCCGACAGGTCTGAGCCGGTGTCCTCCTCGGAGAACAAGATGGGAATCCGGCTTCTGTATCTGGCACTCAGAGGCTTCCTCGGGCCCTGCTTCACCGTTCCCAGGAGAGCCTCGGCTTGTGTAAGGCGCTCGGTCGCCAGAATGGTCTTTTCTAAGCTAGGCTCTCCTGAAACCAGCCGGCCAGTTTCTTTCAAATCCAATGCCAGCGCGGCTTTGCCTTTAAGCTCCAGCCTCTCCTCCGGGGACTGGGCCACGCCATTGGGAAGCGTCGGCGGCTCCGCTGCCATCTCTGAGGAGGTTTCGATGTGATTGACCGAGAGCGCGCAGCTTTCCATTTCTCCCCCTTCAGAATTCGCACTCCCATTTTCTACCAACCCCAGGTTCTCCTCCAGCTCCTCTTCAAGGATGATCTCCTCCAGTTGGCCCGGAGGGCAGTACTCCTCGTGCCTCACCAGCTGGCTGCCGGAAGACATGACATTCAGATGGGTCTTCTCAGCAATATGAACAAACGTGCGCTCGACTTTGGTAAAGGGGGAGGACGTCGTGGAAACGGCTGCTGGAGGCTTTGGTTCGGACTTCAGGATGGAGGACAGGGTCCCGGGCTCCGACACATCCAGCTGGCTTCCCAGGGGCTGGGGCCGCTCGCTCTGAGGCGTTAAAGCAGCAAGTGTCCCCAGATCGACATCTGGCGCCAAGTCGGTGGTGAGTGGAGACTTCTTCATGTCACCCGGTGAAAACAACACCAGCGTTTTGGAGCCTTCCTCCAGTTCTAAATCGCCATCGGCCATGGAAGCGCGGCCCTTGGACTCTTTCTGGTCATCGGCCAGCAGAGTGGATGGCGCCCCTTCCTGACTGCGCTCCGTGCTTTTCTGACTCACGTCGCTGCTGGAGCTACTGTGCATGTCAATCTCTTCTCCCAGATAACCAGCTTCCTCCTCCTCCTCCTCCTCCTCCTCTTCTTCGTCCTCCTCCTCCTCTTCCTCCTCACACTCCCCATTCAGTTCCAGACGGGGTTCCGGCGGTTTGCAAGGAGCGGTCAAGACAATGTTTGAGAAGTCAACCCTCTTTATCCGCTGGAGGATCCTAGGCTTTTCCCTAGAGTCTGACACATCCCTTTTAAAGTCTTGATAAGGCAAATTTAAAGGCACCGCCTTGGGCAGACCATTCATTTCAAAAGGGTTCAGTGTAAACACCTGGAACAAGATAGACGTAAAAAAGAAAACACTTAGTATCCAGAAGAACATGGGCATCAATGTCACAACACCAACCACGGCGGGAAGGGTCACGTGGCACGTCGGTCTTCATGCCCATGAACCAGCCTCCCCTAGCACAGGGAACTGGCGAGAGGCAAAGCAGCCCTCCAAAGCCATTTCCTTGTCATAGGGCAGTCTCCTGTACGCCTGCTCGTCAGTGTCACCTAGGGCATCCAACTTGTCCTACAGCCGGGCTGCCTTCCAGGCTGAATGACAGCCCGGTATACATTTAGGACGGCCCCCCCCCCTTCATTCCATAGAGGACACCCCCTTGCCCCCAACCCCCCGTTCTAACGTGAGCTTTGCACAAAGAGCAAAGGGAGAATATGGCCTCTCCGGAGTAAACTTCGTTATTATCGGTGTTCGGCACCTTATTGTCACACTCAGCACCGCTCAGTTAGGGCCCCGCTGTCGTGGCCTTTTGCTTTTCCATCCCCATCCTCCCCTCCCCCTTCCCTGGCTGTCTTATCTGTGTCCCCTTCCCATCAGTATTCACCCACGAAAGCTCATGCTGCAAAACGTCTGTTAGTCTATAAGGTGCCACAGGATTCTTTGCTGCTTCCCATCAGTGACTCCTAGTTCTCCCCACCCTCCCTTCCCCAGTCCCTCACTAAAATGATCATCAATTAGCTGACGCGTCGTTAGGTTTTACTATTAACACTCCCTGAGGGCTTTGCTGTTTAAGCTTTGATTTTTTTTTGACACACCCCGGTTTAAATCATTGGATTTAAAGAGCCTGCAATAGCCAGTTGCATTCAGCAAGGATCCTAGAGTCAAGGATCTCTTCTGGCTGCATTATGGGGACAAGTGTCCAGATAGCTGTTGACTTGAACAATCCAATCTCAAATTCCTTGCCGAGCTGCGCTGGGAATCGGCAAAGAGGCAGCAGCTCTGCACAGAATAACGTGCCTTGAATGTCAACACCCTTCGCCCTTTTGTGCATCTCAGACATGGGAAGCAGACTCCGAGTTGGTTCCAGACTGCAGGGAAGCACGGCCACGTGGAGCTCCTTCTCCAGCGCGTCCTGGGTGTTTGCCTCTCAACAATGTCCATTTTTGTTACCCAGGGAAAGCTTTGGCCTCATTTCTCTTTTGACTTTGCCTCCTCCTTTTCCCCCATCTACCTCCCCTGCTCTGGCCTGGCCTCTTTTCTGTGGTGTAGGCTACGGTGCGGACTGGCACCGCCAGAGCCCTCCGGATTCTGCACTTCTCCTGCTTTATTTCCCAGGCCCCAGGCTCTGCAGGCCGGTCCAATTGTAGCATGACTCTAGCGCACACCTTTGCATGCGGACCCGTCTCCCTCTCCCTGTCACATCCCCGCCTCGGCTGCTGAACTGAACGCACTGCACAGGGCGATGCACCCCGACAGCTGTTCTGCCTGAGCACCTCCGGCAGATGTGTGTCTAGGCTGGCTCTGCGGCCCAGGGCTGCGTTCCATTCGCTTGCTGAAGCTGGCTCTCCCGAGCACACGGCCTGCAGTGCAAACAGCATTCACCGGGAGTCTTTCCAGCGACTTGGCGGGGCTGTGCCTCAGTGCAGGAGCCCCAGCAGCCTGCCCAGGGCGTTGGGTTCCCCACAGAGAAGAGACTCTGTTCCCAGCAACATCTCCGTGGACATCCTCCTGCTCCAGCCCCGTTCCATTTCCTCTGAACTGGGGGTGGGTGGTGGTAGTGGTGGACGATCATCTACTTCCCTTTCATTGGCTGGACGCACCCCCAGTTCCCTCTTTAAACCTCTGCCTTTGCTCTCAAAGGCCTGTGTCATGGCCACCAGCCTTCTGGTCGACGAGAGCTGGGTGCACCTCTCTGGAATGCCCCAGTGCTCGACCTCCCATGGGGCCTGCGCACCCTGCCCCGCTGCAGTGGGGCCAGGGATGGGGCTGGAGATTAATGCTCTCGTTCATTCTTTTGCTGGGCCCCTCTCCTCAGCCGCAGGTCCCGATTCCCGGTCTCTCTCTCATTCTCTGCTAGTATCTAATATCTCATCACCTTTGTACTTAAAAACCACTCCGCCCCATCTAGCCGTGCATGCCGCTGGCCTGTCCCGGCCCACGTTCCCACTGCAGCTTCCGCTCCACGCTCCCCATCAGCTCCTTCCTGCTGTTCGTTACACCCCTCTCTGGGATTAGCCAAACAGCCCTCAGGGCCGCGTGGACAGTGGGGTACTGACCCAGATCTGGATCTCAAGGTGCTACGGTAGCACGAAAAACAACAATTCCTTCTCTCTCTTCTAAGTTTCGGCCTTGCTGCTGCAGAGCCATGCTGCAGCCGCTTCCTTGTGGGTCTGGCTGCACGCGTGGCCGACAGGCACACCGCACAGTGTGGGTGGTGTCCTCTCCGGCCTGGGACCTTCCGCTTACCCTGCACATGCGGCTCACGCCCCTCCCCTGACTCCCCAGCCCTGCGATAACTGACTGCTAGGGTGGGTTATTTTGTACGTACGTCCAGCTCACCGGTGCTCAGCATCAGCTGCCAGCAAACCTGGACCAAAGAGAATTGATTGCAGGGACAGTGTGGTGAGACGTCCTTTTAGCACACTCATGTCCTTACCTGTGTTACTCACACTCCCTGGACTTGGTAAAAGCAAGACATCCCAAAGGAATCATGGTCTGAGGGTGTCTCTTCACTGCAGGGTTAACTTGGGTGTTCGGCCCCCAGCTCTGAGCAGCCAGGTTAGCCTAGTCCAGGGCCGAGCACCCACACTGCAAAGCCGAGTTACACCGTGTCCGCACCCCCCGGGTGTGGTGCTAGGACTTTCAGGAGCAATCCCGTGGCTCTTAGGGCTGCAGACAGCTGAGCTCCTCTGCAGTTCTCTCCCAGTGAATTGCTGGAGAGCTCCTCTGCCTGCCTGGCACACGGGGGATGGTGGGAAGGCACTGGAGGATCACTGGCACTACCGTGAGTTAGCCTGCGTCCTCACTGCAAAGCCAGGTGGGTTCCAGCCTGCGTGAAAGCAGCACTCAAGCTCTAACCCACCCCCCCAGCCAGCCTGGGCTCATAGGCGCGGGGGGCGCTGCAGCACTGCCAGGTTTGACGTGGGGCTGCACTGCCCCCCCACGCCCGGGGTCCTTGCTGCTGGCCCCATGCGTGCCCGCAGCTGTGGCTGCAGCCTCAGCCCCGTTACGCCTGTCTGGATCCTTTCCCCTCCTGGAGACACGGCCCTGCTCCCGGCCCTAGCGCTGGGCAGGGGTGGACAGGGGAAGGGGACTGGCTTTCAGCATCCCCACTATTCAAAGTGCCCCTGGAACGCCCCATGGAACTCAGCTGCGAGGGGAGTCAGGAACAGCGTGCGTTAACTCGGCCGTGAAGGCAAACCCTGTCCACGGTGCAGGACCAAGACCTGGCTTCTAAACCTGAATGCCCTGGGTGGTTCATTTCTCCTCACTCTCCCCAGCTAGAAAGCAGGGCTAAGGATACTGACCCACCTTTGCAAAGCCCTTTGAGCTCTAGGGAGCCAGGCTGCTATATGCGGGAGGTGCCGATGGCAGCTCCGTGGTTAAGAGTACTACCAGGACTGTACCAGCGTAGCTAGGCTGGCATAGCCCTGTAGGATAGACACAGCCTACAGCCCCTCCCCAAGTGACCGTAGCTACGATGAGGGAAACATTCTTCCATCCCCACAGCTGTGTCTACACTGAGGGGCTGTTGCCAGAGACAGGGTTTTTCACACTCCTGATCAATGGAGCTATGTCAAGCTCACTCTTAAGTGCAGACCAGGCCAGAGATTGCGCCCAAGATTCCTTTCAAAGGGACCATTGCAACCTTTGAGTTCTATTGGTTTGAGAAAAACGACTTGGAACGAGAAATCTGAGCTTGTTTGAATTTTCAAAAATGCTTCTGATTCCAACAGCTGTTGAGTTACAGTGGTTCCAAAAATCCCTTCTTCCAGATTTTCAGCCTGGGGAGTCTCACCTTTCATCAGAGCCCTTCTGGGCAAAAGGCAGACTCCTCAGAGCCCACGCACAGCACAGCAGCACGGAGGCACCTGAACCAGGGAGCCCAGGTCTCCTCGGCAAAGGAGGCTGATGGAACTGAAAGGGTCTGGATTTTCTACAGTACGTTGGGGGGAAGAGGGGACTCAGGATTGGGACTGGGAGGGGAGGCTTTGCACCTTCTCGCTGCTGGGGCCAAAGGAGGATGGATCAGCCCCAGATGTAGATTAGAGCAGCCCGAAAGCTGCCCTGGCTTGTGCCCCCTGCTGCCAGAGTCCCTCTGGGCAGTACAGCAATAAGAATTGCCAGGGTGCAGGGCTGTCTTTGTTATGCCTCCTCCTGCCTCTGCTCAGCTCCAGAAAGCTCCCCATGCCAGGAGATTCTGTGCGGGGAGGATTCCCCGGCGCGGTGGAGATGCTCCATGCCAGAAGCTTGGCCGAGTCTCCCTGAGGCTGCAGGCCGTACCCTCCTTTCAATCTCTTTGATTTAAACCGCTGGAAACCACGGGGAATTCAATTTTTAAGAAACACTTTGTGAGGGACAGATCAGGCTGCTAAGGGACTCAAAGCCAGACAAACCTAGGAAATACAGTGTAAAGCCATAGATCTGTGTAACCCCATACCTCCCCACTGCCCAGACACACACTGTGCACAACAAAGTCACCACAGGTGACACAGCCCCTGCTGCAGGCAATCTCACAATGGTCCAAAAACTTCCAGCCTTCGAGCAATCCCGGGAAGGCAAAATCAGAGGGATCGACTCCCACATTGCACTGCAAGCCCAGAGAGCACGCGTTCCAGCCCCAGCTCTGTCCCCGATGGCTTATCACAGCCTCCACCTTGGGGATAATTTAGCATTCGCCCCTTTCACAGGTAGCGGCGCTTACAAGAGGTCTCTCTATACCAGGGGTCGGCAACTTTTCAGAAGTGGTGTGCCGAGTCTTCATTTATTCACTCTAATTTNTGCTTACAAGAGGTCTCTCTATACCAGGGGTCGGCAACTTTTCAGAAGTGATGTGCCGAGTCTTCATTTATTCACTCTAATTTAAGGTTTCGCGTGCCAGTCATACATTTTAACATTTTTAGAAGGTCTCTTTCTATATGTCTATAATATATAACTGAACTATTGTTGTATGTAAAGTAAATAAGATTTTTAAATTGTTTAAGAAGCTTCATTTAAAATTAAATTAAAATGCAGAGCCCCCCGGACCGGTGGCCAGGACCCGGGCAGTGTGAGTGCCACTGAAAATCAGCTTGTGTGCCGCGTGCCATAGGTTGCCTACCCCTGCTCTATACAGAGCTGGGACAGAACTTGGTTCTCTAATACAGCAGCCAAGTCTCATACACATTGACACACAGTCTTTCAGAGAAACATGCCAAGTTAGGAGCTTGTTTAACCCATGCCAACACAACGGAGCTTTGTATCAACCCTCCGCCCCAGGTTCTGAACCCACAGCCTGCAGCTTTATAGGACAGGCCGCATTCACTTCAGCTACAGGCTAGGAGCCGCTAGCCAGGGGAAAAGAACGCTCTTATCCTCTGGGTAGACCAGGCCTTACAGGGGAGATACAACACACAGTGTCCAGCTGACCTGCCAAGCGTCACACTGCCAGTGTGGAAGACATGCTTTGTGCAGGTTAGTCACACGTTCCTGGTAAAAGAGTCATTATGTGTGCGAGATACCGTCCCTGCCACACACGAGGGGAAGGTACCCTGAGCGGTAAACCAAGAGCCGTGGGATGCGCTGTCAGAGTAGAGACCTTGGATCTACGCCCAGCTCTACCTTGGTGCAAATTCTCACATGTCATCTTGGTGAGCGATCGTGACCTCGCCACGGCAGCAGCGACACCTTGGCTCACAATACAGGTTAGGAAGTAAAGGAGGTATTTGCAGCCATCAGGGGAGGAGTGGGATTAGAACTCAGCCCCTGGGCTGGTAGGTCAGCGCACCTTCCCCATAGCACTGGGAGCAGAATCTCTCTGACTTGTCTTCTCCAAACTCTTCGCATCATGGCAAGACTGCCTGAGGTTATCAGCTGAAAGTTGACAACCCTGAGCCCTTCGGGCCTGCTGAGAATTGATCGCAAATCTGAATGAAACACTGGCTGCCTCCGACATCTCCGCGAGCTCCTGGAGTGGGGAGATGCTCACAGCTCTAGCTCACTAGTTAAACATGACCCGAAAGCCGGCGGAGGCCTTGCTGGAGCCCCAGGCAGAGCTCACAGGTGAACCAAAGCAGGCCTGGCCTTGGCAGAACAGTAACACACTAGGTATTATCTAGCCAAACAAGCACATTCCTGACCTGCGAGGATGGAACAAGAACACCCCGAGTAACTACGTAAACAAACTCCCAAGAGATGGAACAGGGACGCACTGACCCCTCGTAAGAGAAGCAGGGGATGGCAGGATAACGGATGAGAATGTTTGGTTCGAACTCGCAGGTACAAGGTACAGGCTGATAACGAAAAGCGTATGGAATGTAATATGTAACTTGTTTGTATCCATGCATAAAAGGAGAGTGGAAGGAGGGGTATCTTTGTATTGATCTAGGGGACAGAACTGGTACCTTCTCACAGGCCTACGTGTTAGTGTATCTAGCTCCTATGGGGCACCACCAGCACTGTGCTTTGTCAACAATGAACCTGGCCGAGCACCTCTGCCACCAAACCGAGCCTGTGGTCTGTCTTGACGAGTAACTCGAGGTCTGCTGAATCAGCAGTCTGCATTCTCTGCTTGTGCAGTGAACACCGGAGCTCTGAGAACAGCTGCACTAGCAGCACTGACAACTCTGCAGCACGAACAACTGTCAGCACTGCATCCCTGGAAACCAGAAGTCTTATCATTTGCGCCTCCTGGGAAAACAGAGTGAACTCAGCTGGGTGACAGTCCAGCCCAGCTTACCTGGGGTTCACAGAGAAGCTCTTGAAAAGGGGTAAGCCCTGTCTAACAACTGAGCTCTTCCACTTGTTGCTAACGGTCAGCATGACACATCACAGAAGGATCTTCCAACGGATTTAAAGGAGAAGGGGTGAAAGAAAACACCATCACCAGGGTTGTGCCTTTGATTCTTTAATAAGGTTTTGGTAGTATACAAGCTTTTTCCGATTGTCTGGATTAACATACATGGATTTAAAAAAGGCACAGAATCCATTGCACAGCTTCTGTTTTGTTTTTTAGATGAAGTTGCTCATTTGTTGTGGTTTCAAGTGTAGGATCTTACAGTACTCGGCAGCATTTACAGCGTGTTCTACATACAGGTATTCAGTGCATGCTTTTATACAGGAGTCAGAATTCAAATTCTCTCTCAGGATCTCTATATACACAACAATACAGTGCTTTTCTTCTGAAAAAAAAAGCTTTAAATTGTTTCTTGCATGCTTGGTCTGCCCAGGAGAATAGTGCAAGCATATAATACAGTGTTATTGCAGTACAAAAAGGCTGAGGGGTTTACCTTAGGCTCTAAAGGGATTAAACACAGGAAGAATAAAAAGGCTCAGGGAAAAACAAGCTTTGGACCCCTTCAGACAACTTGGTCCTTCCAAACCAATCCCTCATTACCTTTTAAGCTATAGCAGGCAGTTCCCCCACTGAAATGGGCTTCCAGAGCTACTTTGAATACAACGACAGGCGAGACCTGCTGTCAGACAAATGTGAGTCTGTCTAATGTGCTTCCGAGAAGACACTAGCCTGGAGGGTTGCATAAAGGGGACTTTCTCAAGAACCAGACCCCCAAACTGAACTTTCCACAGCAAACCAGAAAGCTCATCCACACTCAGCACAACTGTGTCCCAGCTAACTGCATGCCATAAGTACACTGGCACCATCGAATTCTGTCTGCTTGAAACAGAAACGACAACTACAGATCCCCCCCGCCCCCCCCGCACCTTAGCCGTCTTGCAGTGAATGCATGATTTGGACTCAATCTGGCTTAGCAGCGACAGAAGCGCAATGAGCCATTGGCTGTGGGAGATAATGCAAAGGAAGGATATGCTGGTCCCTGAGTTTTTTCATGGGAGCTGGAAGGTCCAAGAACAGGAAGCAAGTTCCCAACGTGACTCAGAGCACTGCATTGGGAACGGGAAGAGGCCTTAGTCCTGAGGAATGCAGATAGCAAATAGACAGCAAGAGTTTTAGTCCAGTCTTCCCTGTAACAGTTTTCAACTGTCGGGGCCTCAGCATATCCTGGAAGTGACATTATGCTCTGCCAGCAGCGACTGAGCTCATTGGGGACTGGGAGACTCGGCAGAATTTACTACAGCGAGGGGGAAAGCCAAAATCTGAGTGCCTGAAGCAGCTTTCCTTCCAAGCCAGCTGTCCCAGGAGGTAACACGGAGCAGGTGCCCTCACTGAATACAATCCCATAGGACTGCGACGCTAGCCTGCAGACGCCTGTTATTCCAAGATTCGGCAGCACCGGTCTCATGGAGATGATCTCCTTTCCCAGTGTCTGACCACTGGAAGCTACACTGTCTTCCTATTGATCTTTAGAGGTGCATATGCCACACCCATCGCTATGCTAGCTGTGTGCCCGGCTTCTCACTGTGTGCGCTCTTCGTGTTTGCCTCACACCCCTTGGCAAGACGTGCTAGACCTGTGAAGACGTGCCAATGCCCCTGCCACAGAACTCCCTACTTCTCCCGCAATTACCATCCCTGGGAGAGTCTGCCTCCAGCTCTCTGCTTGAGGAGAGGCACCGATGGGGAAGGACTGTTTTCACTATCCACAAGAGACCTAGGAAACGGCGAGCAAAGTGGAAGGAAAACGATGCCAAACGCGTTCTAGTCTCCAATTGCGAAAGCAACTTGATAGCAGCAAGGAAGAGGAAGAAGAAAAAAGCCTGCAAAGCCAATCCCTTCCCCAAGCAGTAACAGCCCATGTAAATTAGCAGCGCTGGACAGGAGCCTGACGTGGTTTTCTCAGGAAGGACCAAGCTGAAGGGGCAGGCATCCCATGAGCACCCCCTTTATTCACCTGGGAGCGTGGAACAGCTTTTGCAATGAGCGTGTTTCATGTTGGCCTATCACCTGCCTGCGCTTGAGATGAAGCTGATGATGAGGAAGCTCTGGGAGTTCTTGTAAGGAAGATATAAGCCAGGTTCGCTGGGTGACAGGAGCCAACATGAAACGCCATTTGCATACTGAAAAAATAAAACCTCCCAACACAGAGCGAGTTTCTCTCTGAATGTTCAGATACATGCAGGTGAATGTAGCATGGAGGTTAGTTTCACCCCCACCTTATGTGGTTTAGCAGCTTGTTAAAAAATGTACATTCAGTGTAAGATCACTTCCCACAATGGTTTTTGTGGTACAAAGAAGGAATTTCAATACATCAAGTGAGAGTTAGAAACATTTCCTATAAATGAATCTTTGTGCTGTCGTGTGGAACTGCCAATGCAGATCTCTACGTTACAGTGACCCAGACAAAGAGCACATGGTAGGAGAATGCAGCAAGGGAAGGAACTGGCACACCGATCAGCCGTTACTCTTTGTATATAATAACTGAACAGTGCACAAAAAACATTCTCATGGACTCAACCCCAAGCAGTCACAAGTGACAGCAGGGCCCTGCCCATCCCAGCATTCTGTCATTGGAAAACAGCTGCAGGTGAATGGAAACAGAAACGTGCTATGAGACACTGGGACGGACTAGGCGCCCTGCCCTTTGCTCTAATCTGCATACACACGTAGGGCCAGATAATCCACTCACACCAGACATGACAAGGGTATGGCCCTTTGTTCCACTGAGGTTCTCCTTTGCAATAGCCCTTGGGGTACTTGCATTGATGGACACAGGCCCGGTGGCACTGCCAGAGCAGAAAGCCCGTGCTATGCCTCTGTGATAAACCTGGCCCATCACACTCCTGGCAGGGCTCACAGACACGTGCAGAACTGCCACACAATCAGCAATGGAAGCTCCAGCAAAAAAAACCCACCGTCACCATGGGGGCAAGGGTGAGAAAGGGGGGGGCATATTTGGCTTATATTGGCCAGCCTCTCCAGTGACCCGGACGTACCCGCCTATCCATGTGCGGAGGGAGGGCAGATGGAGGGCAGCCAAGCTAGGAAGAAAGGCACCCCATGTTTTCAAGTTGAGCAGCATTTGGGGTTGTTTAGTAGAAACAGAAAGAGGCGTTTAGGGATTTTCAGGGCTTCAGACCTTGTCCGGGAGAAAACACAATCCCGCTTTTATCAGCAAGCCTCTCAAGGCACGTCTTCCCCAAAAAAAACCCACTCCCGCTGCAGCGAGTCTCAGAGCCCAGGGCAGCTGATCGGGGCTCATGCTACAGGGCTAAACATAGCAGAGTAGACATTCCTGCCTGGGCCCCGAGCCTGGGCTCCAGCCCGAGCGGGAACATCTACACGGCCATTTTCAGGCCCACTGCACGAACCTGGGTCCGCTGACAGGCAGCTGCAGGTTTTTCTTGCAGCGTAGACATTCCCTGGCAGGCAGCTCTGTCTCTTCGCCCTGAGCAATGCTAGAGTTTGGCCAGCAATGATCTCCATAGACTCATTGACCACCAAAGAGATTTCCACCTTGAATGCACTAGGATAAGAGGGCTCTCAGCTATGCAGTGCAAGCTACGTAGGAAGTGCCTCAGCTCAAGGTAAAGATCTGACTGGGGCAGGTCAAGGCTCTCCACTACACCTCATATTATCTAGCAGAAAAAGCATTACAGGTTAACCATGCAGTCTTAACACAGTACTGCTCATGTGGCCAGGGAGTGCAGAAATTCCATCTATCCCACTGAAGAGATGCCAATTTCACTGGACCGAATGACTTTACGTGACGGATCTCCTCCCCAGGCCATGTTCGTGAGCAATAGAAACCCTACCCTATCCTTGCTAGAGTACTCTTGTGCCACCACGGAGCACTTAAATGCAGAACACACATGCCAAAGTGAACTAAGTGCTAATAACACGCGGAGGAAGCATGTCAGAAAATGACGATGCAGGGGGAAAAGACCTGGCATTGATTTCAGTGCTAGTTTCAAAGACGCTGGTGGGTAGCCTATTTATTATTCACCTGTTTAACATCAAAGAATCTAAAATATAAACGATTTCTTCTTTCACTCATTCCTTTCCCCAGGATTATGGCTCTGGATTCAGGGTAGTGCATTTCTGTATGAGACACCCGCCAGCGATCCTGACCACTTGTGACCAGTGAAACCCCAGGATGCTTTTTGGGATAGTCCAGGTATTAGCCCCAGTGTCCCAGCCTAGTTTCTTCCAACTCGGGTAATTACACTCTGCCTCCTGAAATTCTCCCTGCAGTGTCAAATTCTTTCTGAGGTCAGGATCTCCTGGGATGCAGGCATTTAAATGGGAGGAGAAGTGATTCCTATTACATATCTATACACTTTGGAAAGTGCTTTGGGATCATTTGGGATGGGGTGTGCTACCGAAAGGTAATACACTGTAACATTACTGAATCAACTCTGAAATGGGCTTTTTAAAGCTCAGACAACGGAAAGACTTCCAATTTCTCTCTGGAGCTCTGAGAACTACCTGTCAATCAGACAGGAAGAGCTCTCCAGTTCCCCGTCTCTAAATGGCTTTGCTCTGCTACAAACTGACTGAAAAGTGCAGTGCCCCGGTCTCTGCACCCCGATTCCCTTAGGAAACCTGTGTAATGGAGAAAAGGCTAAAGTGCCGAGGGTCACTTCTTGCCCCTAGTCTAACTAGAAAGCCTCAGCTCTGAAACAAAGGTCCCCGGCTCTCAGAGCAGGTGACTGCCACAGCCATGTCCTGCCAGACAACTGCTCTGTGCAATCAAAGACACTGGATAGGTCAAATCCTCAAGGCCACCAGCACCGGGCAGCGCAGGGGAAACGGAGTCGGGCACTGCCCCCAGGGAACCCTGTGGATGAAGTGGTGTGGTTAGTTTGAAGCACAGAGCAAACACCACCTGGAGCTTTAGTTTCGTTTCCCGTATGGGAGCTGCTGTCGCAACCAAACGCCCTTTGAAATGAGGAGGATTATTAACAGGCCTTCGAATCAGCTCAGCGGCAGGAACCCCATCACCCTGCAGCGTGGGCCGTGTCAGCAAAGCAGGGAAGTGGCTCGGAGGAGCTGTGCCCCCTCCGCCCCACCAGTGTGAAGAGACATTCCTCCCCAGCGAGGTGCCAGCTGCGAAAATGCCCTTTAAACAGCTTCCCCACTTCAGCGAGGGAAGGGAGCGAGTTTGCAAAGCATAAAGCCAGTCTCCTAGACCCCCCACCCCTGAATGCAGTCTCTGAGGTATGCAGGGGAACGAGGGGGGCAGGAGACAGGCTGAGGGGGTGTAGGGGAATGTGGGGGTAGGTGGCAGGCTGTGGGGGACAGGGGCAGACGGAGGGGATGCAGGGGGATGTGGGGATAGCAGGTAAGAACTGTGCATGGCCAGGTGAATCTGTGGGGTGAGGACAGGAAGCCAGGGAGCACCAAGGAGGGAATGTCATCTGAGGAGGAGACTGAGCGGGCTAGGGAGGGAGGCAGGCAGTGATAAGAGAGAGGGATGAAGCGAGGGAGCCCTGCCCTGCAGCCAGCGTGGAGGCCGCATTTTCGCATGTGCATCTCAGATTGAATTTTGACCCTGAATTACTCACACCCACCCTGGACACCAAGTTCACGAACCAGAAGGCAAATAACCCTCCAGTCTATGCCTGGATCCACAGCTATAGCCAGAGGGATCTGTCCGAATCTTTGGACTAGTGTCAGCTTGGCAGGAAAATGCCTCGCCCATCCCTCCGGTCACGGGCAAGGCAATGCACTGGTGGCGCCTAAGCTAGGCTTGCAGCATGGCTAGGGTGGGCAGATGCCTCTGGCCGGTGCCCCCCTCCCCCAGGAGAGAGAGCTTTAAGGGGATGCTGGGAGGAAGGCTGCAGCTGTGTCTGGAACTCACCATATCCAGGGGGCCCGGCCCTCCCCTGCCCCACGCAGGGAAACTGGCGAGGCCTGCCCCTTTCGGAACACCCTGGCAGCAGCCTCGGGCATCACCATGTCGTTTGGTCCTACCCCATGGGCAGGGAAGGGTAACAGATTGAGAGACGCTCGTTGTGTGTGCGGGGGGGACATTCACCTCTCTACCACAACGGGCTCCTCTCCTGCACCCTATCAGCCGTGCAGCTAAAAGGGACTTGGGCAAGGGATGAAAGCAGCAAAGCCCCTAGTTTATACACCATGCAGCCTGGGCAGAAGACGACTACAAACGTGGGGGGAAGCACCCCAAACAGGTGAAGGGCTGATATTCTTTTCCTTGCCAAGCCTCTTTGGCTGCTGGCTTTTGTTTACCCGCTTCTGACGCAGGCCACCAAAGATTAACGTCCCCAGCAGCAGAGCTCCACAGAGCCCGTGTTGGTCTAACGGCAGCACGCAAGGGCTGGGAGAGCACTTCCCGTGACAGCGCTCAGAGCTTGCCCTTGCACTCTAAAAGGTCTTTGAAGGAGACTAATGCACCAACTCAAACGAGGGCCAATGACTCACCAAGGATGGTGTGATCCAGACAATGGAGGAGGGAGATTGGAGGCCTTTGCCTAGAGCTTCCTAAATTAGCTTCACTCAAGCATTTATAGCAACATTTTCACAGAGAGGGGTTAAAAGTCAAGGTCTCATCAGCTCTTTGCTATGGGATGAAGGGATGGAAGACTACAGGTGTTGGGCATAGAAAAGAAGGAACTGAGGGGGCCCAGGCCGCACATGGAAACCAGGTTATAGGATAGGAGGGTTTTTGCAGATAACATACAATTTGATCTGCACTGGATCCTACCCCACTGTGGCCTCCCAACGTTAGTGGGGCTTATGCGGTAAATACCGACAGGGAACACGTGCTGTGCAGAATGGGGCACAGGCCAACAATAACAGAACGCTGCTCATTCAGGAAACAAGCACCCCCGGCTCCCGGCCCTAAACATTGCTAACGCACAGTTAGAAGGCACCAGAGGCTGACTTCACAAAGAGGGAGTTTTCTTGCACTGGTGTGGAGGCTGCAGCCAGCGAGTTAATTCTGAGAGGTATCAGGCACCTGGGAAAATCTGACTAGGACAACAAACTCCTTACACGCACCCTGGCTGCAAATCACGTTTTTCTGAGGTTTGAAGTTTAATATTTGACAACTGCTCGTTTAAATGTTTGCATCTGTGATTACAACACACCAGGCTTCTCAAACTTCACTGCACTGCGACCCCCTTCTGACAACAAAAATTACTACACGACCCCAGGAGGGAGGACCGAAGCCTGAGCCTGCCTGAGCCCCTGCTTCAGCCCTGGGCGGGGGGCCTGTAATCTGAGTCCCTTGGGCTTCAGCTTTGGCCCCGGGTGGTGGGACTCGGGCTTGAGCCCCGGGCCCCAGCAAGTCTAAGCCAGCCTTGGTGACCCCATTAAAACGGGTCCCGACCCACTTTGGGGTCCCAGCCCTCAGTCTGAGAACCGCTGCAACACACTAATCTGGGAGACGTTATGGAACTGCACTCTCACATGGCGGGTAGGAATCTTTTTTAGATTCCTGTAACTATAAAACGAAAAAGGAGCTACTTGAAAATTCTTGGCAGCCACCATCTCTCTACAATCCTCTCTCCCTACAATTGGGGACCCCACGGTGCTACTCCAGGGGCTTTGTTGAGTATGTGAATAAATAATAACCTGACAAAACAAACCCCAAACCGCACCCCACGTCCCTGTAACAGCAAGAGCGCCCCCAGTTAGCACCTGCCTAGTCAGAGTCTACGTTCTTAGGACCAGAACCACCCGACTGACCTCCTGTATAAGACAGGCCAGAGACCCTCCCCCACTCCCCTCCTCACTACTTTTTAAACAGGGGGGCTATGCTCACTCCTTTCTGAGAACCTGAACTCAGAAGGGGCTGAATGGGGGGGCAGCCCCCCCGTAGCCCCTGACCAAGTGTGGGGGGCATAACGGCAGAGGCCTTTCTCCGGCTGGCATGACGGAGGGGTGGCTGGACCCAATCTGAGAGGAAGGGGTGCAACACCACTCAGATAGGGCTCGTTTTGGTTGCTTCCCCCCACTTTCGTAGTCCTTTCAGGGCCCCAATCCAATCCCAGTGTAAATGCTGGTGCTTTCCCTGCATCCCCTGGTAAGCCACTCCACGGTTATCTACAGCTGAACAATTAAAAACGTTAACAATGTGCATCTTATTTCCAGTTTAAACTTTGCTGACTTCAATGTCCAGCCATTGGATCTCATTCTGCCCATCTGCTGGATTAACGAGCCCTTCGGGATCTCTCCAGGAAGGTACTCAGAGACTGTGATCTGTCACCTCTTAACCTTGTCTCTGATGAGCTAAATCGATTGAGCGCCTTCCGTCTCATACAAGGCAGGTTTCCCAGACCTCAAAGAATGCTTCTAACTCTTTTCTGAACCGCTTCCACTTTTCCAACACCATTTTAAAAATGTAGACACCAGAACTGGACACAGTATCCAGTAATGGTCTCCCTGGTACCGTACGCAAAGGTAACACCGCCTCCTGCTCAGCATCCCCTGCTTATACACCCCAGAATCGCATTGCACTTTCTGCCCCAGCTTGCCACTGGGAGCTCACATGCACTTGCCTAACTGCCACGACTCCCAAATCCTTGTCAAGTCCCTGCTTTCCTGGATCCACATCCCCATCCTATCGGTGTGACCTACCCGCTTTGCACCTTGATGCCTGGCCTTGCTTTTGGCTGTATTAAAGTGCATGTTTGTTTGACTTCACCCCAGGGCCGGCTTTAGGCCGATTCGCCCGATTCCCTGGAATCGTGCCCCGCGCGCTGGCCGGAGCGCGGCAAGCCCCGCGTCCCCGCTCCCCTGGCCGGAGCTCTGGCGGGGCAAGCCCCACGGCCGGAGCTCCGGCCGGAGCACGGCAAGCCCCACCCACCCGGTGAGTACAAGCCCCGCCCCCCACAAATCGGGCCCCGCACTTTGTAAAGCCGGCCCTGCCCCGCGGCCCCGCTCCCCCGGCCGGAGCCCTGGCGGGGCAAGCCCCCCCCCCCCCCCCCCCCCCCCCCGAGAGGCTGGAGCGATTCCTCGCCCTGGCACTGGACCAGCCCTGGCCACGCTGCCAGCTCAGCCTGGCAGACACAGTCACCTCCCAGCAGGGCCGGTGAGTGTGGCCAGGGGGCAGGGTGTGAGGGAGTGGGTCTCAGGAGGTATGTGGGGGGCTGCTGGCCAGTGGGGGAGGTTTGTGTGTTTTGGGTGCTAGGCAGTGGGGGAGGGTCTGTTGGGGGGGTGCTGGGCAGTGGGGGGTCTGAGTGGGGTGCTGTGTAGTTGTGGTGGTGGGCTGTGGGGAAGTGCATTGGGCAGTAGTGGTGCGGCTGTGTGTGTGTGGGGGGTGCTGGGCAGGCCGCTATGCATTTGTGGTGGAGGGTCTGGGGGGGGGCTGCTGGGCATAGCAGTTCCGGGGGACGCTGGGCATAGGGAGTCGGGGGCTGTGTGGCATGGCATGGGCCCACCCCCGAGGGGAAGGGGCATGCTGGCATTACAGGGCTGGGCGGGCCAGTGTGCGTCTGGCAACTGCCGGTTTGTGTACAGTGCCCTTGCCCTGGGCTGGGCGGAGCAGGGCCAACCCCACCATGCTATGCCCCAATGCCCCTGGCCGGCCCCTTGCTCTGGGGACCGACCTCCCCACGCCATTCTCCTTTGCCCCCATGGGGGGGTCCACAAATATGTTTGGTGCCGGGCCCACAAAAGGTTAATCCAGCCCTGATAATTAAAGGCTTGTAATTATGCTAGCCCTCTCGTTTATTAACTGGCAGAACACTGGATTCTTCCAATCCTCTGGAACTACTCTAATTTTCCAAGGCTTTTAAAAATTAACATCAGTCATCTGGACAGCTCTTCGACACTCCTGGGTGTGAGTTCTCCAGTGTGGCTGATTTTCACATGCGTAGTTTTAGTAAATGCGGTACGCTCAAGAACATGCTGTCCAGTAAAAGCAAATGTTATGAACATACAAAGAAAAAAAAAATCAGAGTTGATCAATCCTTCAGAAATCATCTCCCGGAACATTATTCTCGAGGGGAGCGAAAGCTTGTTCTCCCCTGGTTTCTACACCTAGCAACATAGGAGGTGTCACTACCACAAAAAGGCTGCATACATCACAAATCCAAAGAGATGAACGGAGGACTCCTGTGAGGACAAGCATGGACCACAACTGAGAAGGAAGCATTCCTGGTGATTCAGTCTGAAACAGCCCTCTGATGCAGTACGATGTCACTATTAGAATTCAGTATCTCTCTCTTAACACCCAGCTCTGTCCTGCCTGGTCACACCAGCACGTTCTCTGCTGTCTGAGCTCCCCAGAACTGTGTCGTCAGCACCCTGGGCTCGGTTCCTTCTCCAGAGTCCTCTCCTCTGGGCTCACGTCCCTCTAAACCCCTAAGCCTCACCAGTGCCCCTCTCCTTTTATAGACCAGCACTCACTTGCATCTTCTCTCAGAAGAACAGACCAAAGGCTCAGTTCAAGAGAAGATAAATACTTGCATTCACTTAACCACAATGGGCTGTAATCCAAGCCTGTCCGTACACTGGAGCTACACTGGGAGGCGCAATATTCCCCAGAGAACATTGACAGATGACACCAGGGTTCTGGGGACAATGTCAATCACCCCTGACGTTCCAGAGCCCCTCAGACTCCAGGCACTGTTTCGGACGGGGTCTCCTGGGGCTCTGTGCAGCGGGTGCTGAGGTCCAAGGCCCACAAGAAACCTGATCTAATTAGTAAGAGAAAGAAAACTGGCATGCCTTGGGATATTGGCTCTCCAGGGGCACCAGGAGCATGTGCCAGGCAGCAGAGTCTCTAGAGAAGCAGCAAAATAATACTTAGAATTCCTGGAAGTTACTTTCCTCTTTTCCTCACGTGACAGCTAAGAACAGCTATCCTGGGACTCAGTATGCTCACCAGTTCATTGACGAAACCCACCAAAGCAAAATCAGAGCTATCACAAGAACGGACATGGCAAGGCAAGGTGGCTGTGCTGGTTCGCCTATGAAAAGCCAGAGGTGCCTGAAGCTTCAGGGATTTTTCAATACAGCGATCTACAGCTGGGCCGGTAAGGAAGCCCTTACTAGCCCACTACACTTGGCAGCGTTCCCAGGGCAACGCAGGTAGGTTTGGAGCAGCTGTAGGAGGGGAGAACAGACAAACAGGCTCACTGTCACACACCAGAGACACAGTCACAGGGGACAGAAAGGTGCGGTCACCGTGTGAAAAACAGACTGCAACAAACGTTCTGGGATTTCAGAGCAACAGAGAAACGGTGACCAGGACTCCACAGAGAGACAAATTCTGAGGGACTAACTCAGCCAAACGTCCAGGGGGACTCTCCCTGAATCCAGGCCGAGTCAGACGGCCCCCAGATTTGGCCCAGTGTAACAGACCAATGACGACAGACCTGACCTGGATTTTACTGGAGAGTGGGCGCTCTCTGAACCTGCACTGCCTCTCCACTCCGGGCCTAACTTGAAAACGTGTCTGGCGTGTGCGCGTGTTCCGTGAGGCAGCCGTGAACTCACAACCCCGGGGCTGCACGATACCACCACGGAGCCCAGCAGAGGAGCTCTGGAGCCTGCCCGCTAATACATGCCAGGTTCAGCGGGGCTATTCCCCTCCATCTTCAGGCGGGATGCAGCCTCGCCCGGCGTGTCGGATGGCTGGAGCGGCCGGTGTGCTCAGTCTGGGTTTTCTCTCGCCTGGGCCTGGCTGAAGGGGCGTTGGAAGTCACAGTACCTTAGGCCATGTTGTCTGGGGTTCAGTATTGTGTTAAGTGGTGACGCACTGTGGGGAGGGGGGCGGTATTATTGCATTACGGAGGCTGCTGCTCCGCCGGACGGGCTATGTTTTATGGGTGAAGCGGGCCCACACCTGCTGGAGCTGGGACCTGGAAATGCGGAGGACAGAAGGCATGAGTCTGTGGTTTCCTGCCGTGAGGGGCATGTGCCTGCGGTGGGGCATGCGCACGGGGCTGCTCTCCGCTGACCGGCTGCGCTGTATGAAAGTGCCACCGAGCTGAGGGTAGTGCTCTGTCTCCAGGGCTGAGGAGGAGAAAACGGAGGACGCCAGTCTTCTGAGGGGGCTGTACCTCGGGAGGGAGTGCTGAGAATGCCTGTCCTCCTCCAACTGAAAAAGACCAAGAAGAGTGGAGGAAAAGGTGTCAGGTACTCGCTCCTGGTTTGTGCTGCGCATGCTGCAGACATCTTCGCTGGCGGGTGGCAAATGCTTTCGTTCTAGGCTGACCTTACCTACTGCTCTGCATTGGTAAACTGTGTCAGGCTGCCTGGAGACCCTACGGGACAGCTAACACCTGCACTCAGATTGCATCAGGGGAGCGGGGCCGTCCTGCCTTCCCCAGTGACGTGGGAGCGTGATGGAGAGAGGGAGCGGAGGACTCCTGCACACCAGACCCCTGCCCCAGCTGCCAGGCACTGGCTCCTCAAGCCACCTCCATCGCCTGCTTCTCTGCATCATTCATCTTGGCACTGCAGCTAGGCCAGTCAGACCCCTTACGTACAGGTAACAGCCAGCAGCTGGGCACTGCTGGAAACTCTCTGCTAAGACCTGATACCATCACATTCCCTGACTAGCCAGGTCTGGTGGCAGGCTCCTTCCAGGGGTTCGACGGCTTGCCCCTGGGATTCGCAGATGAACCCTCCTGTGAGTGGACAGCTCAGTCCTTTCTCTTGCCTATGCCGCTGAAATCACAGTGCGCCGCCTCCACCCTTCGCCCCAACAGGCGCAGGCTTGGGGCACCGACCCTGGGCACGTGGAGAATCAGGGGCTGCTTGAAAGGCAGTCAGTGCGGAGTGACCACTGCAGCCATTTCTCAAAGGAAGTTAAAGGGCCTGTCTAGAGTGGAGCCCAGGGAGGAGGGAGCTGTCAGCCCCTTCTCTGACCCTGGGTGGGCCAGGAGCCTGGGAGCTCTAAGATACGTTCGTTCCACCCTGCCCCAGTCCACCCCCAACAGGCCTCTTCCTGCCCCACATGCCCCTCTGCCCCCACTCACCCATGACAATATGTTGGTTTATGCTGGCGGGACCTCAGCGCACCACTGACTGCTAAGGAAACCGACACACTCCTTCAGGAACAGCGTCCAGCCTTCCCTATGTGCTGAGGGAAATGGAGGCTTTCCAACCACATTCCCTGCTTCTTTAGCTTCAGGGGGCTTGGGAATGCTAACCCGCTCCTCCCCTTTCCACAGCTGTCTGCCTGAGCCCCGAGGAGCATGCTTGTCTCCACTCACAGCTGTCAGGCCACTGGCGCCAGGAGGAACCTTTCCCTCAAAGCAGCATCCTTCCCAGTAAAGGCTCTATCCTCTCCTCCTTCGTGCCCCTCCTGGACAGACACTTCTCCGAGGAGGACTCGGCACTCCCCAGGAGAGCTGACAGCACAATCCGAGCAAAGGGATGTGGGAGGGTATCGTGACTTGGTGGGGAAGTTCAGCTGCATCTTGTCTACGCCAAGCCTGTGCTCCTGACGCAAACACACACACGTAGACGCTGGCTGAGCTCCCCCACCTGATCACATGACCTTCCAGTATTTCCCTCCCACATCCCTTTGGTAGTTACATGGTCAGTTCTTGAGGACGGGACCTTATCTAAATGCCAAGACCGACAAATCCCAGCCAGCACATGCACTTTCTCACCCAGGAGCCAATCTCCCGTTTGGGCACCTGCTGTAAAAGTACAGATGACTGGGCATGTCCTTCATTTAGTTCAACTCACCCTAGTGCTCCGACTCCTGCTTTCTGTGCTTGGCAGACTCAGAGTCCCTTCTCTGCCAGCGATGGAGCGCGTTTAGGCTTGTAAGTGCTTCTCAGGGGACCATTAGACCATCCAGTCTGACCTCCTGCTTAACAGAGGCCAAGGACCCTTGCCCAGGGACTCCTCCCTCCAGCCCATAAAAGGTGTCCGAGGTTTCCTTCTATACCCATCAAGCATGGTGAGGTATGGCTGCCTTTTGGGGTGGGCTGGGACTGTCTGGGGAGTAAAGCAGTGCCTCCTTTAATTGGATGATTCGCTAATGTCTGAACTCTACCGCCAAAGCACCGAGGAACCAAGGACCCAATACGTTCTGGAATTTATGCCAGTGTTAATGGATGGGAAGGCGCTCCTACCTCGTCTCGTTGATATCTGTTAGACACGGTCTCTCACTGCCTGCCACTGGGCGTTCTGGACAGACCTGTGTGCAGCATGCCTTTCCTCGAGGGGTAGGGAGGAGGCAGAATGCAGCAGGCTATGGCATGGCTTAAAGGAATCTTGTTGGGTAACTACTACTGAACTGTAGGTCTGGATTGCCATGAGCCGGAGCGCTAGTTAATACATGTAAATGAGCTATACTTTATGTAAATTGCTGTCTTTCTTCCCTGAGCCTCCTACTGCAAAGGCCATTTGGTTCCACGTATAGAGCCCAGAATCCAAAGAGCTTCTTCTCACAGGCATGATCTTTTGGAAGAGATATTCCCACCTTCTGTGTGTGTGTGTTAGTGTTTTTATATATCTATATGCGCCCACTGGCCATCTACTGTATTGATCTACTTATAGGCACTCAAGCCTCTGCGGCTGGCTCGACACACACAGCTTGCCGCTGATTTGGGGGGAAGCTGGCACATGCCCAGACCCAGCTCTCACTCTCTCCACTCAGCGACGTTAGTCCGGCTTGGTGGCACTTACACAAGTTGGGGCAGCGTGGGTAGATCCCGCTTCCCATCTACTGAACAGGATCCACGCAGCCCATGCTCTGCACAGCACGGCCCATCTCTCACCAGGGGGGAATGGTTGCCTAGGCTCCCATGGTGTGCCCCGGGGCAGTGGGGAGGGGAGGGCATGAGTGAAGGCACCAGCCCCTCCTTCACAGCCAGTAGCAGCAGGGAACTGTGGGACCTGGGGTGACCAGAAGAAGATATTAGGGACCAGAGGGGCAGGCCGTGGGGGACAGAGCACCCAGGGTCTTTTGGAGCAGGGGAAGGGGGGCAGGGGCAGGAGAGTCTGAGGCAGCCTCCTCCATTTTGCCCCTGCATCCTATTCTCCTTTCTTCTGCTCTGGTCCCTTAGTACTGCCCCGCCCCCTCCCTGCCTGCCCCCTTCTGCCCAGCCCCCTTCCAACCTGTCCCCTATGTCCCTGCTCCCTCCAGCCTGTCGTCCTCAGCCAGGCCCTGGCCCCCCTGCCCAGACCCTCCCCCCACTTGCCCCTGTCACCCTTAGCCTCTCTCCCTGCTCTGTTCCGGCAAGACAGCTCCCTCCTCCATACTGCCGGGGTGCCAGCAGGGGAGGTTAGACAGTTCTGGTGCCTGCAGCCACAGAGGCCCCCAGACACTGGGCGGAGCGATGCAGGGAAAGCCCTGCTCAGCCCCTGCACCTCTCCGGGCAGGTGGACAGAATCGCTTTGGGCTGCAGCCCCTGGCGGGCAGCGCCACAGCAGGTACCCCCCGCCCCGAGCCAATCAGGCCAGGCCCTGCAGAAAGCAAAAGGAGGGAAAGCAGCACCGTCCGGGTGCTCTCCCCTGGGTCTCTCACCCATGCCACCCGCAGTACCTGTCGAGAGCTCTGTCCACGGGAGCTTTGGAGCATTAGCAGTAAAGGTGATTTGCTCTGGTTAGATTCGGCGTTCCTAGCTGTGCCCTGCCAGACATGGTGGATCACAAGCACCACCCAGCCTTTTCAGTGAGGCCACGCTGAGGTTCCAGACTGGGCAGCACCAGGCCTCAGAGTCAGGCCTGGGTGTTTCTCTTTGGTGACTCAATTTTAGCCTCCCATGAATGTTGTTCCAGAGCGGGGTCCGAGATTCCAATGAACCAACACAGGCAGCTAAAACCAAAAAACCCCACCAGCAAGTGGGTGTTCACAGCCTGCACTACAGGGTGCTCCAACCTACACTCGACAGTACAGAACCAGTCACAGACTGGGCATGCGTCTGCACAGCAACCCAGACAGAAAGTCAGCGCCCCACATGCCTGCTTCAGACACCCCACTTCCCAGGCAGGCACCTGCTGCATGACACAAGAGTTATAGAGAAGATGCAAAGTAGTGAGAGCATGAGGTAGGGTCAGGGGACTTTTAGGAATCATGAGGGCAAGGTGTGGAGGGAGGTGTGGGGGCAGGGGGGGCAAGGAGGCACTGCCCCTGCTCTGCAGGTAGAGCGCACATCACGTTCAGCTCTCAACCACACCCAGAAGAACAAACTCTCCAGAAAACAAACTTGAAAAAGAAAAGCAACATAAGAACGGCCACACTGGGTCAGACTAAAGGTCCATCTAGCCCAGTATCCTGTCTTCTGACAGTGCCCAATGCCCCAGAGGGAATGAACAGAACAGGTAATCATCAAGTGATCCACCCCGTCGCCTATTCCCAGCTTCTGGCAAACAGAGGCTAGGGACACCATCCCTGTCCATCCTGGCTAATAGCCATTGATGGACCTATCCTCCATGAATTTATCTAGTACTTTTTTGAACCGTTATAGTCTTGGCCTTCACAACATCCTCAGACAAGGAGTTCCACAGGTTGATTGTGCGTTGTGTGAAGAAATACTTCCTTTTGTTTGTTTTAAATCTGCTGCCTATTAATTTCATTTGGTGACCCCTAGTTCTTGTGTTAAGAGGAGTAAATAACACTTCCTTATTTTCTTTCTCCACACCTATCATATCCCCCCTTAGTCATCTCTTTTCCAAGCTGAACGGTCCCCATTTTATTAATCTCTCTTCATACAGAAGCCGTTACAAACCCCTAATCATTTCTGTTGCCATTTTCTGAACCTTTTCCAATTCCAATAGATCTTTTTTGAGATGGGACGACCACATCTGCAGGCCGTATTCAAGGTGTGGGCATCATTATTTATGCACCAGCCCTGTTCCACCAGCATCCATAGGCAGAGGCTGCAGAGAGAGCCCCTGAGCTAACCCCAGTTTGTAATCCCCTCAACATAGTCCATACTCCCGGGGTGGCCAACCTGGGGCTCCGGAGCCACATGCGGCTCTTCAGAAGTTACTATGCGGCTCCTTGTACAGGGACCGACTCCGGGGCTGGAGCTACAGGCGCCAACTTTCCAGTCCCCCGCCCCTTCCCCTGAGTCTGCCGTGCCCTTGCTCCTCCTCCCCCCCGAGCCTCCTGCACACCACACAACAGCTGATCGCGGTGGGCGGGAGGTGCAGGGATGGAGGGTTAGGTGCTGATCGGCGGTGCTGCTGGAGGGTGGGAGACACTGGGGGTTGGGGGGGAGCTGACGCAGGGGGCTGCTGACGTATTACTGTGGCTCTCTGGCAATGTTCATTGGTAAATTCTGGCTCCTTCTCAGGCTCAGGTTGGCCACCCCTGCCTTACTCCAACACCCATATACCTGCACATAGAGCTGGGTGGTAGCGCTGGGTATAGTACAGGAACTCTGCTAGGGAATTGGCTGATAACTTCCTGCCAGTGGCGGATGAAGATAAACGTGTCCATGCCAGTCCTCTCCAGACTACCAGCTGTCTTCAGCACCACTGCACTGCCAGGCTCGCAGCCCCTAGCAAAGCACCAGAAGGTTCTGTCTTGTCCCCCCTCTGGTTAACATGCAGATGGGGTTGTCAAGAAGGTTAACGTCAGGTCTTCCGTATGCTGGTGGCACACAGTCCCAGCTGATGCCTGACCCTGCTGGTGGAATAACTCAGTGCCCAAAGGAGCCCAGGCTAACCAGGACCGTTGTAATGCCTAGAGGAGGGGAGAAGTAAGCGGAAGTGGCCAAAGTTATCTCAGCACCCCTGGCGGATGGATTGCGCCTGCCCTTCAGTACTTTCAGTGTCACCCCGTTTCGAGATCTCCACGTGGCTTCTCAGCAGTGTCGAATGAGGGAGCAGCCTGCCTTTTCTGGAAGCGTGGCCCTTTATCCGCCTCTTAGTCCCAGCAAGTTTTGATTCCTGCTATTGCAGCTAATGCAGAATGTGGTGTCCAGGCTCTGCGGAGGGGACTCCTGGGCAGCCCACAGTTTGCCTGGATACCAGACGATTTCTTGGTGACGTTTAAGGTGCTGGTTGTGATCAATAAAGCCCTAAATGACTGAGGTCGTGGCTACCTGAGAGACACCCCCTTCCCTACGCGATGCCACAGTGGATATGGTCATCACAGCCTGGGAGAGAACAGCCCCCAGGGATCGCTCAGCAATGATCTCTCAGTGGAAAGGGAGAGACGCAGGGTGCTCTGGGGGAGGGTTCCTTAGCGGTGGTTTGGTAGAGCACAGATTTGGGGAGCTTTAGGGCAAACCGTTAGTTGTCTGCTCTCCCAGGCTGTCTCTGGGGATTGGGGTCAGGGAGCAGATGGGAGCTTACTCTGGGGCGGAGGAGACCCGTAGAGCGCAACGGTGGAGCACTGTCAGTGTTTGTTCATTCTGTGGCATCCAGAGAGCTGGGGCTGGCTGTGAGCAGTGGGGTTCCCCGTGCACTTGGGCTGGGGCCCCCCTGCTCTCCAAGCTGTGACTCTGGTGGGTTTAAAGCATGTAAGTGCCAGGAGACTCACACATCCGTGTCTAGAAATGGGAATTGGCTCCCAGACCCCAACGCACAGCAGCAACCCACCTCGTTAGTACCTTTGCTAGCCACCAAGGAAGCCCCGGGGAATCACCTCTGTGCCACGGCCCCTTTGTGCCAGCCCAAGCAGTGTGCCAAAGTCCACGAGTCCCCTCCCTCTCAGGGAACGGCCCTGCTGCGGAAGGTCCACTGTGGGAGTGGAGCGCTGGCTCTGCACCTCCCTTAGGAGCAGGAAGCCCTTTGGGTAGGCGCCCCCAGAGGCAGGGAGGGGGCCCAGTCAGGACATTCCTGTGCCCTGGCTGCTCTGAGCTGCTGCGATCACTCAAAGGCACAAGTTCGGGCAGCCCTCAGGGCTGTATAGAAACTCCATGTGGCCTGCACTGTGGGCTGAGCTGGGCCCAGCAGCCCTGGGGGTTGAGGCATGAGCCCCCTCTCCCCCTGCACCAGCCACACATCTGCTCCTCGGCACTGTTCACCAGGCACGCTGTTAAAAAGTTGCTTTTTCTACATTGTTTAGCCCTGGCTTACCGTTCTCAATGATGCACCCGGCATGACCTCCCCAGCCCGACAGCCACGGGCAAACTCAAACGGCTGCGGGACGAGCAAAGAAACAGGACAGTTGTAGCAGAGGCTCTGCAGGAAAAGTCTTTATCAGACCTACTGAGGCAGACAAGCAAAGAGCGGCCCTGTCAGAGGCAGTGGACACTCGTTCTGAATGGGGGGCAGAGGGACAGGAGGGGGAGGAGGCGCCGCATTGTCGCTCCAGCCCTGGTGGGGCCTGCTCTTGCCTCTGCCCCGTGGCCGCGGTTTCCAGTGAAGACTATCTGGCTAGCTCAGTGCCGTGCAAGTGAATAGAAAGAACGTAAATCTCTTGGGGTCTGGGCAGAGACAGCAGGCGGAGGGGCTGGCTGACTAGGTATGTTGAATGTGTTGACGAACATCTGAAAATAACTCACCAAGGAAAATCCCCCCAAACGCAGGTCAGAGGAAAGTCGGGGAATGCGCAGAGTCCTGCTCACAAGAGAAGCCCCTACCCAAGTCCCTTCCTGCTTGCACGGCATTGCCCACCATTTCCTTTGTTCCTCTCTTTTCTCAGTGTGGTCATTAGAGGTCCGGAGACACATTTCACAAGAGTTGGGTGCACCCCACGGTCCTGACAACGCTCCAAATAGGGTAATTATATTCTCCCATCCTCACTTCCCCCTGCAGTTCTAGCTGCCCATGGTATCCCTTCACTTCCTGTCCTAAACCGATGCCTGTTGTTTCCAGGCATGTTAAACAGCTTTCCCGTTTCACTGCCCTGGCTGTGGCTGCATTTCAGCAGTGTCCTGATTCGTGGGTGTGTGCAGTGTGTCTATATAGATATGTATGGACCATGCGGGGAGAGCCAGCAAGGGCTCCGGTATTTAGGATGCCTAGCACGCACTGGGAGCTGTCACAACTACTGCAGCGGCAGGAGTGGGAGGGAGAGATCCCTACGATGTTCCCCTGCACCTGCCCACACTGGACTTGGCCCGTGGCCCCAGCAGCCCATGCCCCACTCTGAGAGCACCCCAAGGGGCAGGAAGTCCCCCAATTCCAGGGGCAGAGGGAAGAGAGAGCTGAGTAGGGCTCCCTCCAGCCATCCCTCTGGATCCAGCACATGGCCCTAACAGTCCAGACCTCACTCTGGTGCCATCATGTGGGGCAAGAGTCTCTCACCGCTGCACTGGGATCCTGCTGACTACGCTCCAGACACACCACGGGGCACCAGAGGCCCATTCTCCTCCTGGGAAAGCAGCTGTCTCATGCCACTAGCCCTGTAGCTCCACCGACAGCAGCCTGTGCTGGGGCCTCAAGGCCTGGGGCTCAAACCCTGCCCTGCTACAGTTGCACACAATGGGGTTTATTTTTACCATTTACAGATAACCCAGGACAGTCCAGAAAAAGGGGATGATATCCAGGCTGCAGGGCCAAGCACTTGAAACTCACGACATGCCAGATATAGAGCTGCCGCCTGTGTGCACGCACCAGGAGACGGCCGTTAATTACATGAGCACGCACTACTTCTTCCCCAGGACCATGCCTCACTCAGTGCATAGCATCGGCACACCAAGGGGCAGAATTAAGGTTGCACAAACCACCATAAACCTGGCACTTCCCACCTGTCAAGTGCTTGACTGCGGCCACCTCTAGGGTGAAGGTTGGCTGCTATTAACAGTGCACACAACACTGCGCAGTGCGTTCCTGGCTCTGCTGTCCCTTGGTTCTCCTCTCACCTCTTCGACGGTACTTCCAGCATCCTTTGAGTAGGTCCTGTCTCTGCTCCCTCTAGGCTTTGTCCTTGGTCCCCTGATCGTCTAGCTGCACAACTGACTCTGGAGCGGCCTCATCTGCTTGCATGGATTCAGCCATGGTACCATATCGGTGCTGAGGACTCAGCCATCCACGGGTTTGCCTCTGGCCAGCCCTGTGCCCATCTCTCTGACAACACCTGAGTAGCCCACGGCCAGGCTACACTCAACACGGCTAAAACAGGGCTCCCTATCCTCCACAACCTACTCCCCACTTCTGCCGTCACCACCACGCTCCTCGCCATCTCGCAGGGCCAGGAACTTGAGAGCATTTTCAGCTCCTCCCTCCCACCCTAGCTGTTACTAGCTTTGCTGTTTCTCTCTCCAGGACCCTTCCCTTCCATCCCAGCAGCTCAGACATGTCCCTGCCCTGCGCATATCCCACTGTGATTACTGCAGCTTCCTCTCCCACCCCGATTCCCTCATCACTCTCCTCTTTGAATCCCTCCCATGACTCCCCCTTGCCTTGAGCATCAAGCTCAGCGGCTCATCCTCTCCGTCTAGGCGATGCACAGCTCTGCCTGCACCTCCTGTCACATCCTACCTTGTACTCTTTGTGCTGTTAATGATTTTATCCCCCTTCTTCCTTCTCCTACCCATGGCTTTGTGCCTCCTTCCATCATGCTCCTGTGCACAGATCAAACTCCCAGTCCTAGTGCACCAGGCCTCTTGCTCATTCAAACCTGTCCTAAAGAATCAATTCTGCCATGAGACCAGAGACATAGGTCAGGAAAAATCCCTCTCCAACTCAGTGACATGTGTCTGGGGAAGACGAAGATGAAGAAGAATAGCTAACAGCGCCAGGGGATATGCAGAGTGTCTTCTCCTCTCTGTGTCAGTTCCTCAGAAAGGGACTATTTTTATCTGCTTCATGTACAGCGCCTGGCATGCTGGCAAGACTGAGGAACATGCTCCAAGAAATGCCAAAGTGTGCAAAGGTTTTCAGAGGGGACCGGTAGCCAAAATCCCGAAGCGCACATGCATTTGTGTTTCTATCCTGGGCAGCAACTGGAAGGCTGGAGTCACTGTCCGTGAATTTAACCTGCTGCTTTGAGACATTTTTACTTTTGGACTCTGTTATCTGGGTTTGGATACAAGCTCCTTCCTGCTTCAGTAACAGAAAGCCAGGCACGCACACACACAAGCAGCAACCGCACTCTGATAGATTCAGTCATTCGTAACACCTGGGAGATGCTGGGACAGGACGGTAGCTCGATAGCTAAATGGATAACTCCAGGAAGGTACTGCTGTAAGGAGACAGGATTGCAGCTAATTTCACGTGTAAGTAGCAAACAGAACTGGAGGCCAGGCTCACAGAGTTCAAGGGAGTTCAGTGGGACCAGGAGTGGGTCCTGTATCTACACAATAACACCTGTGGCTATCGCCAGCCGGTACTGCAGTGAGTGGCACCTCCCCAGACACCCTGCCCGGCTCAGCACGATTCACTCGCACGCACGCTGCCTGGTCAGAGCTTTAACAGCCTCTCAGGATTCCCGGAGTTAGCTCATGGCACGCAGGCCGTGCTGGGCGGACGGAGCCCCCCCACTCACCAAGCGCTGCTGGGGCTGTTAGAACAGCCAGCTGCCAGCCGGCACAAGCCAAGTCCCACCAGATGTTTCTGAGGGAGGGCTGGATAAAAGCATGCGGGGGTCAGGGCCCTTAGCTCTACACAGCTCCTTTCCTCCACCACAGGGCTGGCTCGCAGAGCTTTCCTCCCCACCCATTCACTTCTCACGCAGGAGTCCGTAGAGGCTGCGTGACTGCCCAGTGCACGGTCCTCCCCTCAGAGCTGTGCTGTGCACTGAGAGGCAGCTGGAGGAGCTAAGCATGGCTGTAAGTGAGAGGGAAAACCAACCATTCAACCAAACCCGGCCCTGGCCAGCAGCGCTGAGCGGCCACGCGCCTGGATCCAAGCCCGGGCACTCAGGGAGCGGCTAGGAAGGGGCGATCTGGTGCACAAGGAACATGGGAGAAGACTGCATCTGACAGCCCGCTGGAGACTGGGGCCGCCTGGCACGTTAGCAGCAAGTCACCCACAAGCCCATTATCTCCGTGTCTCCTGCCACTGCTGTATCTGTCCCTGGCGAGCCCTCGCCCATAACCGCAGGCCCAGCTCCCGGGAGCAGATGCACAGCAGACAGGACGTTCACATCTCTAACCCCCTGTGGGGCCTTGCAGCTGACACAGGTTCTACGTGCGCCTGGCCCTGTCCCCCTGCACGTGGTTTGTCCTGTGACTGTTTCCCGTGGTTCTAGTCTGCCCACAGTGGCTACAGCCCCACACAGCAGCACACAGATGTCCTGGCAAGGCAGCCGGCTGCTCCACATCTACAGCCCAGCAGACTCTGCACCACGCAGGGCCTCGAGGTGTTGGGAGGAGATGGGCCACCTGGGACTGCTCGCTGGGCCGAGGGAGGGGCCCATGGGGTGAGGCGTGGTCTTACTATGTCCTGGGCATGTCTTTGGGAGCGTCCCTGGCTCAATTTGCTGCTTGGGGAGCCTCACGGCCATGCAAATACCAGCCCCTGGCAGAAGCACACATCCATCCCTAGCATCGTACTCTCCCTGGCGTGGGGACGGCCCTTTCCTGAACGTCTGGGAGACACCGAGCACTCCTGCAAACAACCCACCCCTAACAACAACAATGGGTCTGGGCGTCCGCTTTGCGGTGTGTATGTGCATGCAGACGTGTGTGTATGCGTGTGTATGTCTGCAGGTGTGCATTTGTTCAGACAGATGGTGATTACCGGGGGGAGGGGAGTTCACGTACACACTTCCGTGTTCTTAACCGAGTTTCATTTTCAAAGAGCTGTTTTGTGACCTGCCCCCGCCGGGGCCTGCCCCAAGCCGCCCCCGGGTCAGATCCGAGACCGTCTGAACACCACCGCTGCTGCCCTCTGGCCTGCCTAGGTCCAGGGCGGAGGCGTGAGAGATGACCCTGCCTGCTCTCACTGACGCACCCAGCTGCCATGACGAGCGCCTCGCCTTCCGCCCGCCCTTGCCCTGACACGGCTCAAACGGACCCGGAGCAGGTGGAGATGGTCACAAGACACGCTGAGCACTGGTGTGATCTGACCAGTCCTGGGAGCACCTCTGGCATGTCAGCCTGGACAGGGCGAGTTTACAAAGGCACCAGTGCTGGGATCAGCAAAATTCCCGAGTGCAGCAGGGGCTTGCCCAGATGACGCCTTTCCTAAGCTAGACAAGGAGGGTTTGGGGCAGAGAAGGAGACCAGCGCAGTGGGTGAGCTGCGGTTCATTTGCACGTCTTACCTGTCTCTGAGGACCGGTCGGTTCGGACTCCCGTCTGTGCTGTCGGAGAGCTGGTGCTGAGTGTAACGATAACTGGGCCGGGCTTCCTGGTTGCTGTTCGGGTTTGGTGTCAGATACCGTTTGACAGTGTCCTTCATGCCTGTGTGAACTGTCCTCCTCAGTCACAGGCTGCATCCCCCATGTTCTCCCATCGTGGACCTTTGGCCGGACTGCAGCTTCTGCCCCCAATCGCCTCCTCTCCTCGCCCTCTTCAATCGGCCTAAGCTCCTCGGGCTCTTCGTCTGTAGTTCCAGAAGTGCTCGGCTCAGCACCCGGGTGAAAGTCCTTCAGCTCCGTCTCTTTATCAATGATAACCCACTCCTTGCTATCAAAGTCCTCCTCCTCCGCCAGCGGCACGGAGCGGAAAGCATTGCTGAGGGCCTCGTGCTCCACGGAAGCTGACACATCCATCCTGCCGCTCGCCTGACGGTCTACCTGGCCAGTGTCGATGGACAGCATCTGTGCTGGTTGGGAGGAACACACCAGCCGGGAAGGGGAACAAGGTAAGTCCACGCGAGATCTGAAAACAAGACAAAGAAACCAAGATTTGAGCCAAGGTTTAAGATCACAAGGACATTAGGAGCCCACACACAACCCACGTGGTCTCTCAGAAAACCCATGTGATCCCTTCCCAATCCTCTGCCTTGCACCCAAGCAATATATAACCCAGCTTAACCCAAAACATGTAACTAGAACCTACAATGATATAAAGAAATCCCCTCCAAATTGCTTCAGGATTAGGGCCAACTTCATGTTTTTTCCTTTTAAATGACTACAAGGAGAATATGGGAGTTACACACCACTGGGAAACACCCCTTCAGGCCGCTCTCCTTCTGGTCAGTCTGTTTACAGGAGCACTGTAGTTTCCTGGCACCGTGCTTCCTGTAACCTGATGACCAGTCCTCTAACCCAGACTACAAAAGTGCCTTGAAGACAGAGGGAATACTGGATGCTCATTTCATATCAGGGTTTTTTTACAGCCTTCCCAGAGGAGCAGTGGGGCAAAAAAACCTAACTGGCTTCAAGATTGAGCTTGACAAGTTTATGGAGGGGATGGTCTGATGGGACTGTCTACAATGGCATATGGCCCATTGGCAACTGCCAGTAGCAAAAATCCCCACCAACTGAAGACGGGACACTGGATGGGCAGGGCTCTGAGTTACTACAGAGAATTCTTTCCCAGATATCTGTCTGGCAGGTCTTGCCCACGTGCTCAGGCTCTAACTGATTGCCATATTTGGGGTCAGGAAGGAATTTTCCCCTGGGTCAGATTGGCAGAAATCCTGGGGGTGGTGGTTTGTGCCTTTCTCTGCACCATGGGGCACGGGTCACTTGCAGGTTTAAACTAGTGTCAATGGAGGATTCTCTATAACTTGAAGTCTTTAAACCATGATTTGAGGACTACAGTAACTCAGCCAGAGGTTATGGTCTATTACAGCAGTGGGTGGGCGAGGTCTGTGGCCTGCAGTGTGCAGGGGGTCAGACTAGATGAACACGATGGTCCCTTCTGGCCTTAAAGTCTATGAGAGTTTGACTTCAGGTGCGCATGTGCCCCATGCACGTTTGATCAGAGATTTGCAGTAGCAGTGCTCATTTGGCCTGCATATGCACCCTACACATCCTCATGCCCTACACTAGGCTATATAGGGCTGCATGGGTGAACTCCCCTCAGTTCTTTCTCCACCACAAAGTCCCTCAGAGGAAACTCTAAAGCAGAGGGAAAGAAGGCTGGGTAGTGGAGCACCCACAGGGGGCGCACATCTCAAAGAACTCCAGTTACTGCGTAGGGCAAGTAAATGGAGGTTACTTATCTGTAACTGGAGGGTCTTCAATGGGAGGTCTGGTGAGAGATGAATGAATGAATGAGGTTGAGGTCCCATTGAGGGGTTGGCTTCACTAATGGTGGGAAGGGCCTAAGAAGTCCCTTCAGGATGTAGGTGTGAGGAAAGGAGTCCCCACTCAAACTTTCTACCGGCTTTGTCCGCCAGACAAGAGAGGCTAGAACTCTGGACAGAATTATTACTTTGGCAATGATGCTGACTTTTTCTGGTGAGTAGACTGACTGAAGCCAGGTTTGACAGCACTGAGCAATAGAGATGGAGCCTGGCAAATGGCATCATGTGTGTGCATGAGACCTTGTAGCCAAGGAAGGAGAGGCAAGCTTTGACTGCAGTTCAAGGTCTGAGGGTGACCTGGTTTATGGGATCTCCTTGGCATGGAATCTTTTGTTAGGTAGATAGACTCTTGCTGCAGTCAAGCCCAAGGTCACTTCTATGAAATTTATGGACCTAGTGCGGGGGGACTCTGAATTGGTAATGGTCTTGACCAACGAGGAACCTGAGGAACCTTCTGTGACCTGGGTGAATGTGCATGTGAAAGTATGCGTCTTCCACATTGAGAGCCACAAACCATGTGCCCTCTTCCAGAGAGGGAAATATTGATGCCAATGTGATAATTCATTCAAAAACCAGTCGGAGAACACTTCAACCTCCCTGGTCACTCAATTACAGACCTAAAAGTTGCAATTCTTCAACAACAAAAAATTCAAAAACAGACTCCAACGAGAAACTGCAGAACTGGATACCATTAAATTAGGCTTGAATAAGGACTGGGAGTAGATGGGTCATTACACAAAGTAATTTTTCCCCTACTGTTACTCACACCTTCTTGTCAACTGTTTGAAATGGGCCATCCTGANGTAATTTTTCCCCTACTGTTAATAGACCACCTTAATTGATTAGTCTCGTTAGAGTTGGTATGGCAACACCCATTTTTTCATGTCCTCTGTGTATATATAACTTCCTACTGTATTTTCCACTGCATGCATCAGATGAAGTGGGTTTTAGCCCACAAAAACTTATGCCCAAATAAATTTGTTAGTCTCTAAGGTGCAACAAGTACTCCTCGTTCTTTTTGTCTGAATCCTGGTGATCCCACACCTCCCTGTGTCATCAGCAGGTTCAGATTTCTATCCAAGCCACACCAGAACGGTCCCAGTGCTGAACTTCATGGCACGCTCATTTCCCTGCTCCCCTTCCTCATTACGGCCAGTGTGGCCTCGTTCCCCACGGATCTCACACAAGGTTTTCCTGTGGCCTTTGCCACTTGAAGTCAGGGCTTGCCCTCCAGATTCCCGGTGCACTGTGCGCACACACAAGCACACTTCTCTGCGCTGCCCCAGCCAGGCGGTGAACTGGTGAAACGAGCACGTTCAGGGACAGCAAGGTAAACCCCAGTCTAGGTGCGTCCCTTTTAACTCTCAGAGTGGTGGGGCATATTTGTGTGGCTAGTGGTCCACTTCCACCTCCCTCCTGCTGCCAGCCACGTGCTGTGAACACTCCTCAGTTTCTGGACTCACCTTTGCCTCCAACAAACCTCCTGCCCTTCCAGCTGGGACTCCCTGCCCCCACCAGCGACTGACCCCCATCCCCTCTTCCTGTTGCCAAGCCTCCAGCAACCCCTCTGCACACCTGTCCTGCCATCCCAGAGCTTCTAACCTCTCCCCCCGAAGCCACCCTCCTACTGTGACTCTCAAGAATGGCACAGCCCTAGATTGCCAGCCCTTCGGACCCGCTGAGTTTCCAGCTGGGAGAGTGGCAGCATGCTGAGTGTAAAAGAGCTGGCATCATCCGGGGCTTGTTTCTCAATGCCAGCAAGATGCCAGCTAGCAAACCAGCCAAGCATCCTCTGCACAAACATCTCTAGGCTTCACAAGAGAGACTTGGCGGTTTTATAGAGGGGCGAAGAAGAGGAGGAGCCTACGTAGGCAGCCCCTGCATAGCGTGTCATGCCAATAACAGTACCGAAAGCCAGAGAGAAACTGAGGCTGAAGAAAAATACTTTACAATGTGTAACAAATCCAGCCACACCCCCCTGCAGGGCAGGAGGCCACTGGGCTCGCTTGCCCTTCATTTCCCAGGGCATAGCAGAAAGGGATGCTGTGGTGTGAGCGCAAACCTTCTCTCGTGTAGATCTGCTTTGCCATCGGCAGTGGACAGGCGCTCCGACTCAGGGCTGTTCACACGACGGTATCTCAGAGAGCGCACTTGAGTGGTAGGGGAGTCTGGAGGCGCCCGTATCGGGGAGCTGGGGCAGACACCACTTCTCTGTTCCTCTTCCATCATGCACTGGGTCTGTATGGGGGAAAACACAGAGAACGTCAAGGAGCTGATGGCAGACACGGGGGAGAACCCAGCACGGCCCACCGGCTGGGACGCTCGCTCTGGGTTTGAATCTCTCCCGTCTCTTCCTTCCAGAACAATACAGTCGCAGCTGTCCTCTCACGGCCTGTGCTGGCTGTGCTCGGAGGAACGCAGGGGCTTGTCAACACACAAAAGCTGTTCCACATGAAGGAAGGGTGTGAATTTAAAGCAGAACAGCTGTCCTGGAATAACACCGTGTGTGGACCCTCTTACGTCAGAATAAGAGGGTCTTTTCCGGCTGAGCTTCATGCACCTCCTCAACCGAATCTATTCGTGTGTTTGGCGTGAACTCGCTTTTAAAAAAACAACTCTTGCAGCAGCTAAGGGAGTGGAGGTGGGCAAGGGAGAATCATCTCTGTCACACCACCTGCCTGGGACCCCGGCGTGGCCGCCCAGAGCCTGCTCCTGTGCCAGGGCTGCTTTTCTAGCAGGGGCTGGGTGTTATGTAGTCCCTCGTCTCCTGGCAGTGCTCAGGGGCCCACGCCTGACCTGGGCCCTGTTGTGCTGGCAGCAGATGGTCCCTGCCCCACAGAATTTACCATCGACATAAGACGTGAGTGTAACAAGCAGGAGGGAACTGGGGAGGGAGGACAAGAGGAGTACCAAGGTTGTAGTGCTGTAACTGTACAGCAGATAATGCCCCCCAGAGTGGATGCAGCTACACCGGGTAATGGTATTTTATACTGGTGTAGCTATTGTGACAGTGTACCCCATAAGGCTTTATGGGGGTGGGGGCTCATAAATGTATGTATGATATAACTGGAATAGGGTTTTGCTACATAGGCCATGTAACATATCTATGTAAAGGTTATGATCTACTGGTTATGTTCATCCTAGTTGTATGCAGGCACCATTTGTGTGTTCAAAGTTATGAACATTGGCTGTATAATTGCTTGATTTCTAAGTGGCCTTAGTTAGAACATTGGCTCACTTCTTGGGAAAGGAATGTGCAAATTAAGTGTTCAATCAGGGGGCACTTAACAGACAAAAGAGCTTGGAAGATTCCAATCCACATAAGAAGTCTACCTGAGGACGTTCAAGGCACCATGTGGGTAATGGCTGCTACCTGCAAGTCCTGAGTCATGCATGGGCAGGTGACCTGCGCATGTGATTCCGAATCTCCATTTTGTAAATGGATTCTACAGAGGGAGAGGAGGGGGTCTCCACCCACAAGAGACAGTCTATTTAAACCTGGGGGAGACCCCTCCATTTTGTCTTCAGCTGGCTAAAGAAGGAGCCTCTCCACGCCCCCAGGATACTTGAAGGAAACTGAAACAAGGAGAGTAACTACAGGGGGTGTGAGTAACTGCTGGACCCAGGCTAAAAGAAGATTAGCCTGTAAAAGGGAACATTTTGGAACTGGTGAGGATCTTACCTGTATTTAGTGCAATTAGACATAGATTTGCGCATTTTATTTTATTTTGCTGGGTAACTTACTTTGTTCTGTCTGTTACTACTTGGAACCACTTAAATCCTACTTTCTGTATTTAATAAAATCACTTTCTACTTATTAATTAACTCAGAGTATGTATTAATACCTGGGGGAGCAAACAACTGTGCATATCTCTCTATCAGTGTTATAGAGGGCGAACAATTTATGAGTTTACCCTGTATAAGCTTTATACAGGGTAAAACGGATTTATCTGGGTTTAGACCCCATTGGGAGTTGGGCATCTGAGTGCTAAAGACAAGCACACTTCTGTGAGCTGTTTTCAGGTAAACCTGCAGCTTTGGGGCAGGTAATTCAGGCCCTGGGTCTGTGTCTGGAGCAGACGGGTGTGTCTGGCTTCAGCAAGACAGGGTGCTGGAGCCACTGAGCTGGCAGGGAAAACAGGAATAGAAGTAGTCTTTGCACATTGGGTGGCAGCTACCAAGGGGGTTTCTGTGATCCAACCCGTCACAGCTATATCTGTAGAGGAATGGGAATAAGCCAGATTGGGATAAGGCACCTTTTTAACAGCATACCTGCATCCACAGTTGAGGTGGGACTGGTATGCTCGATCAGTGAAAAATCAGCCCCCTAAGAGACAGTGGTATAAACTGTGTGTGCAGAGCAGGCCTGACCATGTACATATGCAAGGGGATAGAAATCATTTAGACTGTGTGTGAAACAAAGAGCTAAATAATGAAACCGCCATCCCTGCTGAGCATCTCCCCAGGATCAGCTGGTGATTTCCTGCAGCGATCACAGGAGAAGCAGGTCTGGAGGAGATGGCAGTGATTTCGTGGGCTAGTCCAGGGAGGCAGGTCTCTGCACAAGGGGCGGCGAGGAAGAACGTGGGACAGAGTTGTGAAGGGCTGTAGGCCAAGGAGCCTGATGCAGCGGAGAAAGGGAGGCCAATGGGAGGCTTTGGTCAGAGTAACGGCCGACAGGGAAGCGGATCTCAGCCCAGGGTTTTGCATAGCTTGGAAGGGAGCAGGGAGGCCAGAGGCAGGTGGCTGCAGTAGTGAAGGGGGCAGCTGCAGAGGGCCTGGCTGGGAGAGAGAGAAAGGGTTGGATCTGAGAGATGTGGAGAACAGTGGCAAGGTCTGGCTGGTGCCTGAACGGGGGGGACAAGAGTGGGGAGTCAGAGCAGCCCCAGGGCTGCAGGACAGGGTGCCCAGGAGGACAGTGGTGGTGTCAGCAGTGGTGCAGATAGCAATGGAGAAAGGAGAGCTTCAGACGCTGCCACAGCGTTCAGTCTGGTGCTGAAGCAGCACAGGAGCCTGGAAGCAGCGACACAGCTGGGAGCTGCCCAGGGGCTGACCGGGACTCATCTGCAAAGCGGGATTAGCTGCAGCTCTGCTGCTGTGTCCTTTTCTCTGAAAACATGCAGCATACAGCTACAGCCTCTGGAATGGGATGGATCACTTGACGATTCCCTGTTCTGCTCATTCCCTCTGGAGCACCTGGCATTGGCCACTGTCGGAAGACAGGATACTGGGCTGGATGGATCTTTGGTCTGACCCCATATGGCCGTTCTTATGTTCTCTGACAGAAAGAAAAGGAGAGGCCTGAGTTTCATGGGGTGGGATGATATGCCCCCAACCCTGCTTGGTGTCAAGCAACTGCAATTTTTGTTGAAGTCCCTGGGAGCTCCAGGTGCTCAGCACCTGCAGGAGGTCCTCAACTGCTTCTCCTGGAAACTGGCAAGAAACAACAGCACACTCAGACTGATGGAAGGTCACCCTGGTCAGACTGGGGCTCCTGAAGAGGCCTCTCTTATCTGTGGGTGACCTTCCGGCATGGCTCACCAGTGCTCTGGCATTCAGCACTGTCAAGATGTACCATTACTGTGCAGAAAGGAGGTCTGAATGCCCCCTTTGACATGAAGGCTCCTGGTGTAACTCACATCTATCTCTGAAGGAAATCAGACTGGCATGATAGGGGAAGCCGAGTTTTCCAGGCCCAGTACCTTGTATGTACCCTCCAGCGGGAATACAGAGAATGACGAGCAAAAGAAACCGTCGGGAAGGAATGTCTATGGCTGCCAACTGGAGCAGACCAGAGAGGGAAATGAGACCAGCAGCACTTGCTTCAGCACTAACAATTTGACATAACTCCTGCATGAGCCAAAATGAGCACCCGCAAGGAAAACCACCAAGTGGATTTTCTGTGCCGGGGCTCTCAGGCCCGAATGAGAAGCTGCAGTATATTTGGTGGCTCTCAAGAACAGAAAAAGCTGAAGTGACTTTTGGAACCAGGAGTTACAGACTTTTGTGTAATATGGTTTCCACAATATGGACGTAAGAATGTAAGACATGATGGAAACAAAGCTTCCCCATTCTAGTGTATGATCCTGTCTCCACTACACACCAGTCTCTAAAGGGAACATGCCAGTCCACAATACTTGCATCCAAGAGTTTTAAATGAGTTGGCTGTGATGCTCTCCAGACTAGTGATGTTAATTTTTAATAAATCCTAGAATACTAAGTAGCTCCAGAGGCCTGGAAGAAAGCTAATGCCGTGCCAATATATAAAAGGCATGCATGGAATGACCCGGGTAGCGACAGGGCGGTTAGCCTGCCATTGATTCCAGGCAGAGCAATGAAAAGGTTGATATGAGTTTCAATCCACAAAGACCTAAAGGATGGGAATATAATCCATGTCAATCAACAGGCCTTCGTGGAAAAAAAGGACTTGATATCATTCTTTGACAAGATCCCAAGTCCAGTTGATAAAGATAACCACGTTGACATTATATACTTGGACTTAGTACCACATGACACTCCGATTAAAAAATTAGCACTAAAAATCAGTCTGGCACATATGAAATGTGTGACAAACTGGCTGACAAATCTCAAACCTAACTGTTAATGTGGAATCATCATCCAATGAGAGTTTCTAGAGGGGTCCTGCAGGAACCGGTTCTTGGTCCAAAAATATTTGGCATTTTTATTAATGATCTGGAAGAAAATATAAAAGCCTTGGTGATGAACAGATGGCGAAAGATATTGGTGGGCTGGTAAATCATGATGGGAACAGGTTACTGACACAGAGTGATCTGGACCAGTAATCAAGTAATACGTGTTTTCAAACAACGAAATTCAAGGTCATTCATCTAGAAGCAATGAATGCAGGTCACATTTACTGGATGCGGGGGCTCTGTCTGGGAAAGCAGTGATTAAAGGTCTTTGGGATCCTGGGGAAAACCAAGTGGACATGAGCTCCCAGTGCAATGCTGTGGCGTAAGGCGAACATGAAGGAATATCGAGTGGGAGTAGGGAGGTGATATTACCTCACTGGTGAGACCACTGCCAGGTACTGTGCCCATTTCTGGTTTCTACACGTCAAAAGGGATGCTGAAAAACTCAAAGTGCAATTCAGAGAAGAGCTACAAGGATGATTTGAGGTGTGGAAAACCTGCCTAGCAGTGAGAAACTTATGGAGCTCAAGCTATGCAGCTTATCCAAGAGAAGATAAAGAGGTGACTTGATCTTGTTTTATAAGTACCTACAAGGGAAGATGTCTCATACTACAGCAGCTTCCCAAGGGATGGGGCAAATCTTCCAAAGCTTGGAGTCTTTATATTGAGCTGGGATGTCTCAAAGACACACATTAGTTCAACCACAAGTTTTTAGGCTAGACAGCATCACACATGTAGCAGGGAGAAAGAATTCCCTCAGGGCAGCAGCCACTGGGTGAGGTTCTCTGGCCTGTGTTATTCAGGAGGTCAGACTAGATGGTCACAGTGGTCCCTTCTGGTTTTAAATCTACGGCCTGAGTTGGGCACCTACATCTCACTGCCGGACAAGAGGAAGGTTCCTTACTTTGCTGATGCTGATCCTGAGTTTGTTGCGGTTCACGTCTGTCTCTTCCCAAACCTCGGTCTCGTTGAAGGCCATGTTAGGAGCCTGGCCCAGCCCTTCCACTGGCCGGCCTGGCAGGATCGGAGGAGCGTTCTCTTGGTCGCTCAAGTGTTCACCCTGTAGGACATCTTCAGTGTTCTCACGCAGCAAGTCCCCAGGAACTGGAGTGACGTTAACCACCCTATGGGGGACAACAAGACAGGACAACAACTCTGATCACAGAGAGAACCAGGACCCTGATATATCCTGCACCATGGACCTGCCTCAGCGCCCCACACCATATGTAGGAGCTGCCAGGCTGGCTGCATCAGGGGTCATAACCTTTCCCATGCCACAACAAGTTCACAAAACTCCTCCCCTCTAGCCACAAACAAAGGAAGGGAGTCCCCCAAACCTATACATGACCCCTTGGGGGTCACAGCCTCCAGGTTGAGAACCCCTGCTTCAGAGAAGGTGCTGGACTCCCCAGAATGGACAATTAGAGAATAGCCTGCTGTAGGGGAAGAGTCCACCTAGCCTCAAGCCGATGGGGCTCCATAAACCTTACCTATGTTGTCCTACCCAGTGGGACGGAGCAGGTGCTCGTCGTCCAGGTATGACAGGACTCTCACAAGCACCTAGGCGACTTCAGAGAAAATTCCAGTTGCCTCCCGTTGGATTATGCTGCTAAACCGCTCAGAAGATTCTAAACATCCCACCCGCACATGTCTATTCAAAGCAAGTGTCAGACAGGACCGTGTCAGGGTCCACCTACTCCACTCTCCTGTCTTGGACAGGGGTCGCTACTGATGATCCAGAGGAAGGCGAAGGAATCCTGAAGAGGCAGATGTGGGCTAATCTACCCCCACATTAGGTTTTACCCAGAGATTGGCTTAAACCCCAGAATACAAGATTTAATATCCCTGCCAGAACATGTTAGCACTCGCTATTAGAACGCTAGATATTCTTGCCACCCATATAAACATCCAATCTCTTTCATCTGACAAGCTCCCAGCCTCTGCGACTTCCTGTGATGAGGAGCTCGAGGTTAATCACACATTCTGTGAAAAACCATTTCCTTTTATCGGTCATGAATTTGCCACCTTTCAATTTCACTGACTGTCCCCTGTGAGGCAGGGAGAAGAGAACATCCCACTCCCCTTTTCTGAGCCCTTCATTGCTCTATCGACTGTTGTCACGGCCCCTCTGATTCGCCACCTCGCTAAAACAGGCCATCCCAATCTTTTCAATCTCCCGTCGGAGGAGTTTTTCCAGGCCATTTTTAAATATCTAAATAGCTCTTTGTCCCAGGGTCACGGACCCCACTGGAGAAAGCCAGATACCACATAATGTGTATCAGCACACGGCTCCCTCTGGCGAGCACCAGGGACCGGGTAACATGCACTGGCACAACGGCTAGTGCCACGCACCACGTCATGTGCAGCACCCTCCTAATGTAACAGCGTAACCAGGGGAACGTTCCCAGTAGAACATACAAGGTGACAACAACAAGACAAATGCTCAGGATCCAGGTGCAATCCAGTGACTTAGGCACACTGTATTATACACACTTCATCTCTACAGCCAAACGAACAACGCTTCTGTACCTAATCCTATTGTCCAGGGCAATCATGGCCTGTGTCCCTTCCAGTGACTCTCCCTTGGCCCAGTGCTTGCTGACAGCATGACAGGTGAGACCATAACACTCACCCAAACATGGCTGCTGTCTGCCTGGTGTTCTGCTGTGGTGGCGTGGAGGTGCTTGTAGACAATAAAATGTCCGTTCCAGCTTTCTCCCAGTCAAAGGCCTCGTTCTCAGTAATGCCTCGTTCCTTCATGCTGTTCTCAAACACCGACATGATCAGCTAGAAGAATAAACATAGCAACACGGAGGAAGGTATAGGATCTGTAACAGCTGACAGCTGCTTTAAAGAATGCCTGAAACACTGAGCTTGTTCAAACTCACAATTTCCATTTCATGGGGATTTCTGACATTTTGAAATTTATTTTAGTTCAGAATCGGAACAAAAAACTTAATTTTTTAAAAATTTCCTGTGAAACAGAAATTCTGAAATAATTCAGTTTTCAACATTTAATTTCAGAAAAATTTCCAAATTTTGTTTCAAAACAAACTTAATTTTTTTATTTTATAATTTTTACATAATTTCATGACATCGGCAGTAGCGCATGTGACATCACATCATAACATCATAGAATAGTCAAAATATACTATTTTGTTTTTGTTTTATTTCATTTAAAAAAAGCATTAATGACAGCTGCTACTTAGCACACATTGAAACCTCCTTATTTTCTAATCTAGCTCAAAGTGTTTCCTGTTTGTGTTGTAATGAAACAATCTGACACTGACACTTGGATCTAGACAATGAGATAAATGCTGAGTGTGCTAATTAGAGATGCAGCTGTTTTCAATTTTCTGGTGTTACCCTGGAATCATTTCTCTAGGAGATTGAAAACAGCTGCTCCTCTGATTACAATACTGAGTGCTTACCTTCTTTTCTTATTGAAAGTATAAAAATAGAATAGAATACTTTGGCTATATTATGACTAACATCATAAAATGACGTTACTGGTAAAAGTGTATAATATGACACGCCCTGTCCTATGATAACATGCCATGTCTTCTTATGCATTACTACTATATGTCATGAAACAATGTAAAATACTAGATAGAAATAGTATAAAAGTGAAAAACATAACATCAAATACATTTCAAATTGAAATGTTTTGAAACTAAATTTCAAACATTTTCCAAAACAAAACTTTTGGAAACTATTTTTTTTCAATTTCTCTCCCCTACCATCCCTCCCCCGCACACACAGAGGAAATGATTTTATTAAAAATTCTGCATTTGTCAAACATTTTCTGACAGAAAACTTTTGATGAAAATCTTCTGACCAGCTCCAGTTGGTACCTCTTTCTCCCGTATCACAGGGCTTCGCGTAGCTAAGGTTCTATCAGCCTGTCTCTAGAAAGCTGAACTTTCAGCCTGTTCTAAAAGCCACATCCCCTCTCAGATCAACCTCGAAATGGGAATGCCCAGTTAGGGCCCCAGGTGGAGTTTATGGGGCACATTTGGGGTCATTTGGTAATGTGTCTCATGAGACACAGCACTGCCAAACATGACCTCTTTTACAAATTGTAACTTTTTATAATGCTTTTTTGAGTGGAGATAGGGGAAAATAATGGGTAAGAGCCACATAAAACTAATATCATGGGGATGCCCCAGCTGAGATCTAGTGCCTAGCAGCAGGAACCAGCTCCAGAACTTGATTGTTCCAAAGTTACTGGACTTTGTAGGTGATGCTCTGGAGTGGCACGGTGGGCTGCGGAGAGCAGTGCATGGAATACCAGCACTGAGTACAGACCCTGGAGAGAGAGCCCTTCCATACAAACTAGCCAGTTGCCTAGGGGAAGGAGACCTGGCCTAGGAGCTACACAGATATGAGTGCAAGTCTTCTCTTCCGCTGACTGGTGTTAGTACTGCTGTATACTTAATATTAACCAAGACCTTCCAGCCTTACCCCCCAAGGGGAAAATCCCTCATTCTCAGCTCAGGTAACTGAGAAGTTGCTCACATAGAAAGGAAAACGTGCCTGCTGGCAGAGCTGGGCCGAGACCCCAGGTCTCCCGTACAGCAGGCCAAGGTGCAGTCACTCAGCTGCCCTGCCTTTGGAAGTAACGGGGCGGAATGCACGGCTTTGGCTCTGCTGCCCACAGCCTGTGAGACACAATGCTGAATTGCCGTGGCAAGGAGTCACCCATGATGGCAGCTCAGTGCAGGGAGTGAGACAGTAGCTGCAGGAGGGGGAAGGATGGTCTCTGTAAGGCAATGGATGGAGGCCTGGACACCTGGGGTTTGGCCTGGGCTCGGCCGCAGCCTGCCCGCCTGGTGCTGGGTGAGTCAATTACACGACAGGAGCTGGGGGCGCTTAGCCGTCTGTGGTCAGTGTGGGGAGCCCTCCCCCTGCCAGAGCACCAGGATGGACTATGATTAACACTCTGGATGAGGACTCAGGGTTCAATCCCTGGGTCTGCCAGTGCCTTCCTGCATGCCCTTGGCCAAGTCACTTCATCTCGGTGGGATGCAGCCACCAAATCTGCAGGCTGGTTCGCCCCTCCAGGGGTTTGCATTGGTTTAACTAAATAAACTTCAAAAGCGATTTAAGTTAAACGGGTGCAACTTTCCCATGTAGCCAAGGCCTAAGTGACAGATTAGTTTTCCCTTCCTTTCTAAGAAGGGTGTCAAGAATAGAAAATAAAAGTTACAGAGAGAGCATCAGACATGGCTTCCCAAGGCTGTCCCTCTCCCCACTGGCTGCCTAAAACATCTTAAAAGCTAGGAAAAGAAAGTGTGCACGTTTCTAACCTTGATTTGATTAAACCATGCCGCTGCTTTGCTGCTGCGTCCCTAGGGCCTGGAGTTCAGTCCTCCTGCAGACCAGATGTGTGCATAACTGCCCGGCACGACTGCGCAGTGGGGCTCGTTCTGCAGGCAGAGTAGCCAGCTACTGGCAGCAGGCATGTGAACATGCTTCGCTCAGACACAGCTGCCTGAGGAACATAACCTGCATTTTCCAAGAGGGTGATTTCTAGGGTGATTATGCACCCTACAGGCCTGACTGTCACTCTGCCATGTAGGACGGATGTTTGAATTGTCTTTAAAAGACTGCCGACAACGATCAAACAGCGCTCACGCCACCAAGGTTCATGGCGATGGGTCTGTCTGCCTCAGAGGTCGGGGCTTTTTGTTTGATGGGGTGGGAGGAGAGAGGAAAAAACTCAGAAGTGACAAACCACCCTATGACCCTGCCTCTCTCCGGCTTTGCAGGAATGGCCTCTCCACCTGTGAAATCAAAGCAGCCCTCCCCAATGACATGCACCAGGCTCTCCACAAGGCCAGGCTCTTACCTGATAATCGGGCTTGGTGAAGTAGTCCAGGTTCGCAATGTGATCCAGGAAGAGGTGGAATTCAGACGGCATGTGTTTTAGCAGCATTCGATGCTCATACTTCTCTTTGATCATGCCAACTTGCTCCTGCAGAAAGGGAAATACACCAGATCCCACCATCACTCTCCTGCTGCACACTCCTAACCCCTCAGCCTTAGCCCGTCTGCAGTGGGCAGCACAGACCCTTCAGGGGCCCTCAGGGTCTTGCTTACACACACTCCCTAGCAAAGTGAGGCTGGATCTGCTCATGCAGGGAAGCTTGGACTCCTCTTGGGAGCTGCCCCTTCAGTGGAGACTCCTAGGGGCGGCTGCTCTCTGGCTCTTCCCTCCCCCAGGGGGATCTTTCAGGAACACCTGGATGGTCTGTTTTACTCCCACGGACTCAATCTGATTCGCCGGCCAACACTCCCATTTAGCACTTCCTGGGAAGCTAGCTGGCGGGAAGGAACCAGTCAGCTCATCACCACAGGACAGACACGATGGGCCAGCAGACAGGGCTGAGGTGGTCGGTGATGGCAGACAAGCTGAGACGGCACCATTCATTTCCAGCTCGGAAGCAATCCAGGTGACGCACACTTCATTTTAGGCCACGTTACAGACTGAGAAAATCACCTCCGAAAGGAGATCAGACAGGGGGGGAAGGAAACGTTTGCGTGCACGCTGAAGTACAGCCAAAATCCTACCCGGCAATGCTGATGTTACAAGCCAGCTTTCGTCCCATGAACGTAGCTAGGGAAGCAGCAGGAAGCGCTGTGGGAGTACACTGGGAGATTTACTACTTAGCAGCCTTGGTTTGAAGGCGATTTAAGAGTATTCCAAGAATTGCTGCAGCAAGGTGGAGTGTGCATTCAATGTAAATGTTAGTTTACTCAGCAGCTGTGGGCGGGACGCTCTCTTTGAGACAGGCGGAAAGTTGTTCCTGACACCTACACCCAGGGGCTTGACTCTGCCCAACGCTTTCTGAAAAGCCCTGGAAAACAGCTTCTGGTTGATGCTGAGGTGCAGGAAAGGGGAGTGGAACAGCTGCTCGACAGACTTTACCCCCGTCACCCATTACAGCTCAGTCACCATGTTTCCTACCTTATCTTTGATCTTGCGCCATGGAAGCTGACCAACTGCAAACTCCACTAACATGTAAAAGAGGGACCACAGGTCATCATGTCGACCCATCTCCTGGAGAAAAGGAAGACAAAGTAAAGCAAAAACAGCCAAACAGCATCTTTCCTGCTGTGTGGGAGACGGTGCACGTGCGGATGTGCAGAGCCACCACTGTGTGTCAAGGGGAGTGAACCCCGCCTTGGGAATGTGTCACTTCCATTCTCAGGACACTTCCAGAAACGAGGGTAAATATTATTCAGGTTGTACGGTCAAGCGCCCAGACCTCAGGAAAGGAGGTTGTCCGTGCAAGCTGAACTTGTACCCCTTGTGCGTGTGCGTGTGTGTGTAATTACACAATCACAGGCAATTTTTTCCACAGGACCCTGCCTCATTCAGTGCACAGAATGGATAATGCTCAATGCATGGGGAGCTGGTCAATACTTCTTTTTATCCCCATTCTTCAGCAGTCTGCAGGCCATTCGCGGGGGATCTGCAGAACACGATGCAGCTCCCGGCCTCGAAGCCTGATTACTAATCCCATTTCTGACACTGACTCCTTCTGTGACCTTGAGCTAGCCACTTAGCCTCTCAGGCGTCAGCCTCCCAATTTGTGAGAGAGGATAACACTGATCTGCCTATTTCCAGGGAGAACCGTTGGGGTTAATTAGCTGTCTGGGAAGCCCAGTGAAGATTAAAAGTGCCATATCCGTGTTTTACCGCTTACAGTAATTACACATATGCATTTCCAAATCTCCTCCTAAAAGCCAGATCACTTGGGATGCAAACAGCCTGGAGGGAAGGATGAAATTGGGCAGAGGGGACTTCTGGCAGGAACTTTAATGCCATAGTGTAAGCATCAGAAGAATGTTACCATACACACAGGAAACACTGCTTAAATATTTACAAATATTGGATGAGAGGGGGAAGACCAGACATCTGGGGAGACTGGGGCAAAATAGGCCAAATATTTTGCTGAAGTAACGTCCCTCTTCGGAGGAAAAAAATCTAGGATTCGTTCTGAGTTACCCATGTCCTGCCTTGAGCAGGGGGGTTGGACTAGATACCTCCTGAGGTCTCTTCCAACCCTAATCTTCTATGATTCTATGTCGCCAGGGCTAGGCTGCTATGAGCCACACCCTTCCCACGGCCAGCATGCTGCTGGGGCCCTGGGGCCATGGCAAGGAGCCGCACAGGGACATGGCTTTCAGTTTCTCTTGTATTTTGTATTTTATTTTTTCTTAATAGCAGCAGCAAATATGGTAACTGCCAAATATTAGACAGGCGATTCGAGAAAAGCCAATGACTAGCTCATATTTTTACACATACAATCAATAGCCCTCCACTTCCACTGGAGTTATTTGACACATCAACTTGCTGTAAGCAACGAGCAACTCACACCAGCCGACCCCTCCCACAGCTACAGAGCTACTCTATGTCTACACGGCAATAAAACCCCCACAGCATCGAGTCTCAGAGCCCGGGTCAATTGACTCAGGTTCGCGATGCAGGGCTAAAAATAGCAGTGTAGACGATTGGGCTCGAGCTGGAGTCCGGGCTCTGCCATACACCCCCCTCGTGGGGTTTCAAAGTCTGCACTCTAGCCTGAGCCAAATGTCTACACTGCAGTTTGGAGCCCCACAGCCAGAGTCAGCTGCCTCAGGCCAGCCATGGCCATGCCGCTGATCTTTTATTGTAGTGTAGACGTACCCTTCGTGGCTGCAGGGGTGGGAAAAACCCTTCTCTTTTAACCCCTAAGAAATGGAGATACTCACTCGGTTTTTGTGTGCATTCACTGAAGCATAGCGGACCGTTCCCCGAAACCCAGCAACATTGCGAGGCTGATGGGAGACAATACATAATCTCAGAAACAAAGCAGGGTGTTGGAGAAGCCAGAGTGCAGCAAACTCCTAAAGACTTCCCAGCTCTACCCCGGGGCCATACAAACCTGAGAGCTGCAGATCTCTTCTTAACAGCCTTCCCTGTGATCAAGTGGCTACATAAACAGACCACACGTGCCTTAGTCCTACACTTCCCTGAAAAACTCCTTCTGCGCTAAGGGGAAAGTGATTAGTCAGTCGCTCCGGGCAGCAAAGCTGTCAGCAGTACCCAGGTTTGTACCTTCATAACCAAATTTCACTTTGAGCAGAGAGTGAGTGCAGGAGCCCAGAAGCAATCTTTCCTTTGAGTATGAACTGATAATGGGGCAGTGCCTGAGGGCCAGCCCAGTGGTTTGCTATTCTGATACTGCCGTGGATAGATGCAGGTGCTGATCCTGCCTGTTACCTCCCCGCAGGCAATTCAATCCCCCCTCCCATGCACAACCCTCCTGAAAACCCCTTTCATACCCCACCCAATGCTACCTGCCAGCTGCCCGATGCCTCCATCTCCTGAAGACAAGCAGGCCCCACTGGAACACTTGATGGAACCACAAACTAGAGCATCCTGCTCTGGCCCCTACACGATGGACTGCACTGGAGTCACTAGGTCCCATTCGTCTCTAATATCTCAGTCCTGCCCTGCTTCCAGTGCTCAAACCCACTCATTTCACCTCTGCAGGTACTTGTATGGCTCCCATCACCATGGTATCTGAGTGCCTAGACAAGAACTTCCCAGTTCCCTACCTATCCCCCACCCCCAAGGCAGGTGCTGTCAAAAACTCTCCCCACCTCTGAACATGCACCAACCCTTATCCACCTGGAAGCTACATGTTAAGAGTTAACAAGTGGAAAACCTCGATACAAACTTCCCTTCGGTGCTGATTGGTCTGAAGGGGATTCTATTCAGTCCTCCTGGCCAGCTTGGAGAGGGGCTAGAATTGCAGAGCTGTGAGAGTGGGGCCCAAAGCAGGGGAAGAATGTGAGAGTCCTCAAGGCTCAGGGGTGGACTGGCTGACTGGCAGTTCGGTAGAGTTCATACATGTTTGTGTATCCTCTGCCTGCCTCCCTCTGCCTGTGGTTTGTCGTCTCAGACTATCAGCTGTTCAGCAAGGTGCGGGAGGTGTGCCGAGTCTCATTTATTCACTCTAATTTAAGGTTTCGCGTGCCGGTCATACATTTAAACATTTTTAGAAGGTCTCTTTCTATAAGTCTATAATATATAACCAAACTATTGTTGTATGTAAAGTAAATAAGGTTTTTAAAATGTTTAAGAAGCTTCATTTAAAATTAAATTAAAATGCAGAGCCCCCAGGACCGGTGGCCAGGACCCGGGCAGTGTGAGTGCCACTGAAAATCAGCTCGCGTGCTGCCTTCGGCACGCGTGCCATAGGTTGCCTACCCCTGATTTAAATAATCTGATTGAAATCAGTGTTACCAAATCACAACCCAACCCCAAAATCTGAGCTATTGTAATTTCGGATTAAAATTTAACATGAACTGAATGATAAATGCTGGGTTTTTCCAATGTCACTGCTGGTACGGTATCTTATTTGAATTCCACAAAACTGAGGTAGGCAAAAAACAAAATATTGAAAAATTATGACCCGATTCTACGAACACTTAAGCACATGAGTAATTTTACTCATGTGAATAGTACCACTGACTTCACTGGGTTTACTCCTATGCTTAACGTTATGCATATGTATAAGTACTTGCAGGATCAGGACCTAAGATTGTATTTTTATATGAAAATGTTCTCTTAATGCCTATTTGGATTTTTCTCGCCACAATTTACTTCAGTGTTAACGGTGAGTATCTGCCTAGCTTTTCAATACATTATCAAAGTTCAAAATGGTGAATTTTTTTATACACATATTCACGCAAACACTGTGTTATTGATTTATCCATACTGAATGTATAATGCAGCATTTGAAACCATAACTAAAATCCATGATCAAAAGTCACAAGTCTATTATGCCACTGAGTCCCATTGTTCCAATTCACTGAGGGTGATTTCAAGGCTTGCAGAATTAAAATGCTTGAGAAGGAAAACCAACATAGACACCCCACCTTTTCCCTGCGGTTTGTAATCCTGGAGCGCACCAACCCGAGTGATGAAAATACTCATTCAGCCCCAGCAAAAGAAACTGTAGCAATTAACACCTGTGATGCTGCTTTCATGATCCAGCCTTGGTCCTCCCAGAGCATTTACTTGAGACTTCCACCAGTGAGCGGCTGTTACATTTTTCAGTATTTCATTGGAGAACATGACTTTCCAAAATGTAGATTTGGCCTGCAGTTGAATTACTGTAGATGGAACTCAACTACCAGCATAAGCCTCTTCTACGTATTCAAGTGTTGATTCCTAAATTGTGAGTGGAAGCTGGCACACACGGGAATATTTCATAAGCTGGTGTTATATTTCATAAGTGACATGGTGTTAAACCTGTGCTTTCATGCTTTACAAGTCATAATACTTTCAGAATATGCATTTTGCAGTTATCTCATTGCAGTTCAGCACAAGATTGTTTTCTGTCTTCTTTGACACTTCAACAGCTTCAGCCATAGCTCATGAATCTGTTCAGAATCAAGTCCCAACAATGCTTCCTTCAATATCTGGAGCAACTCCTCAGCAAACCTCTTCAGGCCAATATTTGTTACTTTCTGGCAAACAGAGACTATATCCTGTCTTTGCTCTTCACAGATTTTCATTAATTTGGGCCATTCTGAAACAAGCTTCTAGGCAATCTTCAATGCAGATTCCACTTTTCTTCTTGAGGCATCACAAATACATGGCCATCTCTACACTTGTCTTTGCAAAGTGGTTATTGTGCAAGAACTCATCACACAGGCCCTGCTCCTGCAATTGAATCCACATGGCTAACCCCCTGAGCCCTACAAAAGTCAATGGGGCTCCACACTGGTACAGGGATCCAGACTCACGCATCACACCGCAGGATAAGACTGGCCTTCAATACCATGGTCCTTGCCACTCTTTCCTTCCAAGTCTTCTAGCAGGAATTGTAGAGTATGTGCAGAACAGCCAGACTTTACTCACCAAGGTCATCTTTTTCTTGCAAGGCTCCCCTTCTCCTCTTAGCCTCGTTGGCTGCATTGTCTATCACAAAATCGATCGCCTGGCACTTAGTGTTCTCTCTCATATTTTGATTGTATCACTAGCAATTGTGGTCAGATGTTTGGAAGAACGGGAGTAACTGGAGATGTCTAGCTTGTCACACACAAACAGTCCCTCCCTCAGTAGTTGCTGTCCCATATACAATAGCTTTGCTATGAACGTCACAGCTCCCATCTGTACTCAAGACACATGCGCTCTCCGGACAGGTTGTGAAAACACACGGTTTTCTCCTCTTGAAACACTTTATTCAGGAAATGGCCACCAGTTGCAAACTCTGAAGGAAGAGTACGGTCTAGTCAAAGCCTTTCGGTTTTCTTGACTTGTGGATATACGAGGGATCAGAAGGTGGTGCTGCTGCTTGCAAAAATACCACAGGCCATTTGCTTATCAATTTTGTGTTTCAGATACAAAAGACGTTAAAAAAGGCCTAGGACTTGACTTTTTTTAAGTGTGCATTTTTTTAAGTGTGAAATTTCTTAGTAGAAAAAATTCCATGTAAAATCTGAAATGCTACAAACAATTAGGAAATTCTAATTGAAGACAAAAGTACAAAATATCCACTTTAGCCATTTAAAACTATCAAATGAGAAGACAGTAAAGAACTAGCAAATGGTAAATAAAAATCTGATTTAAATTTTAAAATATTTGATTCATTTTGTAAACTTTAGGATTTCTATACATTCTGTTGTTCAGGTGAAAGGATGTGTCTTTCTCCTTGTGTAGACATGCCTAGCACATTGGAGATAAGTGCCAGAGTCCAGACAATAAATAAGGCTAAGTTTTAGTCATGGGTATTTTTAGTAAAAGTCATGGTGAGGTCACGGGCAGTAAACAAAAATTCACGGCCCGTGACCTGTCCATGACTTGTATTATATACCCCTGACTAAATCTTGGGGGAGGGGCGGCCCTAGGGTGCCACGGGTGCTCTAGGGGGAGCAGCCCAGGACACCCATTGGTGCTGGGGGGGGCGGCGGGTGGCCCGGGACCCCCGCAGGTGCTGGGTGGGGTGTGGGGAGTTTGGTGGGGCTGGCAGGCTCCCTACCCTAACCCGGCTCCGCGTGGCTCCCCAGAAGCGGCAATATGTGTCCCTCCCTCAGCTTCTAGGTGGAGGCGCGGCCAGATGGCTCCATGCGCTGCCTCCGCCCCGAGCGCCAGCTCCCCAGCTCCCATTGGCCGGGAACTGTGGCCAATGGGACCTGTGGGGGCAGTGCCTGTGGGCAAAAGCAGCACGTGGCCTCCACCTAGGAGCTAAGGGAGGGTCATGTTGTCGCTTCCGGGGAGCCCCCCTAGGTAAGCGCAGACCAGAGCCCTCACCCCCTCCTGCACCCCAACTCCCAGCCCTGAGCTCCCCCACCCAAACTCCTACTGCTGCTGGGGGACGGGGGGCAGGGCAGTGACCCGAGACTGCCCCAGCAGCGGCTGGTGCGGCTAGCCCAGGAGCCAGCCACACCGGCCGTTGCAGAAGTCACGGAGGTCCCGGAAAGTCACGGAATCCGTGACTTCCGTGACAAACTCGCAGCCTTAACAATAAAAATACAAAGCACCCCAGAGGAAATGTACAGCATGTGAAGTACGCTTTGTTTATAAGCAGCTTTATTTTGGGGAACTGTATTAGGTTCGCACCCTGCAGGGGAATGATCCTAGTCTATTGGATAGGTGTTCATCTCTATACATTGAGAACAACCAAGTGGACGAGGTACATGTGGAATTCACTGACACAGCGCTAAGCACTTAAGCTGTATTGCTTCTAGTAGAGGTTAGAAGCCGCCTCAAAGTCTCCGGGCCTGGTAGAGTGTCTCCAGCCCCTTCGCAATGCCAGATGGTGCCAGCAAACTCTTTTCCAGCTCCTCTGATGGCACTGACAAAGATGTTCATACCTGAGCCAAATCTGGGGTCAATGAAGTCAAAACTGAAGATGCATGGTGGGGAGATGGCATGCACCCAACACCCTCTGCCAAAGTACATTCAAGGGGATGAGCCTGGAGGCAGGTTCTTACTGATAAAGGCCCCAGGGATTGAACAGGGATGTAAGCTACAATCCCAGACAAATGCCCCAGGGTATGGTGGTCTGTGATGGACACTCCTCCCATCTGACTTCTTTAGGTACTGGTCAGCTACAATTCAACAAGGAACTCCAGGAGTAGAGATCTGTAAAGCCAATCTCATAGCAGGGAAATAAGGTTTTAATGTAGCAAATACAAGGCAGGGGTGTCATCCGCTGGAAAAGGCAGGGCAGAGTTTTATTTTAGAGAAAAATAATTAACAAAACTTGGAAGTGGGATCTCAGATTAGTCCAATGACCGCTACGAAATGGTGACTTCTCTTCACTTGTGACAGGAGCTTTTTGCAGATGTTACTAAATTCTGATATTTACACTTCAGACTAAACAAGGAGAACCTTTCTCCTCCAAAGGGTGTACACAGGACGGAAACCCAGAGGGGATTTCCAGAGAAACAAGGCCAGGGCCCCTGGAGAACCTGGGAGTCCCACAGCTCTCTGCCAGTGCTTGGCAATAGGTCCTGGTTGTAAGGGCTTCCCGGAAAAGGTGGGACAGGAAGCAAAGTGAAGTGAGGCTTAACCAAAAAAAACAAGTAAATAAAGCAACTTAAACTAAATAATCGGAACTTTCGATTTCGATCCGTGCGACAGGCCTGGGGTGAGGGGCACTGGTCTCTGCTGCCATTGTGCTGAGGGCCCCATCAGAGACAAACTCTCTGTCCCGTGAGATTTAGTGATGCCCCTTTTAAGGGGCAGTGTTTTGTTCAACCCTTGATGACAGCAGCATCTTTTATCCTCATATGGAGTTGGGAAGGAACGAATACGGAAAACCAGACTCAAAATGCAACAATACCCAGGATGAAAAGCCCTGCCCCTGACACCAGACCCCCAAGAGTGACAACCAGGTTCCCGAGACTGGAACCCCCAGAGTGCCCAAGCGCCCCTGAGGCCAAAACCCCAAGAGCTTTGGGCTTCTGCATCAGATTAGGTGGATCTCACAATCCTGCTGAAAAACAGAAACATATCATGAAGGGAAAACGAAAACAGACTTAATTCTGAACTCCATCGAGAACGAAAGCACAAAACAAAATGAAACCCAGAAGCATGGTGATGGCTCACTCACAACTCATGGCAGAGATGGTTACGAGCAGCGGATGGGAAGCCAACGCATCAAACACAGCCTCAAAAGAAGAGCCCAAAAGAACTGTAAAACAGAGAGAAACCCAAAGAAAACCATGATAAAAAAACACAAAATGGAAAAAAATTAAATAGAAATGAATTAAAAATCAAAGCAATATTGCATCCTTCCCAATGCACACATCTCCTCCTCAGCTGCCGCTGTCAGCCCCCACGCCCACTCCCCAGCACTGGCTGTGCGGGGGCTCACTGACACGGCCAGCCCTTTGGGACAAGGACCCATCATTTGTGAGCTGCCTGTCAAGCACCAAGAGCTCTCCGCCGGAGGGATTGGGGTCGCTCCCGAGACCAGCTTCTCCTCACTCGCCATTTCTAACACAAGGCATAAAACTCAGAGCAGCAGTGGCTGGTACCCAAAGCGCTGTACTGGGGGCTTCAGTCCTGCCCTCCCTGAGACGAGTGTTTCTGATTCTCCCCCTCAAATGAAATAAAATAAATTGACCAAATCAACCTTTTGGGGCTCCTCCCCCTCCCACAGACAAATCAACTCTGCCTTCCTCACCCGATCCAAACCCCAGCTCTGCTCCCCTGCTGCTGAAAACCCCTCCACGCTGCCAGCTGCTGCCTTGCTGCTCCTCACCAGGTCACTTCCAGCCCCCACCATCTCGCTGGGCCACAGGCCCTATCTCCACCCTCCTTGTGACCGCCGGCTGGCTAGCACCATACACTTGCAGCCTCGGGGCTCTGCACGGGGGTTGGGACGGGAGTATGCTGAAGGTCAGAGTGTGGCCGTAGAAGGGATTATTAAGGGTTCACCATAACGAGGACAAACACGACAGCTCGTTTGCACTGTCCATTACATGCTACATAGACTGTGAATCGTTGTGTTGTCTGTTTTCAAAGCGTGAGATACGGGCTTACGTTATAAATCGGCACTAATAAACAATTCAATAAGCTCCGTGACAAATTTGACGCAGGGAGGTATTACTGCATTTGATTCGATAAAAATCAACTGGAAGTGACTGTCATGAATCTACTCAGGTTGTTGTGATGTGTGGTGCAGTAGCGTTCAGGACCCCACTGTGCTAGGCACTGTACAAACACAGAACAAACAGACAGCTCCTGCCCTAATTTAGCTTACCCTCCAAGTTCTCCAGCATGATTCACAATTCTACCATTTAAACTCATGGTGACATGGAAGCTGTGATGTATCCGACAGAAGCAGGGCACAAACCAAACATCTTGCTATGAACATAACCTTTGTGAGAATACGTTTATTGACATCGGTTTGGGTGTACTGCTGTAGCTGTACGTGCAGAATTCCACTCCCCCACAATGCTTGACTCGTGTGCTTTAACTTGTCCCCTCGGAGGTAGAGTTTTACAATTGCCATGTGTCCAGTTATTCACCATTGTTACAGATAAGACAATAATAATCTCTTCCTCTCCTCCACATCATCTCTAGTACCAACCCACTCCCCCACAAAATCCTACGCTTTTATAGTATGAATACAAACTTTTTTTTAAAAAGTCCTGAAACTACCAAACCCCGTGCCCATCACTCCCTGCATTGTGCCTGGATTTTGTGTCCATTACATTATTCACGTAGCTAAAGATTCACACACACACACACACACACACAGTGTAGACCAGGCCTAACTCTTTTACAGATGATATGTCTCATGTGAAAGGTGGGCAGTACAGACCCACTGGGCTTGGATTTAAATATTTCAGGTCTGAGGGAGGATACAATATATTCTATGCACAGTCTTTCTCTACGGTTCATTCTTTCCAAGTGAAAGAAAATCTGCTCCAGTTGTAGGAAATACCATTTCTTCTTTACCTAGGTGCATTTCTAGTCTGCTTTTCACTGCAGTAACAAAAGGCTCTTTTTAAGAGTTTGCACCGAAGTGCAAGCATAGATGTAGATTGAAAATTAATGTCAGAAAATTAAAATCTTCTTAGTTACCCTGTCCTGCAACACTGACCACGTTCATCTAAAGAGGCTATGTACCGTTCTGCCTAAGATGCTTTCCTTCTGCATAGACAGACTGTCACTCGCACTTGCATATAGTATCTTCAGCAAGGCACTGGAAACTACTGCAGTGCAGTCTGAATCACAAGGAGACAGATCTAATCAATGGACTGTAGCTGACTAAGCAAAAAAAAAAAAGAAGAGCACAATAGCACATTGCCAGTTCAGACAAACAGGAGAGCTACATCCCAGAAAAAAGACCACCTTTCCCTTGGTGGCCAATAAATGGCTGCACTGAGCTGGTGAAATAACAGCTCGTTTGGAAAATTTTCAATGAATCTTTTTGAAAATGCAAAGAATTCACAGCTTGTTGCCCGTACTGAGCCAGGTTCCTATAGAGAGCGCACGGAGTGCGAATTCAGCCTTGAAAACCTGCAGTTCAGCATGCTACATAACTGCAAAGCTTCTCTCCCAGAGGTTACTTACAAATCCTGTTAGGTAACAGTCATGACAGCATGCTATGTTACACCACCCCCATTTAGCTGGCATTAGCATCTCCTGTAGGTCTTCCTCTTTTCAGAGGATTTCATCTAGGATGTCACTGTTTACTCCAGGCTGAACTGTGACCCTGAAGAGCCGAGGGCAGAAGGAATCTTTCTCACACTGAAATTAAAAAATAAATCCGCCTGGCCATTTTAGGACAACAGGTCTGCAAATCGAAATCAGGACTTGGCTGCCTGGGAGGGCAGGGGTGCATCCTGGAGAAAAGCGCCTGAAAGGACAGGAGCGCTTTGGCTTCAAAAGCAGCTACAGGACATGAGCGTTATATGAAGCCCAGCTTCCTGCGGAGGTGGAGCTCTTGGCAGACACGCTGATGTGACAACCCACAGCAGAACTGAAGGAGTCATCAAGGGCTAGTGCATTATTATCCACAAACCAAGAACACTCTGAGGGCCCTGACACGAAAGACACAAATGCCTAATAAGGAAGCTAGGCTGGCTCCTTTACACAAGTGAGTTTGTTCTGTTTCCATTCTGCTATGCCTCTTGTCTGTATGATTCAGTTCATGCTATAATGTTCACTGCCTGCTTTGGGCTCTCCCGCCAACATAATGCTGTCCAGGCTGGCACTTGGGTTGGTGTAACTTGTGTCACTCAGGGGGGTGGCTTACTCCCCCCTCCCCCCCGAGTGACATAAGTTATACCGACATAAGTTGTAGCATGTACAACTGAGTTGTCGGTCTCTCACTTTGAGGCAGTGTAATCCCTCCACTGTTTCGCTGGTCCCTGGCCAGAATTCTGCACACACGCAGGCCTCAAACCACGCCTGGAACTTCTTCCTTCATGAAATTAGAGTTGTGGCTGTCCACACGGATTGCCCCACACTGAACACGCCGTATTCTTCTGTCCATCGTTTGTTTCCCATTCGCTCAACAATAGTCTCTGTGACGTTGCACTCCATATGTTTTATGGAAATACACCTCTACCCCGATATAACGCTGTCCTCGGGAGCCAAAAAATCTTACCGCGTTATAGGTGAAACCACATTATATTGAACTTGCTTTGATCCACCGGAGTGCGCAGCCCCCCCCACCCCGGAGCACTGCTTTACCGTGTTATATTCAAATTCGTGTTATATCGGGTCGTGTTATATCGGGGTAGAGGTGTATGCTTATGAGTGTGAATATGATGTAACTGGAATATGCTGTATGCAAAAGGTCTTTGTAAGGTATCATAACAAAGGTTATAACCTACTGAATATATTCTTCCTACTTGTATGCATGTTTCATTATTGTATCTGAAGCTAGAAATATGAAGTATAACTCTGAGGTCCTATTGTAATTATGCAAAGTGTGGGCCATTAATGGTGGTTTAGAATCTTGATGGCTCCCAGTGACTAGGACAATTGGTTGTAAATGGTTTATTTACCTGCAATCCTTCCGGTGTACGTGTGGGCCAGCCCATGGGGAATGGAGACTAGGGGTCTTACAGTGACAAGTGACCATGTCACATGATACTGGAATCCATCTTAAATCTGGTACTTTTCCATTTAGAAGGAGGGGTGGGGACCCAGAGAGACAAAAGATTCCCGCCTTGTGCCAACGCTATAAAAGGGGGTGGACAGTTATGGGAAAACCCCTGCTTACCACCTGAGATGTCTGCTGGAACTAACAAGGACTGGACCAGGGGAAAGGATTGGGCCCAGACTAGGAAGGAGTCTAGTCTGTGAAAGAAGCTTATTGGAACATCTCTGAGGGTGAGATATTATCTGTAATCAGTTTCTTAATGTATTAGGCTTACACTTTGCTTTATTTTGCTTGGTGACTTACTTTGTTCTGTCTGTTATTACTTGAAACCACTTAAATCCTACTTTTTATACTTAATAAAATCACTTTTGTTTATTAATAAACCCAGAGTAAGTGATTAATACCTGGGGGAGCAAACAGCTGTGCATCTCTCTCTATCAGTGTTATAGAGAGCGGACAATTTATGAATTTACCCTGTATTAGCTTTATATAGAGTAAAACGGATTTATTTGGGGTTTGGATCCCATTGGGAACTGGGTGTCTGGGTGCTGGAGATAGGCAACCTGCTGAGCTGTTTTCAGTTAAGTCTGCAGCTTTGGGGGTGTGGACCAGACCCTGGGTCTGTGTTGCAGTAGGCTAGTGTGTCTGGCTCAATAAGGCAGGGTTCTGGAGTCCCAAACTGGCAGGGAAAACAGGCTCAGAGGTAATTTCAGCACATCAGGTGACAATCCCACATCAGGTGACAAGTCTCTGTGACCGAACCCGTCACAGTGGCGTAGTCGGCAGGATATGTGCACAGCTGATTGCTTTGAGACGCTGGTAGTGATTTTAAGTGAGTTTTTAAGTGTGGTGGCTGGAGAACAGACAAAGTGTTTACTGGTTTGTTATTTACTGTTTGCTTATTTCGGGTAAGGGAAATAGGGACAGAAAACTAAGCAAAATGAGTGAGAGTGAAGCTCAGAAGAAGCTAGAACTGCAGAGGTTGCAGATTGCTGAGAAGGAAAATGAACACAAAAGGCAGATGGAATTAAGAAAAAGAAATTGAGGCCCAGAAACAGGCTCAGAGATAATTTCAGCACATCGGATGACAGTCCGCAGGGGATCCCTGTGACCGAACCTGTCACAGTCTCTTTTTTCTTAATAACGTAAAGGCCATTTTGCCACGTAGTTCTTGCTGTGGGGTCTCTCTCTTTACCTCTCAGTCACCTCACTTTAAAACAACCTTTCCAGCATTTTGAGAAATTAAATTGAGTCCTGTACTCCTGGCCCGCACCTTTGGAAGCTGAGCTACAATCAGTCTTGCCAGCTCTAAGAGCAAAAGGCCCTTCAGGTACGTCTTTAGTGTGTACGCATTTGGCAGAAAACAGCTACCTGTGCTGATGTTGTTTAAGGGGCATGTGACAGGACGGCAGGTTCTAGGACTCAGCAGGAAAATGCAGGGCTATTCTGCTGACTCACCCTGGCAGCCACATAGTCACAGCAGCTGGGTCTCACTAGCTCCAACTCTGCTGGCTGAAAGGTGGAGAGTCTCCAAAGCAGGAGAGGGGTTGGATGTCTTGCAGGAAGACTCTGGAAACAGGCAGCTCCGGGAGAAACTTAGCTAAGGTTCGGTTTTGTTCAGGATAAAGGGGAACCCCAGGAGGTTTGCAGTCTAACCAGTGTGAGCGTTCTGAGACTTTATCCATTCACAGAAAGAAAGAATAGTGTAGTAAACTTCCATTTAAGTCCCTTTCCACAGCCCACCATGATGCTGGGGGGGGGGCGGGGGTGCTGTATAAGGAACATAAAATACTAAACACTATATAAATATTGGTCTCCATTTCCTTTCATGTCATTCCCCAGCACCAGACTCTCTGATACTTCCTCCTGCATCCTGTTTGGCACAGCCTAGTTTCAAGCACTGGATTATGAAATTTACACTGAGGAACTGGCTTTGACACCCAATTATTGCACTAATGGCCTGAGATGGGACAGTTGTCAAGGCACATGCAGAAAAGGCCGTCTCTGATTCATGTAGGAGGAGTGTCAGTCTACAGGCAGGGGTTAAGCAAACCCTGTTTTTTGTTTTCATTCCATCTCCTCCATGTTTTTAGCCATTCAATCCTGGTTTTGTTGTGTTTCCTGCTGTCTGGGTAACTTCCTGCAGGCACCCCCAAGGAGACAGGAACCCCATAACCTCTAAAGAGAAGGGCTGAAGGGTGAAGCCTTCCTGGAAACTACACCACCAAGTCACTCTCAGTCAAGAAGCTTGGTCAGAGGGGGATTAGGGAAAAATCAGGTGAATTCAATGGGATTATAATAGAATAATGCAAGCTCATATCAGTTTGTCTGAGTGTGATAGGGGCTGCCTGTGCTTAATGGGGTCTCAGTGAAGGCAGGCAGGCCCCAGAATGGACATGCCTTAAAGTCATGTTCCACCTCAGAGCATCTCGCTGGCACAGCCTCTCCGCAGAGCCAGTGTGGTGTTGCTGCTATTGGGTTCACAAGACAATTTCCTTCCTGGTGGCCGACTTGGGCAGTTAGAGAGTGGGGAGCAAGGGCTGTTTGGGTGAGTTGGTGTGATGGGAGGTGTGCGTGGTGAGGGTGGGACCAAAGCAGAATGACTGACTTGAGAAGAAGATAGCCAAAGCTTTCATAGGGGGACGGAGCACACAGACAGATGTCAGTCTCATTAAATGGTTGGCCGGAAAAGACCATGTGGGACGAGGTGACACTTCTCCACCTCCTGGGGCCCTTGAAGTGCTGTGATCTGAGGGGGCGGGGGTCAGAAAAATTGAGAGCTTGTATCTGAAAATGGTGGCTGTCAGTGAAACGAAACTGGAGCTGTCAGACCGGATCAGACCTGAGCTCCATGAAGTCACTCTTCTGTATCGGGCAGTGGCCGCCCTCAGCAATGTTCCATCAACCCAATCTCCCCCACAATAACAAGTCAATCAGCCAACCAGCCTAAACCCCCTATCCAAGCACAGCCTTGACCCCAAAAAGGGAGAAGGGCCAGAGTCTCCATGGAGGCCCCTGGGGATTTCGCTGTTGCTATTGGTTTTACATGGAAGATGACCAGATACTATGGAGATGGGCAGCAGTGTGATATCCTAAACCAAACTGGAAGGTGCAAGAAGCCCCACAGCAACAGCTGGATAATCTCGCCCCAGGAAGGTCTCATCCTGGTCTCTAATGGTTAGAAATTGGTTTAAGCCCTGAAGCAGGATGACTGATCTCCTTTCCAGAAATACTGGTAACATTCGCTGTGCTAACTCTGGATAGTCTTGTTACCAGGGGAATGTCCAGTCCTGCTCGAATATCGGTACCGCCACCATGGTGCAGAGACCCGCGATAAACATACGCCAGCTATTCGACTGGAGCAAGCCCAGCGTGTTCATACCAAGGGTGACTCCCTGGCAATTTGACGTGGCTCAGCCATAACTGTACCCTTACACTAAACAGCATTTTATTCTGTGCTGCTTTGGTTTGATTTTCTAAGACGTTTTATTGACGACACCAGCACTGGCCCAGGCTATAACAATGAATACCGTGAGGGAAGGCTCTGTGTAGATTTCTACACTTGGTAATGCCCCCGCCCCCCCCCACACACACCTAATAGACCCTCCTGAATGCAGAGTCCATAGGGGCTGCTGGAGCCCCCCCTCCAGGCAGGACATGGTTGGAGCCAGGGGGTGTATCAGATAAGGGAGGAGCATCCCTACAACTGCCCCAGTTCTGCCTTCTCCGCGGTAGTGACCGGCGGGACCTAGCTGCTGCCCATAGGCTGCTTAGCCAGACTGGCCCTAAGCAGCGGGGAAGCCACTCACTGAACCAGAGCTTGGGCTGCCAGGCTTTCAGGCCCTGAGCCCAGCCGGCTCCAGCCCACCTTCAGGGTAGAAGCGCCTGGGACTTTCAGGATGAGTTAGGCTGGGGTTCTGTGGAGAGGCAGCATGGCTTCCAGAGTGTGTACGGATACAAGAGGCGCTGGAGCCAAAAGATACGACACTGGGCAGCCAGCCAAACAGATTATTGGAGCTCGCCACGGCCTGGTCCTGGGAGTGGTGAGCAACCTATTCAATGGCAAAGCCAGGAGCGCTCAGCCTGCAGCTTAACGGGATCCAGGTGAGACGCACATCTCTGGAGCTTGCGCTGCACTCACGGCTGGGCCCAAACGATACATTACTGAGCAAGAGGGCTGAATGCCACACACACAAACACACACAGGAGAGCAAGTTACTTCCCCCGACCCTGAGCAACCACCCTCAGCCCCCTGCTCAGCAATCGGAAAGGGGGCACAGAGACAAAGCCAGGCAGGGGAAGGAACAACGCTCCTGGTAGTGGTGACAGCCCAGCGTCTTGGTAAACCACATCACGCCCAGTGTATTGGGAGAGCAGTGTCCTCTTCAGACTCCTGCTGCCATGCGATCAAACAACTCTAAAGAACACGCCCAGCTCTCTTCCCCAGACTAGGCCGGACAAAGACATGAATGGGATTGTTCTACTGCGGGGGCAGGGAGGCCACCAGCTCGGCCAGCTCTGGCCTCCCGCCTGCTTGGCCCGAGCGCATCGTGGAAAACTGTTAGCATGAAAAAAACCCACATTTCTCAGACAATAGCAAGATTCCTCCATTCCCAGCTCAAACACAACCCCTCCCCACCCCCACCCAGCCCGAGAAGCAGTCCCAATACATGTCATAACAAAACAAAACAACAAAACCCCTTTCCTTGCCTGAGTGGAAGCAGAGTTGGAAAAGGTGTCACTTACTGGCCGGACTTCACCGTTGGTGTTGGTGTACTGCCGGGCCAGACCAAAGTCTAACATGTAGCATTTCCTGTAGGTTGAAGGCAGGCGCCCCATGGAAAAGTTGGACTGGCCAAAAGGAAAAGAATAAAATAATCAGTTTGGATAGCAGCAGCCATTCTCACACAAAACTCAGAACTCTCCCGACCACCCCACCGAGCGATGCCTCAGGCAGGAACACAGTGCGTGACAAGGCAGCACCATGAGTTCCTAGTTTACTTGCTAACGTGTTTGGTTCCCCCAGGCAGAGAAAGGCAGAGGCTCAAAGTGTGTCCCAAGGAGTAGAGAAGCAACCCAGCAGTGAAGGGGGTTCCAGGCTCCCCCACCTAGAATTGAGTTTGAAGACAGGTGGCTACGGATTATCCAGATAATAACCATAAAACCAGTGTGTGTTAACTCAGCAAAACTTCAGCGGCTATGGGAACTATTTATACTCCACATCCAGAGCTCTGTAGTGATCAAGGAGCATCCCCACTCAGGCTGGGGTTACTATGGGCAGAAAGTGCTTGCTGTTCTTCTTCACGTTATGGTTACTAGAGCACGCTATCCTGCACGTAACTCTGCCATGCTGGGTCTGATTCTCAGCTGGAGTAAACAGGCCCAGCAAGTCAATGGCGGAACACTGTCCTACACCAGCTGAGAAGTCGGCCCCGTCACAGCTCCCAGCTGAGATGGCTCCGCTAAGGAGATAGCGGCCAGGAGCAGAGAGGGCCTGGCAGGAAGTCCCTGGGCCAAGGTGGGGAGAGCTACAGGAAGCAGCTTGGCTCCTACAAGAGGCCCTGGAGCAGGCTCTGACTCTCAGGCAAGTGGTCTGTAGAGTAGAAACCTGTAGGGAACAGACAGCCCCTGCAGAAGGCCCCAGGTTAGGGGAAAGGAGGGTGGATATGGAATGTGTGTTCCCCGCTGAAGCCCTGAGAAGAGGGCTGACCCTGACCCTGGGTGGGGCGTCACTCCTCCCTGGGCGGAGGAGCCAGGCTATTGTCTTTTCGCCTTCTGCCTGCGCTCAGCACGGAGAACTCCCCAGAAGCCAACACAGGGTTCCCAGGACCTCTAGCCTGTTTGCCAGGACATGCAGATACCCCTGCTTGTGAAATAATGGCTCCGGAAAGGGGGTTTTCTTTAGCAAAGACAAATGCGTGACGTGACCTTTATCAAAGTGTTGGGGCACGCGGAAGGGTGCCCTTTCTGAACCGATGTAACAGCTGCTTAGCAGTGATGGGCTGGATTCCAGAGGAATACGTGGAGGCAGCCTGCCTCCAGAATCTGATCTGATTGGGGGGCAGCGTGACACCAGAGCCACAGACCCACTGTGGAGTGGCCTCTTCTAGCAGAGGGGTGGCTGGGGAACACGTCACTCTACTCCTCTCTCGCATGTCGACTGGGGCAACACGGTAGCCTCTGCCAAGACTGCCCACTGTCCCAGCCGCCAGGATGACTGTTGACTCAATCTTAAAGTGGACAAACGCTTCGAAAACTACCTACCGGCTTGATATCCCGGTGCAGGAATCCCACAGAGTGAATGGCTTCTATGGATTCTAGAATCTGCTTGCCCAATCGCAGGGTCGTGCTCAGCGTAAAAGTCCCCCGCGGCTGGCTTCTTCTGAGGTCTGCAAGGTTCCGGCCCTGAAACAATTCATACGGTGTGTACCCCAACATCTCACACGCACCATTGGCTGCATTTAATCCACACCCAGACAGAGAATGCTTTACAGCACCACGGCTTAACACACACACTCCCCTCCCCATCCCCACCCGATCAGAGATGTGCACACACCTGGGTCTGAGTTATTTCTTGGATTTCATTTTCCAGTGAATGACTTGCTGATAAAAGGTGCCAGACTGACAGCTGAAGAACCCCATTTATTTATCCTCAAAACAGGCCTGGGAAGGACAGTAGCAGGGCAGGCTTCACACAGACACACAGCCCCTGAGATAGATGGTTCCCATTTCAGTGTCCCGACATATTCAGCCCTTGGCTGGAAGCTCAACAGAAAGGCCAGAGAGGCAGCCGGTCACAAGGGTGGTCAATGAGCCAAGCACCCGTTGGCTGTTAACGCCTTTTGGAACCAATTCCATTAGGAGTCCCCACCAAGACACCCAGTCCTCTGGGTGGGAACTTCATGTGAGCATTTTCATGCAAGTCCAGGCCTTGCAATGCTCTTGTATTAAGAAGCAGGCCAGATACAGAGTTGCTAGAGTGAGATTTTTCCTGGAGAGATTATTTTTTTCCATGACTAAGTGGTAATTTAACCTCTACCTTAGTTCATTTCTGAGTCTAAGTAAAGGCTACCGGTTCAGCAGAATACTGAACTACGACCACTGAATTATATTCATGTAAGTACACCGGTAAGATCCAGGTCACAGGCCTAAATGAGCCCCCAGAAATGATCTGCTTTCTTCTTGTGTGTGTGGAATAGGTAATCACACGCACAGGCATTCCCCCTCTGCCCTGCCTGCATTCATACATTCCCTCACCTTTCCTCTTATAGACTCACCTCCCCCTTCACGCCGCACCCAGCGATAACAGTTGCCTTCACTCCACCAAAGTCACGTCCCCCCATCTGTGTCCCACTCCACTGCAGTCACATCCCCATCCCTCACTTTCCCTCTCCACCACAGTCACGTCCCCCGAACCGCGTCCCCCACCTTCACTCCATGACCACATCCAGACTAGGAGGAACAGCTGGTTTCAGATGGCATCACCAATGCGCTGTAAAATCCTGGCATAGACATGGCAAGCTGCAGATCTGCCTCCACGCCACTCTTTGCAGCAAACCTATAGTCCCTGCCCGTGTCCAGACTAGCTGACCAGAATGGTCCCTTCTGGACAGAAATTCCACCCCTCAGGCTAGTCTCCCCAGCATCAGCATGCCTGTCCACACAGGGGACTGACTGGTGTTAACCCTGCTGGTGCTGCAGTGTGGAGCAGGCGCGGCAGCCTGGCTTGTTGGCATTGCCCCAGGCCCCAGTTTCAGGAATGTGCTGCCAGGCTGCAGGATTGGTGTTTGGTTTTGCCTCTTTCTGTTCTGTGACCTGGTCCTCTGTGCATGCAACCTAAACTCACCATTACCCTTTCCCCCCATCATGCAGTGCAAGCGCCTACCCACCAGCATCCCTGCTTCCCAGCTTTGCCTGTTACCTGCGTTCAGGATGGTTTTCCTCAGAGATTAGGTGCACGATTCCCAGCTAAATCTCACCATTTATCACCCACATTTCTAACCTTTGCCTTTTTTATCAACAGCAAATCCAGCCCCGAGTGGTTAAAAATCACAAGTCAGATTCCAGGGGGGAAAAAATCATAAGATGGGCTTAAAAGTCACGAGGTTTTCAAACAAGAAGGAAGCACGCCATGCTCTCAGTGCTGTCGGGACATGCCACCATTCCCAGTTTGTGCGTGATCATTTCAGGTTCACAATTCACCCTCACCGCACACTCAGAAACGACTGCCCTTCCCCTCTCATATCCCCTGGGTTAAGGGAGCTGCCATCCTATCCCCCAACCCCCTCACTACCCCCATCCTCCACCCAGCCGCCTTCCCTGCTCCACCCAGCGTCCTGCCTCACTCATATCCTCCCCCACAACGTCCTCTTCCCCCCGACCCTCCTCATTTACCTGCCCCATATCTTCTACTCCTCACTCTCCTGCTCTGCCCCATACTCCTCTGCACCTTTATCATTCCCCCTCCTACACCCAATCTTCCTCTTTATGGCCCACTCTCCCTCTAACCTCCACAGCCTTCTGTCTCTTCCCAAGATCCCTTCCTCCCCCTATGTCTCCCTCCTGCATGCCATATTCTCCTGCCTCGTCGCAATTTCCTAACCACAGAATCCAGGAGCTGGTCATCTTCCCAAAGGGAAGGCTGGCTTCAATCCCACTGAACCTATGGGAGATGGTGGCCATCTTGACTAGGGGCCGCATCACTTCTACCTGCAAACTGCACAGGGATGTGGCAGCTATTTTGACTTCGAGCATGCCCTAACTTCAGTCCCACAGACCCTAACGAGATGTGTGTCCATTTTTAATAAGGGCAGCAATTCACAAGAAATCAGTGAAAAAATCAAGAGCAGCTTTAAAAAACAGCAGCTATCGTGTGACTTGATAAAATCCCAAGAGCTGGCAACTCTGTCAATTGATTGTGTCTCCTCACTGTGGTACTGGCAGTCCATGAATGCCCCATAGCAAACACACTGCTTCAGTCCTTCTCAGGGCTCCCCCGGCAAACATCAAATATCAATGAGTGCACCGCAAGGCAGAGGCACTACAGGAGCACAGCTCCCCAGCCAAAACCTCCTCAGGGTTCTAGGAGCCAGGAAGGGGTGCGGATTTGAACTGAGGCCACGCTCCTTTGGGACACCTGCTCGCTAGCTGGTAACTAGATTTTAATTTTCCATTTGAGCCCTAATGGCTGACGTTTTCTCATCCCTTTTTCCAAACCGCGGTTACGCTACCTGAGTCAGCACGGACATAGATAGAGTTCTCTGCAAGTCTGCAGCACAGGGGGAGTGTTAGACCAGGAGGAGATGTTGTACTTGAAATAGACCAAAGGAGACTAAAGACTGCAAGGTAAACTGCCTAATAAAGTAAACTGTGTTTTTAGGAGTTGAAATATACTAGGTGCAGCTGATTACTTGTTGCTGTTTCGATTTGGGGCAGATAGAATTGCTCTCTGGAAAGTTACATCCTCTCACTTGCTGGCTAAGGTAGAGTTTAGGGGCATACGTATCACCGAGATGTATTTTTGCTCTGGGAATGCTACCATAAGTATGAAATTTCCCTCTCAGAACCCTTTGTAGCTGCTTCCTCTCCTGTTACCTACTGTCATTATATGAGCTTTTTTACAGATATAAAACCACAGGTCTTTCAGAGGCCCTGTTCTAACCCTCATGAATAGCTTTAAAGACAATTTAATGAAAGCTAAGGATGGACTATGTATCCAAATCACAGGGTTCTGTTTATCCCTGTCTTTTGAACTCTGCCTATGCCTTTTTTGACTGGCAAAGGGAAAGTGGATTTTGAGATGTGTAATTCTTTTGATGAAGCACTCCTGGTAATCTTCAACATCAGAGAAGGCTATCAACTGATCACAAGCACCTAGGAAAAAAGTTCCTTTGGCAGAAGGCCAAACTGTGTTATTGCAAACATTCAGAGGACCTACAATAAACACAGGGATTATTTGTGGTGTGCTGATAACACTATATTATAGAACCCTGTTATCTCTACCCCTGCAGAAACATATGGAATGTCACGGACATAGAAAGGATGAATCAAGCCAAGTTCACAAAGGAATGGGCTAGAAAGGATTGCAGGTGCTTGCTGGAGACTTGTGCGTACAGGCCTCCTAGAGATCACTCCCAAACCCAATGAAACATCCTCGGTCTCCATCCGTGCCCCTTCTCAGAACCAAGTCACTAAGGAAGTATTAAGGGTTTGGCTGCATCTGGCTTTCTAGCCTTTTCTTTTTCTCTGCCGGTGTGAGTTAAGAACAGGGAGCACAGCTTTTTTATCCACTCCGAATGTTCTGGCTTTGTGGAGTGCAGCCAGAGCTGTCCTGTTACCAGGATGTTGTTTCTGGGGCCTCTCATGTCCTTATTTTATGCTACTGGAATCATGGGGAATCTTTTAAAGAAAAAAACAAACAAACAACTGCACATATCGAAGGCTGCCTTGTTCCATCCACAATCCTCCCATGGCAGGTGAGGGAGACAAAGGCACGGTCTCAGGTCAGTAAAGCTACCCAGGGGCATGGAAAGCCACGGTGGTTCATGACGGCCTCAAAGGAAGCTAGGAAACAGGAGCAGCTCTGCAGCTTTGCAAAAGTCTGGGAGACAGCAGTGACACTGAAGTGCCCTGATTAAATCAGAAACACCAAACTGGTCGAGAAGCAGCTGCAAGGAGCAGATGCGTCCCAGGCATTGCTCCAAAGTAGCAACAGTCAGAATGAGAGCCTGAGTGTTGCTGGTCCAAGGAGAAAGTCCCCTGCAGCGCCAGGGAATTTGGGGTCCTGCAGAGCGTCCCAGGAGAGGCAGTGAGAAGGCAGCTCTGGAGCAGCTGCATGAGAGTTGATTTCGACGAGCAATGGGACTAAAACCGCACTGTCAAGTGACACTGTGAAAACGGCATCCATGAGTTTGTGTGTCTAACGACTCCATAGAAAACTGCCTCCGTTTACAAGTAAAAAAAGCAGGTTTTTCTAGCAGCCGGCCCTTCCAACTCAGCCTGTGCACTGAAAGTACACCATCAGTCACGTTTTGTCCTCCATTACCCCATGGCCCGTTGTCTTCAGGGGGCTTGTACAGGTGGAAGTGGGGCAGAATTGGGTCTTGCAATTACATCTTAAGAGAATTCCGTTGAGGAGCTCAGGCTGCATTTACTCTTGTACAGCTGCGTTGGCTCTGCAGGGTTAGAAGGTTACAACTACTGTCACTAAAAGCAGCGGGAACGACTCTGGAGGTCCGCAGGAACAGACAAGTGAAGTTAGACGGTGCTGGGTTTTTAGCCCCACTCTTCAGAACCTTGACGGCTGTTCCAGGAGGGTCCAATGGGGCACATTTTCAGCCTGGCCTCCGTGGCTTTCCCTGTCCTTTTGCAGAGGCCTTGCACCCACTGCATTCAGAGTGAGGCAAGATTCCCCTAGACAGACGAGGCGCTGACTGCACCCAGAGGAAGACACAGGGGACAAGCCCTCAGGTAAGAAGTACACGTTAAAAGAATGAGACGTTTATTTTGAAGGGGCATGGTCAAGATAACAAAAAAGTCACAAATTCTCTCTGAATAGCATTTTACCTATTATCTTTAGCTATACCACATAAGATCCCTTCAAGGGGCTGGTGGAAACGCTACTTGTCTGTCTGCCAGCTTGCTTGCTCTGGGCATTTGACAGGACTTGGTGTATGGCACATCTCAGCAGCCTCTTTGCTCCATCAACCAGGGCAGCCACCATCACTTGCTTCTCTGCTCCCCCCCCGCACCAACAAGTACCTTGGCTCCTCTTCCATGCTTGCCCCTACGCATGGAACGCCCTCCCCTAATCAATTCACACAGCCGCTTCCTCTGGCCTTCAGTTCCCTTCTTCGCCCACCTCTGCTGCGATGCCCACTGGAAAGCTGTCTAACGTTACTGGCTAGGCAGCTGCTCAGTTAGTGATCTACCCGTTTCTCTCATTCACTTGTGTTATTTAATTTAAAGATCATATAAAGATTCTTTAAGTTAATTTAAATTAATAATATAAGTGAATGAGAGAAACTGTACCCTGGGCTAGTAGATGAGACTTTGACTTCCTATTACTTGTTACCGTCACCCTCACCTTCCGTCCACAGCGTTCTGCACCCATCTGTCACATCGTGCCTGGTTCGGGTGTAAACTCTCTCGAGCAGAGAGGGCCTTTTATTTTATGACTATACAGCGCCAAGCGCAATGGAGCCCTGAGGACAGTCGGCGCTTCTGGGTGCTACTGTCACACAAACAATACAATAAACAATAATCGACAGGCAAATGCGATTGTAAAACCCCCAACACTGGCCAAGAGACACTCTGGGGCGGTCGTCAAATATAAATCTGCTTTTAACTCACTGTTTGAAACTGGCTCACTGCCAGATGAAGGTGCTGCTTTAAATCTCCATTCACTAGAGGTTATTCCTGCCACCTCCCCGCCCCATGAGGCCTTCCATCAGCTGTTTCTCCCCTCACCGCAATCCCACCCAGTGATTTCATCTCTTCACCTGCGAAGGCCTGTTGGGGGGGACAGGCTGCTTTTGCCATGGGCCCTACACAGAGCCCCAGTAGCTCCATAGGCTCTTGGAGGTGCTGACTATACAGAAGGGGAGAGTCTCACGCTGAGCCACACAAGGATCCAACAGGCAACAGGCATCAAAAGATCCCCCTCCCTCATCCAGCCAGCCATCACCCCAACTCTCATCCTCACTCTCCTGCTGACTGGGAACAATGGCAAAGCCCAGGTGTCTCTGAGACAGGGAACAGAAGAACTCACCTGAAGCTGCATGACCACGTAATTAAATTTCTCATTCCTTCCACAGCCGATAAATCTGCAAACATGGTCTTTCCCTGCAGGGAAATACAAACATACGGAATATAATATAAGAAACCAGACCCAGCTTCTGCAGAGAAAGAGCTTCACAGCCAACATCTAGTCAGCCTTAAAAGACTGGACCGTTTATCTTAAAAGAGGAATAAGTGTAAACCCAATAGAAGTTTACATAGTAAGGAGGAGGAATGATATTAGGGAAGATTGATTGGGCCAGTCAATGAAACTGAAGAGTCTCAAATTTCCCACCCCATGTACTTAGCCTCTGGAACTCACAGCCACTGGATACCACTGAAGCCAAGAGCTCAGCAGAAGTCAAACAGGAACAGGACATTGGCCTAACAACGATAGCTAGAATTAGAATAGTAAACACTCCAGATTAAACCTTCAAGGCCAAAGCTGCTAGCCACCCACCGACACCACAGCCTGAGTCCCATAACCATAAGGAGGTGCTTACTCAGATACACCCAGGGACATTTGTCATCTTGAGCTCAGTCCAACTAGCAATCTCTGGCTCCTCCCATCAAGAGACTTTTCTCACCTGTAAACAGTCTGTTTCTGGAACCCTTCCCAGTTCCTTCCCTGAGTTACTCCTTTCAGTCTCCCTCAAGCAGGCGTGCCCAGAACTCCTCTTTGGAGCTGAGCCGTATTTGTTAGTTCCTCACGCTCTCCTTAGACAGAAGTGTCTCCGGCTCTCCTGGCTGGAGCTGGGTTCTGCTAATCACGTCCTCTGGCCCTTCTGAAGCAGGAGCCCCAGCACCGCTTGGGAGCTGAGTTGTGGGTTAGCCAGCTTGGGGCCTTCGCCAGCTTCTCCCTCAGCTGGACCCTTCTCTTTAACTAGCTGGCTGGCTTTCAGGGTGCTTAACAGGTCACCCTTGCCCTGCTGATGCCTCCTGGTGTCTGCTCTGCCATGAGGGAGGAGGCAGCCTTTATGCTGGGCTCCTTCTCCCAGCTGGCCAGGCAAGAGAGGAGTCCTGCCCTGCCCTCTCTGTAAGGCTCCTGGCCCCAGGCCCTTAAAGAAACAGTAAGGGCATTTCTTCCCAAACACCTCTAGCTCCCGGGATGGCTTCCTCTCTCCCAGCCATTCCCAGATCTTGGTATATATAGTCGGACTTTTCAAACTTTTAAAGGGCCATGCCACCTGATGGGGTGGGCTGACCATTAGGCACTATTACCCTTAAGGGGAGACTACCCGATCATACCATCCCAGCTGGTATCATCCGCAAATTTTACAAGCAAACTCTCCACTCCATTATCCAAGTCATTTATGAAAATATTGAATTGTACCAGACCCTGAAGAAAGACTTCCTTTTATTTGTTTTAAACCTTCTGCCTATTAATTTCATTTGGTGACCCCTAGTTCTTGTGTTATGAGAAGTCCTATCCCCCCTTAGTCGTCTCTTTTCCAAGCTGAAAAGTCCCAGTCTTATTAATCTCTCCTCCTATGGCAGCCGTTCCATACCCCTCATCATTTTTGTTGCCCTTTTCTGTACCTTTTCCAATTCCAATAGATCTTTTTTGAGATGGGGCGACCACATTTGCACGCAGTGTTCAAGGTGTGGACGTACCATGGATTTATATAGAGGCAATAGGGTATTTTCTGTCTTATTATCTTCTTCTCACTTTTCAACTCCAGCAGGCACCAGACAGACAGACAGTTTTCTGTACAGGAGAAGCCCCTAGGAAAGGCATGGCGCCAGTGCCTGGCCAGCCAGCCTGCTTGTGCTTGGTGGGAGCCAGGGTTACAGCAGGCCCGGCTTGGGCAACTATGCTGCCCATCAGACTATCAGAATTCTGGAGCAGCACAAATATAACCCTGGTGGGGACCAGTGTTCCCTCTAATTTTTTAGATCCATGTGCGAAATGAATGTTGTTATGTGCACCAATACGGAGGTGATGTGTGGCGGGGGTGGGACTCAGGGGTTTGGGAGGGGGCTCAGGGCTGGGGCAGAGGGGTGGGGTGGGAGGGCTCTGACTGGGGGTGCAGGCTCTGGGGTGGGGCTGGGGATGAGGGGCTTGGGGTGCAGGAGGAAGTTCAGGGGTGGGGCAGAGATTGGGGTAAAGGGGGTGTGTGGGCTCCAGCTGGGGGTGGGGCTGGGGATGAGGGGTTTGGGGTGCAGGAGGAGGTTCAGGGGTGGGGCAGAGGGTGGGGGGGTGCGGGCTCCAGCTGGGGGTGGGGCCGGGGATGAGGGGTTTGGGGTGCAGGAGGAAGTTCAGGGGTGGGACAGAGATTGGGGTAGAGGGGGGGTGGGCTCCGGCTGGGGCCAGAGATGAGGGGTTTGGGGTGCAGGCTGCCCCGGGGCTGCGGCGGGGAGAGGACTCCCCCCAGCCCTCTCTCACCGCAGCAGCCCGGGGCCCGGAGAGAAGTGCCTCATCCCGGCTGCGGCAGCTCCAAGGCTGGAGGAGGGGTGCCTCTCCCTGTCTGCATGGCCCTTAATAGCCTGCTGCACAGCCACGCAGCTTAGAGGGAACTTAGCTGGGGACCCCAGGATCTTTTCTCTCCATGGCCAGGAAGATGATGTCCAGTCAAGGAGACTGTCATGCTCTCCTCTGAGGCTGGGGAGAAAGACCCCACCCTGGAGATCAGAGCAGGAGAGGAGCCAAGCACATTTTAGCGCAGAAGGGAAGAAGGCCCCAGAAAGTCAGCAGGTGCCTTTGTTTCGTCAGAGTGCATCTGTCACGGGGCGGTACCTGAACCATTTTCCTGGTAGATAAGGTAACTGCCAACTCCCAAACAGAGCACGGCAGACAACGGCAAACAGGACGAGCTCAGCACGGTTCATTCTGAATCCCCTTCCATCCATCCCTCACCCAGCCCCTTCGACACCAGGGACTCGCAGCACACGCTTGGTTAGAACACAGATTTATTCGGCCACACAAAAAACCTCTGCAAAGGGATGAGAATGGAATTACATGGAGCCAAGACTGCAGCATGCTCCACTAATGAAAGCAACACAGGTACGCCAGGGAACGGCATTGCGAAAGGCAACCCGACAGCTATCTGGGAACAAATGGGCAAACCGCGGAAGGGCCCTCCTGTGTCAGGACATCCTCACCTCTGCCTCCCCCTGCAGCGAGCAGGGAACAGGCAATGCACCACCGCTCGGTGCCTGCTGTGATCAGATCATGATGCAATCAGACCACAGCATGGCTATGACAGACAGTCTGCACCTCACACAACTGTTCAATATTCAGCAGATCCCTGCACTGCAGAGTAAAACTAATCAGAGGCCTACGTAATGAGATTGTTAACCGGAGCCAAAGGAATGGACAGGGGAAATGCCACAGTGAACTCTGGGAGCTTGTAAACATGGGAGCAGGCGTCCTGCGGCGTGAGGTCAAAGAGAAGCGCACATGGCTCCCAGCTTCACACAGCTGCAGCCTGCAGCAGCACAGACAGGGAGCCCAGCACACGGCATACACGGCATGCACACACATGTACACTCCTACCCCCAGCTCTCGCTGAGCATCCGTCCCACCTCTTCCTACAGAGCAAGCCTGGAGCCCTGAGCAACACCCCCTCAGAATCCCCGAGCCGCAGTCCCAGGGAGGGTCAGACGCTTTCCTTCTCACTGCACAAAGGATGGCAGAGCGACATTTTACAAAGGGATCTTCTTAAAGTGACTCTGTCTCCACTGCAGCAGGGCCCCTCCCAGCAACGGCTCAGCATTCAGCATAGTGCTTGATCCAACAGTTTACAGCAGCTCCTCCCCGCAGGAGCACAGAGAAGGGCAAAGGGGATAAATCCATTGGGGTTACACATGGCACATAGCTAAAGTGAAGTGAAGATTGCTACCACCAGGGTCAGATTAAAGCACAGGTACTCGAGACATGTGCAAACCCTAAACAGAGCATTAACATTACAACAACAAACCCCAGACATTTAACAAAGTCAGGAAACAGAGTTAAGGTAATGCTTCTCACACAACACCCCCACAAACACCCTTAACTCTGCCCCTGCAGGAATGCCCCAAGGGACTCAGTATTGTAACCTTCCATAACAAACGCTGCCATTTTAGAAGTGTCCCATCTGCTCTGGAAAGTGACAGCCAAGTATCATGACACCCAGCAGCCCTGTCTCCCTCTGCCAGCATTCCAAAGCAGGTGCCGAGGTTCAGGAAATGAGGAAAGTCAACTCCTCTCGCAGTCACAGGGGCCTTCCTGACAAATGAGAAAAAAACCCTCTGCTCCTTCCTTTCCTTCGTTATACATGCCCACCGCAAACTCTGGAGGGCAGCTTCCCTGGGACCATTCCCCGGTCCAGGGGCAGGGAACTCACCCTGACCCACTCCCCAGAGCCAGGCTCTGTGCACGTGGGGGGAAGGGAACTAGCAAGGGGAGCACAAGAGGTGACCCTTCCCTTTGCAACTCCAGACTTCTCCAAGCCCTCCCCTACCCATGGCTGATGGCCATCTGGGTCTGACACCGACTAATCTTCGCCGGGCAGAAGCCTGGTCCTGTAAAGCAATACGCATGCCTGTGCCATACTGAGGTACAATCCAGACTAATGAGTAGCTGTGTCAACCCTGCCCTGTAACCTGGGGTGCCCTTTACAATGCCTCACTGCTCACAAATAGCCTCCAACCGGTAAGTCACTCCCAGCTAAGGAGTCTCTGGGTGCTGCCGCCAGCCAGCCGCACCTTGGCTCTTACCAGCCTTCAAAATGACCCCAAACACTCCCAGTCCCAGATTTCCCCCCCGGAGCATATACCCTGTACTGCCCAGCCCTCTCCTGGACAGTATGGATATACTAACTGTTTTTCCTTTAAAGGAATAATATGGTAACAACTTGCTACCTCAAATAGAGTTACCCAGACACTTTAACTTGAACACACTGGATTAGATGAAACAAGGAAACAAGTTTATTAGCTACAAAGAGAGAGACTTGAAATGAGCACAAGTAATGAGGCGTAAAAGCCAGAAATGGTTACAAGAAAAATAAAGATAAAACGTTTACTGATGCCTAACTTAACAAATTACATTAGATTATTTAGGCCAGACCCCTCTCCGAGTCCAGTGGCTGCTTCCTTTGTCTCTTCAAGTGCAGTGAATGCAATGGGCAGGGAGAGAGAGAGGGGTGTCTCGGGGTGTTTGTCCCTCCTTTTTATAGTTTCAGTCCTGCTCCTGAAAAACATTTCCAGCTGAGACCCAGGCACCAAAGAGTCTACGTGGAAGGATGTTCCCTGCTGGTTTTTCACCTGTTTGAACTTCCTTTGTCTTCCCTTCCTGCTTGAGGACTCTGTTTACTGCTTAAATGCAAATTAAGCAGAACACACCTTCCTTTGTTTAGGACAGACCTGTTTGCCAACCTCTGTTTGGGCAGGGCTGTGGGGTTTGGAACATGTGCTAATAAGACCATGCAGGGGAATCTTATAACTTCACATACAACATTGCCGCACGTATTTTACCAGGACGATACTGACCAGCCAATTGTGAGTTTTCAAATGTTGCCTTACAAGGCATACTCTGAACAAAGATTATTACAGTAGTGTGAGGAAGTGAACACAGGGGTGTACTCTGTCACAGTGCCACAGTGGTGTATGGTACTAAGTGAAGAGGGGGAGGAGGAGAAAGGCACCACCCATGCCATACAGCACGTCTGCCAGGGAATGGGGATGAATTCGCATGAAGGTTGACCTTCCAACCCGGGGTCAACTTGCAGTCACCCATGTCAGTAGTAAGATTTGCTCGCACACATGACAAGGAGTGCAGAAGATGGAAGGCAATGCCACAGACGTGCAAGGGCCCTCGTTGATCTCCTGATGGGCACCCTTCTGCTTCTTGGGCAAGCTGGTTTTACTTTCATTTACTATTGTGTATCATCTGTGTGTCTACCCTCCTTTTCTTCAGTGCAGCGATACCGCCGCTGACAGCTGCTCTGCTGCCAGGTCCCAGGCTGCCATGGGGGACCCTGCATTACACTGTGGGTGAAGTGGGAGAAGCCACAACATCACCGTCTGTATGGAGATCGGCACTCACTAGCTCAGCAGGCTGCACAAAGTCAGGCTGCGAGTCGAGCAGGAGATTGAGGAGGCGCCTCCTCTGAAGCACTGGGGGAAGCAGATGAATGGCTCTCAAACCTCCTTGTACAGTCTGAGTGATGCCTAAGTAAATCCAAGGGGAACAGGCAGGTGCAACCCTGCCAGGAATGCCATGGGGAATTCCCTCTGGATGGAACAGTTGGTGGGCCTTGTAAGGCCCGGTGGATCTAGGAGATGGGCTGTCAGGGTGGATGAGCTTCAAAATCTGTTCCAGATGGTGTTGAGGCCAGCCTCAGACAACCCCCAGAGCCACAACAAAGAGGGAAGAATCCAGCTCTGAAGAGGGAGCCCACTCAGGTTAGGCGAGGGAGGGGGGAGGAGGAGGAGGTCAGACCATGCTGGAGAGGGCCTGGAACCAGAGATCCCCCATGTCTAGGAGAGGTGGGGAGAGTCCAAGGAGACACTGGCGCTGGACAGTCACAGCCAGGCTCCAACGTTCCTCCTTGGATCCGAGCACGGAACATGCTACCAGCAGTCAGGGGGCCATGCAGCCTGGTGGTGGCCCTGCCGCATCCATCATGGTCCTGGAATCTCGAGATGCTGGGGGAGCCTTTGGCACAGGAGCGTCGTACCCAGGTATGGCTTCTACTGCTGTCAGGACCAGGAGAGGCTGCTGCCTGCACTGAGGAGCCCTGAGTAACTTGTGACCCACAGTGCCTCCATCTCTAGCAGAACTGACCCAGAGGGGGAACTTGCCTCACCCCGTGTCCTGGTTCCAGATCAAGAAGCAGGTGTCAGTTTGGGCAGAAGAGCCTTTCCCCTGGCCCCCTAAAGAGGGGCTGAGAGCCAAGGACAGGGCCGAATGGTTCCCACAAAGGCCTTCCCTCAAAACTCAAGGGCCAGTAGGTCTCCTCCTGTAGGAGTGGTGCCTATAGGAGATTCTGTCTGCTCCGCCTGGCCTTGGGGCAAGGCTCTGTGGAGAGAACTGTGCTTCCCCTAGGCAGGCGAAGTAGTGGGTGAGACCTCCTCACAGGCAGCCCCCTGCTTGGAGTCAGGCCATCTGACAGACAGGTGGGCTATGGGATCCTGGCAATAGCACTGAGAGTCCTGAGGAACGCACTGACATCACCCACACCACTGGAACCTTCCTCGTGACTGTGCGGGTACAGATACGGGCACTAGAGAGTGCTGAGAAAAGGGGAGAGCTGCGCCGGGGCTGCGCACTGCCGCCAGGCCGCTTTCACACCCTTGTGTCTGGAGAGCGAGAGGCTGGGCATCGAAGGGGCTACAGAACACCGCCTCCTAGTGGGAATGTGCAGAAGCCTCCCCAAGAACCACCATGTAGCTGGCGGCGCGGCATCCCAGCTATAACCCCGTATCCATCCTAGACAGTCCACCTCTACTGCCTTCCCTTCAACGACTCCTTGTGCACATCTATTAACAAATCCTGAGCCTGCTTCCTCCTCTCCCCATTGGGCTGTCACCAGCTCCATGTTGCCGGCCCCTACCCCATCCCTCCCAGGCCCTCTGCCGCACCCTCCTGTCCTCTCCACTGCTGCCAGCTGATGGACTGCCTCTCGCCTGGCCCATCCCCAGAGCCAGGCGTCACTATGGACACCGGGAAAAGCAGCAGAGCCTGACCCCAGCACGGTAACACCACTTTGCATCGCAATCAAAAATCTTTCTAAAACAGTCCACCAACCCCCTACAGCTTAGCCCACTCCTGTCCCCCAACCCTTCACATAACTGCCAGAAATGACTGTCCGTGCCACATGAGTATTCAAGGATTTCTCTCCCTGCTTTGTATCAATAACTCAATCACAGCCTCTTCATTCATTCACAATTGGCCAAATCTCTTGATTACTTTTCTTCAGCCACATTACCCCGCCGAATTTCACACCCCTGTTCGTTCACTAGAGTGCATTCTCCCCCGGAAATATTTGTGAAAGCCCTTGTTAGACTTTGTAAACCCTCCGCCAGCGCCATTTCAGCCTGCCTCGTTTACTGACCTTTCTCTTTCCCTCTCAAGCCTTAATTGGCTCTTTACTCAGTTTGCTTCCTTTCTTTCCCCTTTTCAGCAGTGGCATTTCCCCTGCCCAGTCCCTCATGACACCACACTGGCCGCTGCTTGACCCTCGTGCCTCTGAGAATTTCTCAGCCTTCTTTCACATAGATTGCTTTCCATACTGCTCCCCGCTGCGCTGTGGTAACAGCCGCCTCCCCAGCTAGACATATTCCCCTCTTCCCCATTAGCTTCAGGGCCGTTGCAAGTGCATAACTAAGGGCACAATCAGACTCGGGGTTTAATTCCTTATCATTTACTGTATTGAAATCTCAGACCCTTGCCCATGCCACCAGACTGTATGCAGACCTCACCCAGCCTGGGATGGGTGCTACCAAGCTTTCTTATCACCCTGACATGATCAATCAGACTCTGCGTAGCGGCCCAGGGTGGCGTCTCCTCTGGCTGGACTCTCTCTATTTTTGGGATCACTGTGTTCAGTTGTATTTGTTACCTAGAGGCCAGACTTCCCTTCTCCTCGGAGAGGCTGTGGGAGAGGGACTGGGATCTGGAAGGCATTTCAAGGTCTTTCCTTAGGATTGTTCGGTCCGGAGGCGAGGAGTGGTGGATGGCTCCCCTCCCTGCCAACTTGGCAACAGCTCCGCTCTCAAACCCAGCAGACTTCGGGGGAGCTGCCAGGGGCATAGGGGTGTGTGCACCAGGCACTTTGCCTCTGCCCCAGCTTTGAAGCCCTGCCACTTAGCAGCATTGCTCCAGCCCTCCACTGCCCCAGGGCCCGCCTTGGGCGTGGAGGGTCTCCACAGTCCTGAGTGGACTCTGCCAAAGATAACACCACTCCCAGAATACACTCCCACAGGGACTCCCCAGCCCCGGCCTTCTACCGCTGCCCAGGTGCGGGTGCTGAGCTGACCTGCCTTTCCAGGGACATTAAAGCACTCCATTAATAGAGGAGTGTGGTCTGGGGACTGTGACGTAGGGGCTGGGCATGGGCAGAGGCTGGGCGGGGCACCCTGAAGCGCTTGTTGTTACGCACAGCCTGTTGGAACCGGACACAGAATAGAGAGATCTCTTGCAAGTTCCTTAAGCACTGAGGCCCAGCACAAAGGGACTTAGACACCTGAGTCCCAGGTTAGGTGCCACTGAGATCTCCAAGGCCCTCACTTGGCTGCCACCTACCCCTGTAGGTGCCTAAATTCACTCAGTGCCTAAATGTTCAGGGTAAAAGTTCCCTCTGCCCCTGCCTCTGGGCACGCGCTCTGCTGCCTCCCATTAGGCATCCAGGCCCCTATCTCCCACCTAGGCCCCACTGCGATTCACAAACCAGGGACAGGAGGAGGAGGAGCACCTATCTCACCCTTGAGGCCAGATCCACTTGGTGTCCTCTGATCATGCTTACCGAACTGGGTCCCACTCAAAACCCGGCCGAAGGAGGTGGGGGTGCTCACCTGATAACTTTTAGCCAAGTAGAGCACTCACCTGGGATGTCAGAGACCCAGGTTCCCTGCCTGATGGGGGAGAAGGGATTTAAACAGGGGGTTTCCCCCCTCCCGGGGGAGTGCGTTAACCACAGGGCTACGGGATAGTCTGATGTGGGGCTCCTGCTGAAGTGTTTTACTTTGGATAAATAATTAGCGAGACACTGGAGCAGGGAGACTGGGCCCTGGGACTCCCACCTCACAGGTGTATGGCCTAGCCCTGCCAGGCTAACGAGTAATTCCCTCACTCCGACACACCCATCCCATCCGCTGTATTCTCAGAGATTATTTTTTCTGCTACAAAGGTATGATTTGCAAACCTGAGCAATACAGTGGTTGCAGACGCACTCACGCAGACGGTCTCAAACTGGGGGGCTGACCCCTCAGGGGGTCACAAGGTGGTTACATGGGGGTTGTGAGCTCTCAGCTCCATGGGGCTGATAGCCCCGAGCCTCCATTAAATTAAATTATCCCCCCCCCATTTTTAATTTGTAAGGGGGGGTCACACACAGAGGTTTGCTGTGTGAAAGGGCTCACCAATACAAAAAGTTTGAAAACCACGGAGCTAGAGCGTTTAACAAAAGGCAAAGTCTAGTTGAGCACTGGTGGTGAGTTTAGTAATTAGGGGGGGTTATCAATATTTGTAGCTGTGTGGTGTGTTCATTTCGGTTTTTAAGGGTCACGGTTATTGAGTCTGGGCTGGGAAGGGAAGACGTGATACTGGAGACTGCGACTTGAAGGGCTGAGCTTCCCAGCCAGAGTGTGGGCGGGGCACAAGGAAGCTCTTGTGATTGTTATGCACAGCCAGGTGGAGGTGGACACAGAGTAAAGCAGAGCTCTTGCAAGTTCCTTAAGCTCCAAGTGATCGCTGTACACCACACTGAGGTCCTTGGAAGCTGGTTCAGAATTCCTCATTCCCCCCTTCCCTGGCCATCGCAGTCTGTAGCCAACACCACTGATGGTTTATTGCTGGCGTCCTTACCCAAAGTACTTCTCCCCCAAACTCTATGGTACCAAATTGTGTCTCACTGGCCTGGTAAATCTTTATGAGCTGCAGGACAGCCCTTCCACCTCACCCCCCTCTTCTCTGTATGCAAACACACATTAGTACCGGTACATTCACTCTCACCTTCCTCTCCCTACCAGCCCTGGGGCGGGACAGCTCCATCTCCAGTTGAATGTGTAGAGTGGAACTGAGGCTGTATCCGAGCTAACAGAAACCTCCGATCAGCCTCTTCTGACTTACAAACTCTGCTAATTTTCCACCTACGAAGCTGGGCCTGGCCCCCTCGTTTATCTTGCCAGACTACCATTGTAAAACAATCTTAGTCTAAATGAGACTCCGGCTCCATCTCTTTAAATGGACTCAGTATAATACAGTCACCTGCCATCAGAGCAGGTTGCAACAGTCTGACTCCAAAACCTTCCTCCACACTAGCCACGCCTCGCACCTCTGAGAAGGCCACCGACATCAGCCAGTTACCCGTTCTCTGCCCAGCCCCCTACCTCTGCCCTTGGTGCTGTCGGTTTTCGTTCCACTTGTGTTCAAGTGGACAGCAGCACCTGGAATTCCCTACACTCCTCAGCATGGGTCTGGTCATCACCACCACTGCTCAGGTGCTTTGGGAGACAGCAGCCCAATCTTCTCTCTCTATCTCGGTCAGACATCTTAGGTCTCATTCCTCACTGTGTAATCAGGGTCACCCGCCTTCTCCACCTCTCAGGCTCACCCCTTTCCCTGCTGTTCTCACAGCCCGTTGGGGCACATTAACCCTCGGTGCCTAAAATCAGCTCATCTACGTGTCAGAAAACTTCCAGGGGTGCAAGTTCAGTGAGCAAGATAGTGGCCACTGGGATTATGGCTATACAGCAACTAGACATCGCAGCTGGCCCGTGCCAACCGACCCGAGCTCGTGGGGCTCGGGCTGCGGGGCTGTTTCATGGCTGTGTAGACTTCTGGGCTTGGGCTGGGACCCAGGACCTTGAGAGGTGGGAGGGTCCCAGAGGCCAGGCTCCAGCCTGAGCTCAGAAAAGTCTACACAGCCATGAAAATAGTCCAGCAGCCCAAACCGCCTGGCATGGGCCAGCTGTGGGTTTTTCTTTGCTGTGCAGACATACCCTATGTGTAGGCCTTGCATGAACAATGAAAGAAAACAGAAGTAAGGAAACAGAGATTAACAGTGCACAAAGCGTGAATTCACAAGTGGCCTTGTAAATAATACGTAGCTAGTAGATAAATGATAAGCAAGGTCATGTGTGATAAACTCACAGGTGCACCTTTGCTGACCAATACATACTGTAGCATAGGGATAGTTCATGATCTATATAGGGATTGGGTCACAAAATCAATAAGCCAATCGTCAAGCATGTGATACAATGTAAAATGCGATGCGTATGTGTTAGTCTGTTTAGAAGAGGCATATAACCTGATTTACAGTGCTGTACTTTGGAGTTGTGGTGCCCCTGAATTCACCATGCTCCACCTGAGCCTGATCACATCACGTGTAGCTCTCCATGAAATGCCAATAAAGAAACCTCAGCAACGAGTCTGGATTCCAACCGAGTGTTGGATTCCAGAGAACTGCAGGAAATGTTCTCCCAGAACTGGAAGAGGCACTCTGTATAAGACGAGTGGAAAAGGTCTGAGGGAATCCCAACATTTTGGTGCCAGAACTCAGGATCCACTTGTCTAAAGCAGGTAAAATACCTTCAGTGATGAGTCCAGAGTAAATCTGGGATCTCCTCGTCCGCTAATACACCCCTTTGTGTTAGGCAGCAACGCTCACAGTAAGGGAAATGGAACTGAAAGGGTTAAAGTATGAGGAAGCCAGTACCTCGCTGGAGGGTTGGATTAAATCCAAGGGCAGACCCTTTGGACTCCCCAGAAATGTGACAGGAAACTGGGACCGGGTGGAAAAATGGAACTCCAGTAAGTGGAGCAACATTTTAAAAAAATAAGAAGGAAAAAACCATGTTCTCTCCTAAGAAAAATTCCGTAACGTAAGAGAAATAGAGGGCGGTAATTTGGATATCTATGGAAAAGAATTACTGGCATGACACAGCAAAGGTCTCTTGAATGTCACTGGAGCTTTAAAGAATAATACCCATGGACAACCATGGAGGAGCAGTAATTGTAGCTAAAGAATATGTGGAAAAAAACTACAAAGATAAGCTCAAAGCCAGCAAGAAAAATCACTGAGAAATGTGTCACTTTGGGAGATAGGTAAGTGATTTAAGGAAAAGGTATGGGTAGTTATAAAGGAGGGATTGCACCATTTAACACTGCATAGCTTGGAGGGAACTAAACTGGTGGGTTGTGGAGGTGTTACAAAGTGGAAGTAGAAGTGTTAAAAGTAGAAGTGTTAAAAAGTTTAATAATAAAACCCAGTTATGTCAGTACAACTCTGGATAGTCACGACTGGTGGAACCCTCAGTCAATGATACAAGGGGGTCAGGTGGTGATTACTGCTATGGTTTTGTCCCCAGGAGCCTTTAACAGCCACTCTGAAGGAAAATGAATCCTTTTCTCAAAGTAATGGTCTGTAAATAATAAAGTATAAATGACTGCTGCAGGCAGACAGACAAGATCATTTGACTATGGACGATTTAGTCAAAATCACTAAAAACAAAATAGGGATTTCTATATGGCTTCACTGCTTCTGAGTGTACTAGTGTGGATGTAACCTGGGTACAGTTGTGTAGAAAACTAATTTAGAGCAACACAAAGGGGCGCTGATCAACCCAAACAGCAGATGGTAAGGGGAAAAAATGGGGGAAACATGTAGTAAGTTAAAACAGAAATACTGCCAGTCAGAAAAAGAAAAAATTGAAGTGTTACAATTAGCTTACTAAAGTCTCAGATAGCTGAGACATGGAAGGAAAATAAGGGAATAAAAACGGCAGTAAAATAAAATGTGGCTAGGATACAGCAATTATCAGAGCCCAGGCCAAAAGAGTTCGCCTGTGCAAAGCTTAAATATACAAATAAAATTGCAGTTTAGAAATGTGATGGCATCTGCTCATAACTTGCCATTTACAAAGGGAAGACAGCAGGAGTGTAAAACCATTTTAGGAAAGAAGAAGGTTCAGAGGCTCAGCTGGCAAGGCTAAGCTGAGCAAATTTAAAATATTTATTTGGTCTCAAACTGTTTGCAGCACAGCAAGGGACTGCAGAATTTTTCTTTTTAAAAAAAAAAACCTGTTTAAAAAGGAAATGTAAAACGTAAGCATGAAATAAATTGGCTTTTAAAAGATTCCACTACAAATCTAGCCAAATCTTTCATTCAGAGTTGCAAAGCTGACCCAAACTCTGTTGGGGCAGCAGCCAACATCTCCTGGAAGCTTTAACTTGTTCGTTAACACGTTGGGCACCTCAATGCTTTTACAATGATTGAACATTTAAAAAAAAAAAATTAGGTTATAAATGTTAACTATAAATTAGTAAATGAAAATAGGGACTCAAAGGGTGGCCAGAACAAGGATAGACGCTGGATCCCTTTTTCAGTAATAAAGCAATAGCTGAAACAGTGGCAGAAAAAATATTAATAATATATATTATATATAATTAAATTGACATAGCTAATATAATGTTATGGCAAGTGAAAAATGGAAGTTACTTATGAAAGCAGTATGCATTCCTATGGAACATGCAGTGTATACAGTGAAAGGGGTCAAAGAAATGTGAACGTGTTACTTAATTGAAATCCTATAAGGGCTCCAAAGAGGAGCTCCGATCGGTTGTGTTTTCTTTTTCAGATAGCCATGTGCTTTGAAAGGAGAAATCAACCCAGAGCCAAGGAAAATCCATAAATATAAGCAGTGAAGCCCAACCACCGTTGGAAAGTGCCACCCAAATTCTGTTCTCTTTTAATGGGTTATTAATTATGGATGATGGAGCAACTTCGAATAATGCCCCTGCCCATTCACAAACATGGCAACATTTCCTGTTGAAAACTGTATTCAAAAGTCTTGTTTAACTGTAGTGTAAAATAAATGCTGCTAAGGGAATAAACACAAGAACTATATGGTAGAGTTTTGTAAGTCAAAACAAACAAAACAAAACAAAAAAGATTAAAGTGTCTTAGACTGCAAACAGGTCCATAGTTTAGGGTTAAAATCTACCGGGGGAAATATTGTACAGAAATGTTCAATTTCATTATGTGTCAGTGTTATTGAATTTTACCAATTAGCAGTTACCTAAAGGATTGTGCCCACTGACGGTTGGGGCAATACGATTAAGAACTGTTGAAAGGACTTTCTGAATACCAATGTCTACATTAGAATGGTTTAAAACATCCAAGGGGGAGCAGCAACTACAACGAAAGAAACTTAATAAGACTGGCACAAGAACTGGACTGTTTCCAACTGACATGTCACTCTGAAACCAAGCTGACACTAAGATGCTGTGGGAATGTGACCAAGCATTTCGACCGAAGATAGCCACAAATGTCTCGCATCCACTGAATGAGCAAAACCAAGACTTCATTAAGCTTTGTTATCTGTATATAACATACATGATATTGCCATTGCTTTCAAGAAGTACGGGATTGAATCACTGTGCTTCAATAGAGTGCAGTATGGGGGATACATGCACGGAAAGTAAAACCAGCCTTAAGTAATATGGAGCAAGAAAACCTGCCCTCTTTTATTGCCACAGAAAAGTTAAATATGTAGTACAAGAGAGAGGACACCAGTTGGCTCAGGATAAGGAAATTAACGAAGATCCAATACCATGAAGTTAAATGTGAAGTCACTGCAGCCCATGTGGTGCGGAAGGAGTTTGTTTTGCCTCCTCAAATATTGTTGCAAACAAATGACAAGGTCTGGAAAGCCCAAGACTTGTTCTGCTGTTGGAACCTGAGAGACACTAAGAGGTATCATGTCTTACAGACAGGGTCGCTGGCATGTGGGCTCACTCTGAGGGGCACAGTCTACAGATCGCACAGTATGGTTGAGATAATGGGAAGTTGGTGCAGTAAAAACTACCTATGCTGGGAATGGCATGTGTTGTATGGTGGCTGATGGGGACCACTTCCGGTATGGACCCAAGGAATGTGCTGAATTTGTTGTGGTGATAGATAAAAACACAATATACAAACTGTTAGGGGATATAGTAACTAAAATATAGGGAAAGTTAAAACTGTAGAAGGATGCTTTAAAAATAGGGTGACCATATTTCCCTATCCTGAATACAGGACACCTGGTAAAATTACTCATATTCAAGCGAGTTCAACGGCAATCAATCAGAACTATGCAGTACAAACCTTCAAATTAACCTCAAGTTGACTGAGCCTCCGTTAAAAAGAAATACTGCGTAGCTGGATTCTTTTTATTTGCTTTTTTATCTTTAAGGCTTTAGGGTTCACACAGGGAGGGGTGACGTGCACGCCCGACCTCCCCACACACACACAGGGAGAGGTCACACACACACACACACACACACCTGCAAACCTCTCTCACACGGGGGGGAGGGGTGTGACCGACTGACCTCCCTTCCCCTCTCTGCCTGGCGCTCTCCGCCCACCATGCCTGGCTGGGCCCCTGGGACGGACCCACCTCTCCCAGTACCTGATGCCGCATCTTCCCGAGGCAACATGTGGGGGGGCCCGCAGGCTCACATGGCCCCCCTCCCCAGATTTCTGCCAGGGTTCACACCAGAATGTGGCCAGCGGCAGCCTTTCGGCGCTGTGCGTGAGGGAAGGGACGGGAGCGGCAGTGGAGGGATGACCTGGCCCGTGTCCCCCGTGGCTAGAAGCAGTTTGTCCCTTCTTGCCCGCACAGTGTCGAAAGGCAGCTAACACCTCTAGGCTGCTGCTGGCCACTGACATAACCCAGCCGCCTCCTGTGCCCCCTGGCTATAGCGTGGGCAAGAAGGGGTTAAGCCCTAAGGATCCATTGTGCACCAGGGCCCAGGGAACCTGACCAGAGACGTGGCTCAGCAGGGGAGGGTGCCTAGGGGACGGAGCAGCTCCATGCTCCCTGGGGGCAGGACCCAAGGGGTGAGGGGTGAAGAGGATGCTAAACCCCTGCCCAGGGGGCTGCTGTGAAGCTGCAGGTTCGGAGCGTGAACAGGTTGGCTTCCCCGTCCCAGTACCATGTGGGGCTTTGGCACATGCAGGGCTCGGCTCCTCCTGGCCAGTGCCCCGGGCCAGAGGGTCTTGGGCTTTCCCGGGGCGTCGGCCCAGGCAGAGGCAGTGGGGGAAGGAAGGAGCTGCCGGCCAGGCTGCTGGTGAGCTGAGCGCTCCGACCAGGGGCTGGTTCTCTGCACAGCCCTGGGAGCAGGATGTGCCCCGCCGGGGGGGATATGGAGGAGCAGCGGGGCTAGGGAGGGTGAAGGGGCAAAGCAGGGTGAGGACAGTGAGAGGGGGAGCATGTAAATGGCCTCTGGGTGACACCTACCCACACTCATCACCCATCACCAGCTGGAAATGGGACGGGGGCGGGGCCCTGCTGGCCAAGAGCCGGCACACAGCAGGGGCTGCACTGACAGACCAGCAGGGGGAGCGGCTGTCCCCACATGCTGCATCTTCACCCCACCACCAGCCTTACACACCCACCCTCATCGTCGGCCACTGGACCGCCCCGCACTGACCGCTGGTGGGTGGGTGACTGGCAAGCAGGGATCCAGCCAGCAGCAGGACCTGCCAGGACTGATGGGAGGGAGACAGAAAATACTGGACAATTGGCCTGTTTTTAAGAAAAAGTCAGGACACCTGCAGGAGAGCTTAAATATGGGACTGTCCCTTTAAAAATGGGACATCTGGTCACCCTATTTAAAAGCAGTATTCCTCCCTTAAGCCTGGATCTTAAAATCCCTACTAGTAATAATTAGGTATTCAAGGCTACTGCATGTGCTATATCCAGTAACAGACTTGTAATTCATTTGGCTTAGGGAACAGAAGAACTAAAACAAGGGGTTAGTAAGACACACTTTGGAACAGTTGCTACCCATCACCCAGCTCATAACCAAACAATATCATGAGGTAGGCGCCACCATTGCAGGAGCAGTTAACCCTTTGTGGGCTATGAAGAGTAGGAAGCCTCCACCCTGTAGTTCAGACAGTCAGTGTACTTTTAATGGCTGTACAGTTAGTAACCAACACTGCTGTACTAAAAAAGAAAAAAAAGGAGTGGAAATGCAGGCCTTGCGTGAACAGTGGAAGAAAAGAGAAGTAAGGAAACAGCGCTTAACAATGCACAAAGCGTGAACTCACAAGTGGCCTTGTAAATAATCTGTAGCTAGTAAAGAAAAAGTAAGCAGAAGAGTCACGTGCGACCAGCTTGCAGCTTTGCTAACTAGCACATCTTGCAGCGTATGGACAGCTCATGATCTATACAGGGATTGGTTCATAAAATCAATAAGCCAATCGTAAAGCATGTGATACAATGTAGAATGTAATGCTCGTGCGTTAGTCTGTCTTGGACTAGGTATATAATCTGATTTATAATTATGTACTTTGGACTAGTGGTTCACCCTCACCCACCCTGCCACACCTGAGCCTGCTCAGCTCAGGTATAGCTTCATGAAATGCCCATAAAGAAACCTCAGTGACAAGTCTGGATTCCAGAGACCTGGAGGAAACGTTCTCCCAGAACTGGAAACGGTGCTCTGGATAAGCCGAGTGGAAGAGGTCTCAGACTCTGGAAGCCCAACACTATGCAGAGCGTAACTGAGCTCTGTGCTGAAAAGCTGAATGTCACAAACACACACTAAGCTAGGCTGAAGGAGAAGGTTACAGAGCAAACTTGGCCTCCAACCCCGGCCATGGCAGGGCAATTGTAAGATCACACACACTTGCTGGAGAAGAGAGCAGTTGGTTACCAGCTCATTTCCATCTTACCTTGCAGCTTCTTCAGGACAGCCACCTCCATCTTGAGGACCTGTTTGGGCTGCTGGGCTGACTCCACTTTCAGGGCCACATTCTCACGGGTTAGGAGATCCATTGCCTCATAAATCTCACCGAAACCACCACCACCAATCTTCTTCAGCTAAACAGAACACAAAAGCAGGGATTAGCACAAATGGGCCAGACCGCGTCTGTCCATTTACCATCGCACAGCAGGAAGGAGCAAGGCACCAGCCTCTTCACTGCGCAGGGAGGTACTGGGCCCACCCCCCAGGCTGCCTGTGACATGACCACCTGTCACAATCAGGACATGAGTGGTCTGAGCTAGTGGTCAAAGCAGGAGTTAGGAGAGTCAGGCCAGGTCGGATACCAGGAGGTCAGAGGACAAACCGAGAATCGAGTGCCTGGAGGCAGGCTACCAGGAGACAAACTTGAGAGCTGAACGACAGAACTGTGGTTTCCGTTTGCCAGAAGTGGGGAATGGGCCACAGAGGATGGATCACTTGACAATTACCTGTTCCATTCATTTCCTCTGGGGCACCTGGCATTGGCCACTGTCGGAAGACAGGANAGGATGGATCACTTGACAATTACCTGTTCCATTCATTCCCTCTGGGGCACCTGGCATTGGCCACTGTCGGAAGACAGGATACTGGGCTAGATGGACCTTTGGTCTGACACAGTATGGCCATTCTTATGTTCTTAATGACAACCAGAGTCAGGCCAGGTTGGGATACAAGGGAGTCAAGCCAGGGGAGCAGGAGCACAAACAACACATTCTCCCAGAGCAAAGCAGATCCCAGCTGTATGAACAACTTCCTGTTCCTGTGCAGGGTTTATACAGAAGCTGTGGACCAATCGGAACCCCCAGCATTCTGCCAGTCTGGTGCCGGGACTGGAGTCCTCTGTCGAGGTTCAGCTGCTGTCTTAGCAGCTGTTAGCAGGTAGCAGATTGGAGCATATTGCTCCTATGAGTCCCGTGGACCTGGGTCCAAGACCCATGGTCCCCGACACCACCCGTTCGCTGCCCAGGGAGGTAACAGCCCAGCTTCCCAGCCTCTCTGCGATGTGACCACCCCATCAAAGCACAGCGAAGTATTTGCCCAGCTTCCCAGTCTGTCTGTTATGTGCAATTGAAGAGTGGGGAAGGAAAAGGTGGCTTTTAGCCATCTTTGTGCTCCCTCAATCTAGGGCTGATTTGTGTCAGGCCAGACCCCAGCACAAGTAAGAACAGACTTAAGGCTGCTCTAACTTATGCCTGCTGCCCATGGCCCCATCCATTCAACTTCTGGGGATACCCCATTTCCCCTGGACATGGTGAAGAGAAGGCAATTTGCAGGCCATACAGTGGAGCAATACATAACACCAACATTACAAGAGACAGGACTCAGACGCCAATGAGAACCATCTGGCCTGGGACTGCCTGTTCCTTTCAGCTCCACTCTATTCAATGGAAAGGAAATAGCTGTTCACACGGGAGCTTCCCTAGTTCTCCAATAGCATCACTGAAAGTGTGAAGATCAAGAGGGAGCAGGGCATGCTGGGATCAGCCTTCCTAGGCCACATCCCATATTAATAATACTTAACACATAAATCACACTTCCCAAGACTATCTGATTAAACCTCACCAATCCCTTGGGAGGAAGGTTCATGGTATCCTCATTTTACAGATGGGGAAACTAAGGCAGGCTTTCAGGGGCTAAATGACTTGCCTGAGACTATCCAGCAAGTCAGTGGCAGAATGAGGAACAGCACCCAAGATATCATGACTCCTCGTGTTATTCTCATTCTTCTGTACCTTATAAGATGTGGGAAGGCATAGACTCCATTGCCCACTTCTCTCCTAGCAGAATAAATGGATGAGATCCTAGACAGGAGAATCTTTTCCCTCTCTAGCCAGCCTAGTCTTGTTAGACATCACTAAGGGGAGAAGACTGCAGAGCTAACGGGTCTAGCCATCAATGCTGCTTCCTTGTTTCACAGACAGTAATGGGAGAGGAAGGCATCTCTGCAGAAACAAGGCCTGGTAACACACAACCCTTGAAAAATACTCGCCTGGGCTCCTTTAAAACAGGCTCTTTAAATCCTGACACTGTTCATGCCGAGCGATCATTAGCATTGCCAGGCACAAGAATAAAACACCAGCAACCTGTCTGGATAGAGTTTGTATTTCAGCCTGCAACAAGAACCAACCCATTCTGCTGCTGGACACCCTCACGATCACACCCAATGCTCTGAGCTCTGCCCTGGAGGCCAAACATTAAAAAGTCACAATACTATCCTGCCAGCAATCACCAGTCCAGACCCTGCTCTCATAGGCAGCCCCGTCAGATAACCCCATCCGTAACTTATCAAGATTAATCTTCAAGCTGGTTAGGTGGTTTGCCGCCATTCCTCTTTGGGTGAGGCTGTTCCAGAGCCTCACTCCTCTGATGGCTACCAGGCTTAATTTGCACTCCCTTCTCCATTCCATCCATGAAAACGATCCGCAATGAAATCATTCATGTCAACACTGAAATGTCACTGTGGAAATGCCAACGACATTAGTGCGGCGGGGGGAGGTGTCCACATCTCAGGCATTATTTCAACATAGCTGCACATGCAGTAAAACCTCTCTGCATTGATTACATTTGGTTCACACCTGGAAGGTTTTTCTTTGCAACCACGAGGGCTAGATACTGATTTTTAAGAAGTAAAAGCTTAGATTCTGTACAGTCTGAATGTGTCATGTGGATCTCACAGGGTAGCTGGTCCCTATGGATAGACCAAGTCCAGTGCCCCTTGACCAGAGCAGGTGAATCCAATCCAGCTACACTTATAAAGGGCTGCTAGTGGGCAGTCAGAGGGGGAGATGGACTGAGACAGACTGCACCCTGGGAAGGGGAAGCCACACCAGAGCGGAACAAGGGGCCAGGGCCTCAGAGAAGCAGCCCTGAGCTGCTCCAGGAAGGGAGAAGAGCTGACTGAAACTGGGAATCTGCCAGGAGCAGGCATGCCAGAGACCCCAGGGAGAGGTGGCCCTGAAGCCCAGGGCTAAGGAATGAGTTAAAAGTCTGTTTTTTTCTGTTTCTTTGCTAACCTCTGTTAAGAAAATACATCTCCTGGAAAAGGACTGGGCGAGGCAGTGCATGCTTTGAGACTGGAGAGAAACCTGGGATGGCTACAGTGGGTCACAAACACATCAAGCTGGCATGGGACAGCTTGTGGCCATGTGTTTGATCTCCTTGCTCTGATGGCTACTACAGGCAGATTTCACTTTTATCCATATGCTGTAGCAAAGAATAACTTTGATCTCGTTTTCGCTACTGAAGAAAGAAGCTGAGACTCTCAACTGAGTCCCAATATTACCTTTAGGTGTTTTTTTTTAAACTACAGCCATCATAATAAACTGTTGGTGTCCCCAAGGGCCAGATTTCCCTATCTATTTTTATGGAGAATTCCCCATGGACATAAAAATCGTTGAGACAACCCAGCCCAGAAAGAGCTCAAAATACTTGACTATGATAGGGACAGAACTAGCTGCATCCTAAAGGAGCTCCCTCCAGAGCCATGTGGAGGCATGGCACATGGGCATAGGGAACCTTACACTACCTCGGTCACTTAAGTCATTTCCTTGCACCATTAAGGGATTCTGCTGTTCCCAGCAGAATGCCAATACGCAGGGAAAAAACCACCCAGGTGCCCTGGGTGCTAGAGAAACGTACACACCAGTGCATTCAGTATCACCACTGCAAATGTAAGCAAACTGCTCCCAGCTCCCTGCCCTCCTTTTCTGATCTTTTATCCCCTCGGCCTCCTTTCCTCTGGTTCCACTTGATATCTCTTTCACGTACAGCTCTCTACCCAGCCGGTCCCATCACTGCCAGCAATGCTGACATCAGACGTGCAGTGTGGATCCTGTGTCAGCGTCCATGGGAGGGCTAGAACTGCCTCTCCGTCTCATTTCAAAGCTGTGCTGAACACGTACTTACTCTCCAGCGACAGCCCCTTTTAATTGCTCCCCGCCCGGCATTTCTATTTAATGTTGTAGCTGGCAGAGCACCTGGAAAGACAGTTTGTATGAAAGACCATAAGCAAAATGAAATTGAAATATATTGCATTTCCCTTTCCTTTCGGCTCTTCCTCCCTACGGGCCCAATCCTGCTGTCCTTACTCAGACAGGGCTTCCATTCAAAGGGGTGATCAGTAAAAGTTGCATGATTGAGCCCCATGGAGCTGGCAGAGAAGAAAAAGGATTTTTGAAAACACCCCTTTATTTTGTTCTCTTTGATGGGTAATCTGCAAAGGAGAACACAATTTGGGTTCAGGACCATTTTGCTTCTTTACAATGAGTAGAGAAGCCCTGAAAGGGAGTTGGGGTTGGTTGGGGTTTGATTTTTTTTAGTTTGTATCTGCTCTGGAAATATCAGGACGCTCAAGTCTTAACCTCCCTGTCTGTGCGGGACGTCTCCTTGTAGGACCAGACAACTGGACAGGGACCTTGCTCTTAGCTGACAGGCTGCTGGATCTTTAACAAAGACATCACTCTTCCCCATTGTTTACTTATATTATTCTATTAAATAGCGGCTAAATAAATAAAAAACATTTGAAGTGCTCAGATTTCATTTCCTCGCTCTCTGTGATGACCGTGCTAGTTCTCCAATTATCCCTAGTCTTCTGGCAAAAGCAGGTTAGCCAAGACCTACATTTACCATGTAAAAAACTTGCAGAGAAAAGCATACAGAAGAAATAAAGGACAACAATAATTCCTTCCCCATTCTAGGTCACCTTTAAGTCGTCACCCTATGCAGTAATACACAACATTGCTTACAATGCACAGGGGGCCAGCTTATGCCTGCTGAAGGAAATGTAATTTTTAACTTTCTAACTTGGGTGTGCATAACATCTCAACCTTATTGTTGCATCAACAATTTTGTTGCACTGAAGGTATTTATTTAAAGTCCATTCTGACAAAGCACTAAAACAAAACATCCCAATGCCACTGCTGTGTCCTCCACTGAATACCTGCAGAGCAGCAGTTTGCAGTAACCCACTAAGTACAGTGCTGGTGCCCAAACAATATATAGAATAAATGGCGTTACACAAAGTGAGGTGCTTAAACAGGTATGTCCATTTCTGCCCCGTTCAACACACGGTAACAAAACCAGGGCTGGTCAGAATTGGAAAAAGACAAGTCAGTGAGGGGGGAAAGTTTTATTTTCAAGATTTTAACAGGATATAAAAAAAAACAGACAGTATAAAAGAAACAAAAAGGTGTCAAAGATGCATGTGCCCATATAAGTAGCTAACCCTGGGTCTTTCTAGACAGAGGAGATGCAGCCAGGAGAGACAGCTGCTCACTAGCACAGAAGTAGGTTCCCTGAGCAAAAATATCAGCATGTCATGGTCCTAATGTGTAGGCCGAGGCTGTAAAACATCAGGTCTGCAGGTACTTCTAGTCCTCCTGCAAAGCAGACCTTCCACATGTGACCTGAGAGTCCCCAATACAGTGATGTCTGACTGAGCCTGTGGAAAACCTGGAACAAGAACTCTACGGCCCTTCCATTAATCTCACTGGAGTGTTAATGCTAGAGCAGGGGTAGGCAACCTATGGCACGTGTGCCAAAGGCGGCACCCGAGCTGATTTTCAGTGGCACTCACACTGCCCGGGTCCTGGCCTCCGGTCCGGGGGGATCTGCATTTTAATTTAATTTTAAATGAAGCTTCTTAAACATTTTAAAAACTTTATTTACTTTACATACAACAATCGTTTAGTTATATAGTATAGACTTGTAGAAAGACCTTCTAAAAACATTACTGGCACGCGAAACCTTAAATTAGAGTGAATAAATGAAGACTCGGCACAGCACTTCTGAAAGGTTGCCGACCCCTGTGCTAGAGCCTAATGAAGACACTTGACGATCAGCCTTCACTAATTGCTGATCATTTTAGCGAGGCCCTGGGGAAGCGAGGAGGGGGGAAGCCCCTGGTATGGAAGGGGGGGATTAGGAGTTGCTGAATGGAAGTGGACGCAGAGGAGACACAGCCAAGAAAGGGAGAGAGAAACAGAGAGGAGGATGGCAAAGGAAAAGCAAACAGCTAAGACATCAAGGACCAAACGGGCAGGATACTCCCCCACTGAGCGATGCTGAGTAGGACAATAAAGTGCTGAATAATAAGTAACGAAGTTTACTCCAGAGACTGTATTCTCCCCGGATCTTTGTACAAATCTCATGTTGGAACTGCGGGGGAGGGACTCAGGGGTGTCCTCTGTGGAACAAGGGGGGTGCAATCCTGAATTCATACTGTGCCTCACAGACCGTTAGGTTTGCCAACCCTCCCGGTTTCGCCGGGAGTCTCCCGGAATCAGGTCCTATCTCCTGGAGGCTACTGATGCCAAACTGGGAGATTTTAGGTGCTAAAAGTCCAGCGGTGCAGCAGGGCTAAGGCAGGCTCCCTCCTGGCTCTGTCCCCGCGTCGCTCCCAGAAGCGGCCAGCACATATCTGCGGTCCCTGTGGGGGGAGCAAGGGGGTCTCTGCGTGCTACCCCCACCTTGAGTGCCGACTCCACATCTCCCATTGGCCGGGAACTGCGGCCAATGGGAGCTGTGGGGGCAGAGTTTGCAGGCAGGGGCAGTGCACAGAGACCCCTGGCCCCTTCACCTAGGAGCCTCTGCTAGAGGGATGTGCTGGTCGCTTTGGGGAGCCGCCCGAGGTAAGCGCCGCCCCCCTCACCTCCTCCCACACCCAAACTCCCTCCCAGAGCCCAACCCCTCACCCCTTCCCGCACCCAAACTCCCTCCCAGAGCCTGCACCCCAACCCCCTGCCCCAGGCTCAGCCCAGAGCCCCCTCCCACACTCCAAACCCCTCGGCCCCACCCCCAACCCCAGAGCCTGCACCCCCTCCCACACCCCAACCCCCTGCCCCAGCCCGGTGAAAGTGAGTGAGGGTGGGGGAGAGCGAGTGAGGGAGGGAGGGAGGGGGGCTGGAGTGAGTGGGGGTGGGGCCTCATAGAAGGGGCGGGAAGGGGCGTGGCCTCAGGGGAAGGGGCGGGGCAATGGCTTTGGGTTTGTGCAATTAGACAGTTGGCAACCCTACAGACCATAAGTTAACAGGGAATTGAGCCCTCTGACACCCCTGGCATAGACAGAGACAAGCAAAATGGCTCAGGAGGCCCTGGCCAGAACCACAGCTAGATCCAAAGACACAGAAGGAAAAATAATCTGGAGCAGGAGAAAGGAAGGGAGGGTTTCCCAAAAGATACATACATTAAAAAGCAACCGACAATGTCCTTTCGGTTAGCAAGGTCCCTGCGAGAGCCGCACAAATCATCCTTGCACTTCATGGCCTGATATGATGATTGTGAGACAAGGCAACGGCAGCAGCAGCACCAGGGAAACCCATTTGTGCTTAAAATTCAAGGAAAAGATCGTTCAAGGGAATGAGGTATTGTCCCCAACCTGTCTCTAGTTATCTAATGTGTGGCCGATTAACAGCTTCATTTTCTTTCCCAGCTCTACACAGAAATGCTAGGAAAGTGCCTGGAATTAAAGTCTCCAGCAGGCTAGACCACTGACGTCTGCATCTCACTCAGCCAATCCCAAGTATAAAAGGAACCGAATACCCACTCCAACGAGGGCTGTATTCTACAAGATGCAAAGCTGTCTGGGGAGGTTTTTTAAAGGATCCATTTCAGCGTCAGATCTCAGAAAGCTCTCAGCCACTCTCCATAAAGGTGCAGCAATGTCCAAGCACTACCTGCAGCCTGTATCTTTGACTAAATGAAGGTTTCAAGGTCTTTGGATAGAAAACAAGAGCACCATTAATCACATCAGGAGCAGCAGATCTGAAGCAATTCCGGCTGAGTTTAACACAGTGCTAAAGAAATCTAAGCTTCGACATGCATCAGTTACAGGCACAGCCTGCAAACCACCAGCTTCTTATTATGTACTAGCTTGGGGAGAAAGCCCCTCAAGATCGTTTCTCTTTAGTTCCCTACCAGTCCCCAGAGATGGCCAGCCTTACTCCTTGAATCAGCCAGGAGTGGGGAGAGGGACAGAGGACAGGACAGCTTCTTCCTGACACTGCTCTACTGGTTCAGAGAGTGAATTCAACATGCTAGAATTAGTAGTTACCAGCAGGAGGTGAAATGCAAAGCAACCCTGAACACTGTACCAACATCAGCAGTATGTGCTGACTATCCCTGCAGCCAGAATGGGTTAGGAGTTGGAGGTGAAAGGATGGTGCTCACGGCTCACTGCTCCTCTCCCTGGCCTCAGTTCGGGGCCCCATCAGGCCATTGCCTCCCTGGGTGGAATTATGCAACTCCCCCAATCTCAGCTGGACCCTGGGCTCCAGCACCCTGTGGCTCAAACGTGCTTACCCAGCTGGTTCAACTACCTGCAGTTCCTTCTTTGGGGAGTCTGCTTACACCACTGTCCTGCTCATCTTAGCAGTAGGAATGGCACTGAGCATTACATAAACCGTTTTCAAAAAAAAGAAGAAAACTGGAGAAACAATTCTATCGTGTACAGCTTTGAGGAATCCCCTAAGATGGGTCATCAGCAGGGCTTGAAACTTCACATCCCCACTACTACCTAGGAACCAGCCTGTGAGTCTAGAGGACTTTGCTGGGGGGGTTACAACCTCTCTCTATATAGATCTATGTAAACAGCAGTAGGATGTTGGAGATTAGGAATTCTGAGCTCTGTCTCTTACTGATGAGCTGGATTGCTGGATTCACTGGGTGAGGTTTTCTGGCTTAGGCTATACAAGAAATCAGACTTGATGGTCCCTTCTGGCTTTAAATGTGAATCTATGAATCCTTGGGTCTGAGAAGGGAGTCTGTCTAGTGGCTAGAGACAGTATAACTGAGACAACCAGGGTCTAGACACCCTAAGAGGAAAAGAGGGGTTCTGAACCCCAAAGAACAAACAATTGAATCAACTGGCTTATACCATGTGATTGTGTATAAATATGTCAAATCCGGTGTTTTATGAAAGCTTGTCATGCTCCGAACTAGATGGTCAGTAGGAGATATGCATGCAGGTGATGGCTATGAATATCTGCATGTCTAGAGATTTTTAATTGTAACTGCGGTGTGACTACAGCATTGCCTCACAAAAGGGGGTGACGTAATCAGGCTGAGGGGGGGCACCTCCCAGGCTAGTTGTTTACACAATACCCATCCCTTGTCCAGCCAGAAAAACACAATACTGGATCATTAAAGTTCATGGAAAGACATTGATAAGAAAAGCAAACCCAAGTCTTGGAAAACAGAGAAAGAAGGGCATTTGCCCCCTCCAATAACCATGAGTCTTTATGCCAGGAGAAAGGGGAGAGGGGAAAAAAAAAGAGAAAAAACTTTTAAAACAGGCTTGGGTTTGAGAATTTTTATCCAGAAACTGAGGACACCAGCTATGTTGGAATGCTAGATTCCCCTCCAAGACAGAGGACATGCTGGGAAACTGGTCAGAGGCACGAGGTAACTTACAGAAAAGAGAATTGAGCTAACACAGATGTGTGAAAGCCTGAGATTGCATCTCTCTGTTTATTTCCTGTGTAACTTGTAAATGTTTGCTTCCCCTGACAAGTTCATCTTCCATTCTGTGATTTTTTCTATTAAATAAACCTTCATTTATTTTTACCCTAAGCAGGTCTCTGGTGTGCAAACGGTGTTCCCCAGAGTGAGCGGATAATTGGGGGAAGGTTTCACTCCTTCGGGGGTGCCGAACCAGAAGGGAAAATTCCAAGTGTCTGGTAGTTAAGAACGTGGGGAGACAGATTTGGGAGGACTTGGGACTGGAGGAAATTGCTGAGGTCATCCCGCAAGGAGGAACTGGGCTGATGGCAGCCCAGTGAAACCTTTATGCTTGTGGGCTGGCTCCTGGTGCCAGGGCTCCGAGCCATGGCAGCACAGCATTAAGGCACTCGACGTTGTAAGGCAGGTGGGGACAGGACCCCTCGCTGGTCTGGGTAAGCCCCAGTATGGCACAATAACTAAATCACATGGTTTGGGCACATTCGCTCTGAAGAGCAGCATGGCTGAGTGGCCAAGACTTGGGTCTGCCATATTTGAAATCTGCACCCTAGGCCGGGGTGCTGACAGACAAATGACTTGTAAATGAAGAAGATTTTAACTGGAATTACTAAGAAAGACAAAACTGGAAAACGACATGATCACGTCAGAGACCATGGTCTGACTACAGCTGAATGTTTGTTATGGGTCTAAGAGGAGCAGGTAGCAATGGTGCCTATTACGAAGGCAACGCTGTCCACTATAAAACCGTTTTCATTTGCTTATAACTTTAACTATTTGGGCTGAAATGTCCCAAGATAAGCTGGACCAGGGAGGGGGAAGGCGGAGGGAGTAGGTTTAGACAAGGAGCAGGGGGAAACTAGGTCTATAAGATAGAGCAGGAGGGGACTGGGAGCTGGTGCGGGAAGACTAGGACTGTCTGGGCAAGGAGAGGGGGATCAAGAGCAAGGGATGGAGAGTCTCGCATGAGAAGCCAGGGGTAAAAAGATAGGACTGGCCCAGGCTTTGGGGGCAAACGGATAGAAGAGTCTGTGACCAGCAAAGCACACTCCCTTACAGAGCCTGGAATGGAACCCAGGGTTTCGGAGTCTCCACTATCAGCAAATATCTGTGAAACCCATGGGCAAAGCATGTATCCCATCCCTCTCGAATGGCTGGTATGCGCAGAGGATGGCAACCTACCATTGCTCCAGTTCCGTCATTAGCTCAAGTGGCAGATGTCTGTATGGTGGATCTAAAGGTTACAACCCTGCTGATGAACCACATGGAGAGCAATATGATTCCACATGATGGAATTTGCTTTTTTAAAACCTAGGAAATGACATACAGAAAATTATATTGAAAGAAAATTAAGGTTGCAAAGTCAAGCACTCAAAAGTTAGGAAATGTCAGAATTAAGTTTGCCTGGGTAACCTTAATTTGGCTCCCTTGTACATATGCATTATATACCATTTGTAGTTACATGATCACATACTCTGTTTTCCACAAGACCCCTGCTTCATTCAGTGCACAGAACACACCTGCTCTGGGGATGATTTGGGGCTGTTGTCTTTAAGGCCCCAGCCTCATTTGCTGAAGAAGCTGGAAAATGTGCAATGACTGAGGGAGAGGATTGCAGGAAGTGGTTAAGGCAATTGAATGCTGCCCTGGAGAACTGGAGTCTATCCTTGCCAATGCCACAGAGTTCCTTTGTGATGCCGGGAAAGTCACTTCAACGTTTCACACGTGGCCTCTAGTTGTGTGTCCCTCATTCTCTGGGTGTCTGATTTAAAACCCTGGGGTTTGATTTGCAGAAACACTAAGCACTCACAGCTGCACTGAATTCACTAAGAGCTCTGCTTTGAACACATCATGTTAAGTACTCTGAAAAATCAGATCCTACGGGTCTCAAATTGGGCACCAAAAATTAGTGGACACTTTTGACTTTAATCTCTCTGTGTGTCAGTTTCCTATTCAATAACACCACCCCCTTCATCTCCCCAGTGTTGGGAAGATAAATCAATTAATCTTTGTGAAGTCCTCAGATACTAGAGTGATGATTAAAGACCGTATCATGACACATATGCCCAAGTCGGGCAAATTCGGTTGCACATTGCTGACGTTTCCTAACATTTAAACGCTTGACTTTATGACCTTCACACTCTTTGATCAGTTTTCTGTGTGCAATTATTATTTGTATTAGGGTGGTGTCCAGAAAGCTAACAACGTTGATGAATACAACAAGCAGATGGGTGAGGAAAGAGTGAAACCAGCCTGTTACTCATAGTGAACAGTAGTGACAGCTCACCCACTGCCTGGGTTCTGCAGGCAGACCAGCCCAGGTCAGGCTTACAGAGAGATCTGAAGAAGCAGAACGGTGGCTGTTCCCATTTTGTTTGAGAGTTTTTTCCCATGTAGATCTTACAGCGTGGGCGAACAGGTGAGGGTCTCTGATGGAGAAGTTGACTAGTAGGCAAAAGAGGGCTTCTGGCTGCAGTCAGCAAGTTTGCTGAGGATAAAGAGAGAAGCAGCTTCCTGACCATCCGCTGAAGCAGAAGTCAGGCATCAGCTACCAGCACAACGCTGCAGGCTGCAGCCACATAATCATTGTTATTTCTTTCTTTCACAGCACCCAAAGTGGGCTGGAAGCACCACAGTGCAGATAAACTCATGCTCCCTGCCCCACGCTGACAACCTCATTTTAGGCACAACAGCAGGAAGGCAGAATAAACCAATGGGCAAGGAGGCCAGGGTTTACATGGGCACTGAGCCAGGCATATGCACAGCAGGTTTGGGCTTGTTAAAAAAAAAAAAAAAATTGGTAAACATCTTTACTGACTCACTTCTGCTGAGTTTCAGGGAGGGATGTGATGAGGATAGTGTATGATCCATGGATAGGGGGCAATGGGGCAGAGAGCGCTCTGGAGGAAGAACATCAGACATGGAGCGTGACATAATTAGCACCAGTGCAGGTGTAGCTGTGTCGGTCCCGGGATATTAGAGAGACAAGGTGGGTGAGGTAATTTCTTCTATTGGATCAGACAATCACAATGCTCTCAAATGAACTCACACAGGAAAATGGTAACAGACAAAAATGCGCTATCACCTACGGGTGAACACTTTTCACAGAGCGATCACTCTACAGCTGACTTATCAGTCCTCATCCTCAAAGGAAACCTGGACAGCACTTTCAAACGACAAGCCTGGGAGTTTAAGGTTTGTACTGCACTTTCATCGGAAAAACTTTTGGCTGTCAGGGGTGTGAAAAACAACACACCCCTGACTGACAAAAGCTTTACTGACGGAAAGAGCCAGTGTGGACAGCGCTTTGTCGGCGGGAGACGCTCTCCTGCAAACAGAACTACGGCCCCTCGTTCTATTTTGTCAGCAGGAGAGCTCTCTCCTGCCAATAAAGAGCAGCTACACTGCGTACCTTCCAGCTGCACTTCTGTAGCAGCACAGCTGTGCCGCTGTATGAGACGCAGTGTAGACATGGCCTTAATTCATAACTCTGCTAGACACTAAAAATCGTGGACTGAACAGAGACACTGGTTTTATGGTTTATTATAACAATCTGTAACCCACTATCACTGCAGAGGTGTTAACAGGCCATACTATCTTGAATGTTCCCTTACAATACACGCTAACTACTTATACTAAATCTGTTCCACCTTACATTTAGGTGTGATGCTGGGAGTACCTTTCCCAGACCTGAAAAAGAACTCTGTGTGGCTAGAAAGAAAGCTTGTCTCTCTCACCAGCAGAGGTCCAATAAAAGATATTACCTCATCCACCTTGTCTCTATAATTAGCACCATACAGAGAGGCTGCAAAGGCTCTTCCTCTCACGCACATCATGTCCCCAAAGATTTCCTAAGCTGTCCCCAGCAATTAGCTCGCCATATTAGCAGGTTTGCTTATGTAACAAAGTTTGTCAAAGTTGGCTAACTTTGAATTATCAGTGTATGAGGACAAAGTTTTAATTACACTTAACAAAAGCAACATTCTCAAGCACACACTCTTTTTCAGATCTTCCCCTCTCCTCTGCTTAATTTCTTATGTGAATTCCTTGCCAGTCAAGGAAATCATAAGGAGGTTTCACTGTAACCATGTCACTCAGAATATGAGAACTGCACAAGTTTTCAGCGGGTATCTTGATTCACTGCTGAAATGCAAGCACATAGCAGCATCAGAGGGGGTCCAGAGAAGGGCAACAAGAATGCTGTTAGGCCTGGAAAATTCTCATATGAAGAGAAACTGGAAACATTGAGACAGTTCACCATAGAAAAGAGATGAAATGTATATAAAGAAATGACTGGCCGAGGAAAGGGAGATGGAAAGAGCTTGCTGTCTCATAGAACAGGAAAAAGGCAACTTCAGTGAAAAGGAAAGTAGCAAATTCAAAACTGATGAAAGGAAATACTTTTTCATGCAATGTGTAACAAGTCTGTGGAACTCACTGCCACAGGATGCTGTTGAGACCAAGAGCCTAGCAGGATTCAAAAGGAGATTGGACATTGGTATGGATATCAAGAATCTCCAGCATTCTCATAGTAAACACCACTAGAAAATTAACAGGAATAAAAGATTTAAAAAACCCTCATATTTCAGGGCACGAGTCAACTTCTAACTATTGAGGGTTAGCAGGAGCTTTCCCTGGGGCGGGTTGTCTCATAACTGCCTGTAATGGGGTACACTCACCTCTGGGACACCTCCTTGTGGCTGGGTCTGAGGATTAGCTCTCTGCCCATCTAGCGCCCCTGTCTGTTGCTTGCACAGCAGCCCCTCTCTTACTCTGGGATACGCATGCTCCTTTCTTCATCCTATTTAGTCCTCCCCTTCCAGGGTGTCAGAGTCCCACTGGACAGACTGGCCGTATGCCATCAGGCAGTCTTCCGGTCCAGTGCCACTTTTCCGGGGCTGGAAGGGAACCTGGGTCCACCCACCACTCCAGGTTCCAGCCCAGGAATCTTGTGTCTAGCAATATGCTCAATCTCAGATCCTGTTGCTGTTTTCCCTGGGCTCCTTCCTACCTCGCTTCTCTAGCTCCTGGCCCACCTCTGGGATTACGAGCCCGAGATTCGTCCGCTCTCAGTGGCTACTCCCCGCTCTCGGCTTCTAGTCCAGGGCTAAATCCCAGGGTTTACTCTCCTCTCCAGAACTTCTCCTTGTCCCTAGCCAAATCCCTTTCTCTCTGGAGAGTGACTGCAGAGTTGCCCCCGAAGCCCCTTCCTGTGCTCATGTCCTGTTCTATACTCCTAGCCCAGTTTCTCCCCCAGCTGGGATGCATCTGCCATTAGGCCCTGTCTGTCCCTGCTTCCCCTCCAGGTGCAGAATCTGAAGTTAACTGGCCCCTTCTGTCCCACAATAACCTGCTCAGGGCTTGTGTGAGGTGGACACCCCATCACGGAACCTATTGAATAGTTCTTCCACCTTCCTCTGAAGCAGATGGTGCTGACCACTGACAAAGATGAGACTCTAGCCAATGTGAACTCCTGGTCTGATCCTGTCTGGCCATTTCTACGTTCCTATGATCAAGAGAAGGGCTTTCTGCATATCCACAGACAAAGTTTGTAAAGACCTTCATGCCTTGGGTTTTACTAAATCCTACCTCTAGTATATTAACTTGTACACACACACACACACACCCCATATGAGAGTTAAATCTGAAGGATGATAGATGGCAGCTACAATGAAGCACAGAAATGAAAACCAGGAGACCAGTGCAACAGAGCAGCGGTGTGTGGTAAGACATGAAGGGTTTAACTACGGAGATAAATGGCACAATGGGCTCCTGGTCTCTACTGGGCCCCAGGCAATAGAGTAATACAAATAATAACTCGTAGCTGAAAGCCTGCGCAGTCACTTGGATGTCGCAGTTGGGTCAAGTAATCCCCCATCTGTGCAGTCTCCCTCAAACAACCAATGAAACTGTTGCATGCAAATTATCTGTACAGTAAAGATGACAATTGGCTGAGTTACCTCGGCTATCTATGGGGTCTTGGCATGGCCTTGATACATGCCTTACTGTAGCTGTATTCAGCATGTGTGCAATTCATAAAGTCAAAATGGCTGAGATCCGGTGATATTCTGAACAAAAAGAGCTCTCAACCATGCATGTAGCAATTTCCATCATCACTTCACACTGACTCTACAGACATTCGTGGCTTCAGAGTGACTCTCCTGGAAACTTGTTATATAGAAAAGTATAATGTTTAAAAGAAGCAATTAATGCTTCAAGTTAACCAAAGAGGTGGGTTTGGATGCTGCCTGGAGGATTCAGGCGCTATCAAAGGGATCCTGGAAGGTTAAATAATTTCTAGATTTGTTCCCTAAATCTGGAGTTCGTTTTTATACGTAAAGCTCTGAGCAACGGCCTCACTCATCCTGTACATAATCCTTCCAGCTCTTTTCCCCAAGTTCATTGCATCTCTTCTGGAAAGCTTTTCTCTCTGGCATGCCTTCACTGATCTAGCAGATGATCCTATCCACCCCACATCAGAAGCAACATTCCCCATATCCTGTCAAAGACATCAAGAGGCCCTCAGCAATCATTGCCTTCGTTGTCAATGAGCTTTGTAGTCCACCAGGAGTCAGGTCACATCTTGAGGCCCATGTTTAGGGTCGGAGCCCAGAGCGCCCAAAGGAGAACAAGCAGGATTTGTTAATTACCTGGATGCATTACAGGAGTCAGTTACTTACCATGGAATTAACAGTGCACTATTTGTTACGGGATAGTGATATCAAGCAACCGGCTGCTCCTATCAAAGACCTACACCCAATCCTTTCTCCGATGCATCATCCTGGAGTGTCAGTGGCCTGCTGGCTGGCAGGGTGGGGACCCAGCTAGGCTAGGCTAACTGTGAGGAGAGGCAGAGGCAAACCAAAGCAAAAAAGGGATGATTTAAAATCTTTAGAACCTTGTAAGGAAAAACCCCACCACTGTACCAGGAGCATAAATAATATAGAACGTTACCAAACACTTACTACTCATAATAATAAAACTACAGGATACCAACACATTCACTTTTGTGAACTTGTACACGCTATGCAGTCAGCACCAAATGCATTGTTATTAACAAGAACAAGAGGGATCACGCTACAACATACTGGGCCACTTCAGAGAAGAATCAACTTTTCCTCTCCTGGCTGGAAGTGTAGTGCCACTCTTGCAGTCCTGTCCTTTGCTTTGCTTCTCTTCAGCCTGAAATGCTCCTCTGAGTCAATGTTTCTGTGGCTGTATCTCTTTTCACTGAGTTTATCCACAAGTGGGTTTCCTCATCAAGTGGGCCCTCACCTGTCCATTATTCACCTTTGAACTGTATTCCATCAATAGATGTCCAAACAGTCATTCTCTATGTTTAGGTCCTTTGTGGGTGGGCTTCTTGTTTACTATTTTCAGGGTCTGTTGTCCTCTAACACAGCTTTCTGATCAGCTCCCTTTTTCACCAATTTGATTTCCTTTCATTTTTTTCCTTTGATACCCTCTCTCCGGTACATCTGTAGATTTTATTTCCCTCTACTTCCCTTCTCTAACAGTGTCTGTTCACATACTCAGGTCTACTTTTTTTCTGCTTCTTCCGATCTGAAACCGTTCCTGTTTTCCTTCTTTTTCTCCTTCTCAGTCCCCCACTTTTATTCTATCACTTCCCCTCCTACCCAGGGTCCGGTTCATCCGTTAGCTCAGCATCTCGCTTCTTCTCCTTCCTCATTTGCCCCTTCGGGTGGATTCTAAGCCCACCCCAGCTTGAGCTGCCCTCCCATTGGCCATCTCTCTCCCCAGGACAGCATTCTGTGCTGCTGTATCACAGCTGCAGCAGGTGCTAGTGCCAGGGTGAGGGTAACCACAATAGTACATCAGGAGAGGAGCATCCATTATAATTTGTTTCCGTGTGTCAGTGCTTGCTGTTGGGGGATCTGCCCAGTCCTACAACACATCCTGCCTTGCGAGCAGACGTCTGGGTTCGGGTTTCCGCAGCCAGCTGTGACAGAACACAGACAGAAAATGTCTCCTTCCTGTGAAGAGCTGCGCCCCTTTCACATCCACTGGAGCTGGCATGTCTCTGTTGGGATCTGCGTTCAGTCCCTCTGCTGTGAGCAGATATCCAGTGTATGTCACCTTATGCTGTTTGACGTGCCCTAACCCTCCCATCTTGTGCAAGTCTGACTGAAGCTTTCTGGGACCCTGCTCTGCTCTTGCACACACTGCTAAACTGGTCAAACTTGCCGCATTTCTTGCCATGCTGTCCTAGTGCTGAGCACTTTTTCACCTGCTCATGCTGTCTCCCCACTGTCTTTTCCAATTTTACTTTATCCTGTCTGAGATGGGCGACCAGAACTGGATCCAGTATTCAGGGTGTGAGCGCACCAGGGATTTATATACTGGCATTATGATGTGTGCTCTCTCTTTCCTAATAGTTCCTAACATCCTGTTTATCTCTTTGACTGCTGTGGTGTACTGAATTGAAGTTTTCAGAGAACTATCCACAGTGAATCCAAGATCTCCTTCTTGGGTGGTAACAGCTAATTTAAAATCTATCATTATATATGTGTAGCTGGAATTATTTTTCCCAAAGTGCCTTACACTACATCTATCAGTGTTGAATTTCCATCTGCTGTTTTGTTGCCCAGTCACCCAGTTTTGTGAGATCTCTTTGTAACTCTTCACAGTCAGCTTTGAACTTAACTATCTTGAATAATATTGTATCATCTCCAATTTTGCCACTTCTCTGTTCACTCCCTGTTCCAGATAATTAATATGTTGCACAGCACAGGTCCTGGTACAGATCTTTGGGGGACCCCTCTGTTTACCTCTCTCCATTTAATTGTGAAAACTGACCATTTATCCCCACCCTTTGTTTCTAATCTTTTAACCAGTTACATGAGAGAAACTTCCCTCTTATCCTATGGTCACCTAGTTTCCCTAGAGCCTTTGGTGAGGCACCTTCCTATTATCCTCATTAGGACGTGTCTTCCAAATTTTTAAGGATGCCTTTTTGCCTCTAACAGCCTCCATTACTCTGTTGTTTAGCCATGGTGGCATTCTTTTAGTCCTCTTATTGTTTTTTTTGGATTTGGGATATGCATTTAGTCTGAGCCTCTATTATGGTGTTTTTAACTAGCCCCTCATTTTGTGTAGTTCCCCTTTTGAAGTTAATTATTACTGCAGTTGGGTTTTTTCGGGAGGGGGTTGGTATTACCCCCCCTACGTTACAGTCACTATTACTGAGTGGTTCAGCTATATTCACCTCTTGGACCAGATCTTGTGCTCCACTTAGGACTAAATCAAGAATTGCCTCTCCCCTTGTGGGTTCCAGGACTAGCTGTTCCAAGAAGCAGTCATTGATGGTGTCTAGAAATTTTATCTCTGCATCACGCTCCAAGGTGGCATTTACTCAGTCTTAACTCGGTTTACAACTGACCTATATTAATGTAGCACCAAATCACTATAGGAAGGTTTGGCAGAAACAGATTTTTTGAATAGTTTTGATGGATAATATCAATTTATTTTTAAGCATTTTTTTTAATTTGTATCTATTCAAATTTTCAAATTCACCCAAAATTATGAGGTTTAAGCATTTCCCCTCAATTCTTATCAATTTAAGTTTTCACAGTTGCAGGAAATTATAGAGGGGAGGTCAGACAATTATTTAATGACAGTAGTTGTTGATATTCAAAATGTTAAAGCTTTATAACCATTAAAACACCAATTGTCAACATCACATGTCAAAACATAGTAAGTCAATATCCTTAAATCAAACGAAGTTCTTAAGCAGCATTTTTCTCTTTTTTTGCCTATCTGTAAATTTCAATTATCAATGGAAATATTTTGTCAGTTTGTGGCTATACAGTGAAATTGATGTTTATCGACATTTTATCAATACAAATCTAATCCTTCCAAGCCTAGCTACAAACCAGTTGTAAACTGATTTAAATTCATCCATGCAAGGGGCTGCACCAGCTTAACTACATCAGATTAAAAACTGATTTTAGCTAAACCAGTGCAATATTTGGGTGCACTAGGCCTCAGAAATTATAAGTGGTAAGGACTTAGAGAAGCTAGTACCCCAACCCAGCGCACAGCAAGATAACTTTGAATGCATTCCTTTGAATAGCAGGAATGCCATGCTGTCCTTCACATTCTTTTTAAAATACTCTTTCCTCCCCTCAAAACAGTAATCATAAAAAGCAGCAAGATACTGTCACACAATGTATCTTGGTGTCATGGTCTGACCACAAGTAATGCAGACAGAAGAGCTTTACAAAAGAAATTAACCCACTTCACTCACTTGCCAATGGCTAGGCATAGTGAAACCTTGTGGCACATGCCATCTGCCTACCAGCTGCCTCAGGACACAGTATGCATGAAGATCATCAACTACCAGTGCCCTAACCTGTAGATGGGATGTTCTGAAGCAGTATTAAACAATGTGGAAGAAAAGCAAGGACAGCTACTAATTACACTTCTTCCAGCAAACTAGAAAAGTATACAACCAGAACCTCAAAATAAAGCCACGTTTGCAACACAGACTGCAGCCCATTTAATTTATATTTCATATTATGGTAGTGCCCAGAGGTCCCAAGTGAGATCAGAGCCCCATTGTGCTAGGTGCTGTACAAACACATACTGGTAAGGGACAATCCCTGCCCTTAAGAGTTTACAATCTAAACAGACAAGACAGGCAAAGGGTGAGAGGGGAAACAATTAGCACAGCACAGGAGTAGGCTAGCCTCCCTTCCTGAAAGAAATTCAGTTAATTTCTTCCTCATTTAAATAGGTCTTTCTGCAACAAGGCACCTTCCACAACACAAGAAAGGTACGTGATTAATTCCATGCCCCACGCTTAGCCAGCTGTTGAACATTCCCAGTGAGCTCAACAAAGCTTTGAGATTCATTGCAAGCAATATTCATGCATTACATCCTGTAGGGACAAGCTGAGGCTGCTAAGGGGTTTCATACAGATAAATGTGTGTGCACGCATCTATCAGCTTTACTAGCGCTGGTAAAGCTTGTGTCCTGTGTGAACACAGGACTGCCAAAATAAACCTGCTTGCTACTCCAATCTCTGGGCCCTCGGTGCACAACTCAGCTTGTGTGTGGTCCAGCGCTTTGAGCCCAGAGCTGGGAATCAGAAGCTCCAAAGTTCCCATCACCTCCTTCTATGGCTTTGAGGAAGGCACTTCACTTCCTTCAGCCTCAGTTTCCTGAATGGTAAACTGGAGGTAATATTTACTAACCTCAAAGGACTGTTGTGAGGATTAGTGTGAGTAAAGCATTTTAAACGCTGAGTATTATTATTTCTACAACAGTCAGAGTCAATTATTGCTGACAGAGACAGTGCAACTTCCTCGGCTCATTCGTTTATTATAGGCAGAGCTGGTAGCAATGTCCATCATTAAGGCTGAATGACACTTTCCATTATGAGACCCTGTGTTCAGCTGCTTATAACTTTGCCAAACTTAAACTGTTCAAGCCAACATTTTCTTTGCCAAACGTCTACCTTCAGCTGCCTGATTTTGGAAAGTTTCACCTATATTGGGTCTGCGGTTTCTGAGGACGGGGTTAGGGTAAAAGACATTGTGTTTGCCAGTGTTAAAACATGGATTACAAACATTCGATTGAAACATTCTACTACCTCTGGGCTCTAGAGCAAGGACTTGAAAACTGGCAATGTAGCATCTCAGAGTCTGAGAGCTTTGCACCTGCAGCAGTTCATCCTACCCAGAAATCCCTGGCAGGTTTGCTCTTCTAAAACAACAGCCGTCTCAAAAAACTGGTGTAATATTTACCACCTTCTTTCATTGTCTGATTGACATGCCCTGATCCAGATTCCCCCAGTCAGTGCCGTCTGATCAGTCCTGGGACCAGCAAGAAGCACTTTTACACCATCACAGAGAAGAGCCTTTTGGGCCAGTAATGGAAATTCAGAGTCAGAGCTACTCACCACTTTCCAACGGTCCTTGACCACGTAGTTGGCCGGCAGAATGTCGACCTGTTCCCCTCCCCCACTCATGTTTGGTTCCTCCCTGATAGCTGCTACTAGGCACTGCATTTGCCAGCCAGAAAGTATTTTAGTAGCTCCCAATTTAAATGAGCCATTTATCTGGGAAGAAAAACAAAAGGGAGAAAAGGAAAGAGTTAGTGCAGGTCATTGCAGGTGGTTGATGCTGGTGAAACTACATCTCAACAGCTCTGGTTTAGAGCCAATCAGAAACAGCATCTCTGGGAAGAAGGCAAACTCACCTCGGAGCGCAGCAAGCAACAGCCTGCTTTACAAACTCCTCAGCTCTCTCCATGCACAAACCTGGCAGAAGCAACCATGCCCCAAGTCCGCAGCACCAACTGAAGAGATGACAAGTTACTGGCTACACCATGCAGGGTCCCAGTGCTCTGGGGCCTCATAGCCAGCAACTCAAAGATGGGCCAATGCCAAATCCTTGCATACAGCCTGAGTATCAGGGTGGGAACAACGAAGAAAGAGCCGTAATTGTACCAGGCAAAAAAAAAAAAAAAAAGATCTTGCTTTAACAGAGCAGCTGATTCATTTTCTGTTATTTTGGTTTCCAGCTGACCGTATACAACACTCCCATCACCAAGACTTGCCAGGTACTATGCTCTGGAAGCCAAAGGGGGCTAGGGCGGCCTCTAGAGTGTCAGGGTCACAAACACCGCTAACAGCCAGGCAGAGAAGAAGGGGACAGTTAGAAGGGGTTTCAGCCACATATAGATTAGTCCTTGTAACACACAAGCCTTGCTAAAAAATGTTAAATTCAAGCACAGCGACAGATACAATATCAACTTTCCTTTCCCCCTCCTTTCTCTCCCTGTCTCCAGGGCGAGGTGCTCTCACTCATCCATAAGTTCCAGATTACCTGATTCTGTAGCCAGTTTTGTTCTTGAATTTTTGGTTAGAATCCCTCCATAAAGGTGACGCTCAGCTTCATATCAGTGCTAATCTTGCTCATTTAAAGGAACCTTAGAGGTTATCTCACCAGCCACTAGAGGCTATTTTCTGGCCTCAGAGCTAGCCCAGAGCCCACAATCCTTTGATTCACAGTTTTCTTGGTAGCTCTGCCCTGTTTTCCCAGGTATATAGCCCATATGCCCTTTCTGGATATAAAACAAGTTATTCTGCAGAGATCAAATACAGTTAACAACATACATGCTGAATAAGAAAATAAGGTTAGAGTTGGTCATTCGACCATTAGACTTCTTCAGGCTGGAATAATAATCAGAATATAGTGAGCTGTGTATCGGAGAAAAGAGGTGGTTGTTCCCTAAGCGCAGCTGGAAGGCTCAGACCTGTGGTCTGACGTGCACGTGTGAGTTCCGCAGATGGAGTTAGTGCCACAAAGCGGGCAGGATGGGAAGATGCCACGTGAAGGATCACCAAATAAAAACGCAACTAGCATCTCAGAGGAGAGAGGGTCGTGCTCTAAAACAAAGACAACACATGCAAGGAACGCAGGAAAGGGTTAGGAGAAAAAGAGGGCAACCGTATGCCACTGGGAAAGGAGACTGCAAACCACTCAACCCAATGATATAAGGTAGAATACAAACCAATCGTTAAACAGAGGAGGGAGGCAAAACAAATATTTTAAAAGTGTAGCAGAAGAACGTGCTGCCAAAGGGGTGAGGAGCTTCTCATCAATGCAGGGACCCATGAAGAGTCAACTATGGGACAGCAGCTCTTCCGACATCCAGGAAAGGGCAGTGGACATCACGCCAAGTTTCAGTTCTGTTCAGTGAGAACCAGCAAAAGGCCTGCTTCATGGACGAGTGCTAGTGCTCTGCACTGCTGGAGGCAGTCTGGGCTCCATCCCAGGCTCCTTCTCCCCAGCCTGCATGTCTGGGAGTGCTGCAGTGTGAGAGCCTAATGTGGAGTTGGTGTACCTCAACTGGACCGAATGAAGCTACTCCAGGTATGAACGTGGCCCCGTATGCACCCCAGGGGCTGAGAGATGCCTGCAGCACCCTTCCCTTATTCACTGCACATCTCTTAGAGCGGCACAAGAGAGAGGATCCCTCCTGCAGCCCTTATAAGGTGCATGATCGGGCAGCAGCACAACTTACAGGGGACAGGCATAGTACACTGCGGGCCCTGCGCTCAGGGAGTGCAAAGGGAGCTGAGAATCTGGGCCTTGGAAGGGTGGCAGCAACACAGAACAATGGGAAGGGAGTAGGAGTGGGATTCACAAAGCTACTTAAGTGTCTAAACCCCAGACAGAGGCACCTAAGTCTGGGGTTTAGATGCCTGAATCCCAGTTTTGGCTCCACTGCGATCCACAAAACTCCTGCTAAAACCTGTGGGTGCCTAAAGTCACTTGAGGCCTAAGTTCAGGGTAAAAGTTCCCTCTGCCTCTGGGCATGTTCACTGCTGGGTCACTCTAGACTGCCAGATACCTATCTCCCGCCTAAGCCCCAGAGCGATTCATGGACTGGGGAAAGGTAGGCATTTGGCCGCTGAAGTTGCATGTGGGGCCTGATCCAGTAGGCATGCTCAGAGGTTGCCTACCAGATCAGTTCCCATTCAAAATCCAGCTGGAGGAGGTGGATAAATATTTAAATAGTCATTGGGCCGAGAGACAGAGTAGTGGACTTTAGCCCACGAAAGCTTATGCCCAAATAAATTTGTTAGTCACTAAGGTGCCACAAGGACTCCTCGTTGTTTTTGCTGATACCGACTAACATGGCTGCTACTCTGAAATCTGTAGTCTCAGACTCACAGAGTTTAAGGCCAGAAGCAACCATCATAATCATCTAGTCTGACCTCCTGCACACTGCAGGCCACAGACCCTCACCCACCCACTGCTGTAATAGACCCATAACCTGAGTTTCTGAAGTCCTCAAATCTTGATTTAAAAACTTCAAGTTACAGAGAATCCACCATTTACTCTAGTTCAAACCAGCAAGTGACTCATGCCCCACACTGCAGAGGAAGGTGAAACCCCTCAGGGTCTCTACCAATCTGACCTGGGGGAGGATTCCTTCCTGATCCCAAATATGGTGATCAGTAAGACCCTGAGCATGTGGGGAAGACCCACCAGCCAGACACCCGGGAAAGAATTCTCTGTAATAACTCAGAGTTCTCTCCATCTAGTGTTGCATCTCTGTCCGTTGGAGATATTTGCTAATAGCAGTCACAGATGGGCCATATACCATTGTAGGCTGTCTCACTATACTTAGGGGGGAGGGATAGCTCAGTGGTTTGAGCATTGGCCTGCTAAACCCAGGGTTGTGAGTTCAATCCTTGAGGGGGCCACTTAGGGATCTGGGGCAAAATCAGTACTTGGTCCTGCTAGTGAAGGCAGGGGGCTGGACTCAATGACCTTTCAGTTCTATGAGATATAATATATGAAGATATACCTATCACTTCCATAAACTTATCAGCTCAGTCTTGATACAAGTTAGGGTTTTTGACCCCATTACTCCTCTTGGGAGGCTGTTCCAGAACTTGACTCCTCTGGATAGTTAGAAACCTTCGCCTAATTTCAAGCCTAAACTTGTTGATGGCCAGTTTATAGCCCTTTGGTTTTGTGCCAACATTGACCCTTAACTTAAATAACTCCTCTCCCTCCCTCGTGTTTATCCCTGTGATGTATTTATAGAGAGCGATCACATCTCCCCTCAGCCTTCGTTTTGTTAGGCTAAACAAGCCAAGCTCCCTTAAGTCTCCTCTCATAAGGTTAGGTTTCCATTTCTCTGATCATCCTAGTAGCCCTTCTCTGCACCTGTTCCAGTTTGAATTCATCTTTCTTAAACCTGGGAGACCAGAATTGCACACAGTATTCCAGATGAGGTCTCACCAGTGCCTTGTACAATGTCAATAATACTTCCCTGTCTCTACTGGAAATACCTCACCTGATCCATCCTAGGATTACATTAGTCTTTTTCAGTCGCATCACGTTAGCGGCTCAGTCATCCTGTGATGGCCCAATACACCAAGGTCTTTCTCCTCCTCTGTTGCTTCCAACTGATACGTCCCCAGCTCATAGCAATATTCTTGTTGTTAGTCCCTAAATGCTTGACCTTGCATTTTGCACTATTAAATTTCATCCCATTTCTATTTACTCCAGTTTCCAAGGTCGTCCAAATCTTCTTGTATGATATTCTGATCCTCCTCTGTATTGGCAGTACCTCCCAACTTTGTGTCATCCACAAATTTCATTAGCATACTCCCACTCTTTGTGTCAACTTCACTAATGAAAATGTCAAATAGGATTGGTCCCAAGACCAAGTCTTGAGGAATTCCACTAGTAACCTCCTACAGCCTGACAGTTCACTTTTCAGCATGACCCACTGTTGTCTCCACTTTATCCAGCTCCTTATGCATCTTTTGATTCTTGTATTAACCCCCATCTTCTCCAGATTAAACTAATAATTTCCCATGGGGAACTGTCTCAAATGCTTTACTGAAAGCATACAGGTAGATAAGATCTACTGCATTTCCTTTGTCTAGATAAATCAGTTATCTCCTCAAAGAGAGATCAAGTTGGTCTGGCACGATCTACCATTAGTAAAACAGGGTTTTTATCCCAATTACTCTTTGCCGTACTCGGTGCTTAGTGGTCCCACTTCTTCTTTCCTTTTTTCCTTTTTATTTATATGGCGAAAGAACCTTTTACTATGGGTTTTTTAATTTCCTTTGCAAGGTCCAGCCCTGCTCGGCTTTTGGCAGTTCTCACTTTATCCCTGCACTTTCTGACCTCCAAGAGGTAGCTTTCCTTGCTGATCCATCCCTTTTTCCATTCCTTGTAGGCCTTCTGCTTTCTTTTAATCACCTGTTTGAGATGCTTGCTCATCCAGTTTGGCCTCCCAACACTTCCCTATGAATTTTTTCCCCTTGCTTGAGATGCAGGCTCCATATAGTTTCTGCAATTTTGACTTAAAGTAGTTCCAAGCCTCCTCCACATTCAGATCCTTGAGTTCTTCACTCCAGCCCACTTCCTTAATTAATTCCCTTAATTTTTTTTTTAAGTTTGCGCTTCTGAAATCAAGGATTCTAGTTACAGCCCTATTTTTGTTTATCCTTCCATTTAGTTTAAATTCATGATCATTCGAATCAAGGCTGTCCTCTACATTCAACAAGTTCTTCTATGAAGTCATTGCTATTTACCGATACTAAATCTAAAATGGCATTGTCTCTTGTTGGTTCGGTGACTATTTGGTGAAGAAATCTGTTAGCCATCACATCCAGGAATGTCTGGGCCCTGCCTTTATTAGTAGCATTTGTCCTCCAATCAACATCTGGGAAATTAAAGTCTCCCATAATCACACAATTCCCAGTAGCATTTATTTCATTAAAATGTTAAAGAGGTCTCTATCCATACCCCAATCGGATCCTGGGGTGGAGGGGGAGGTGGCGCAGACTCCAGCACTATCCCAGTGGAGCCTCTGCTACCTTTCTTCTCCAAAGTGATTTTGGCCCAAAAATGTTCCGTTTGATCCATTCCATCACTTCTAACTTCTTTACAGTCTAGCTCGTCATTAATATACAATGCTACTCCACCACCTTTACTTCTCTTTCCTGTACTCCTGTCATGATTCTTATTCCACCATGTTTCCATTATCCCGATAGCATCTGGCTTCACTTCCTGCACCAGTGGTTCTAGTTCCTCCATTTTGTTACCCAGGCTCTTTGCATTGGTGTACAAACGTCTTAGTTGTTTCTGCTCGGCTTCGCCCAGATTCCTCGCCCAATGATGTGCAGTCATTCCACTGCCAGCATCACCTACCTGACTGTTAGTGTCATTGGTATTGGCACTATCCTTCCTCTGGTTGTCCATTCTCCTACCCGTGTTCCTTTCTCCACTGCTGTATCCTCTTTTACTTGATTTTCCTCCCACTCAGCATTCGAATCAGGTGTGGAGACTATCTGAGCACCTCCCAACCGCCTCTTCTGATCTCCTGGTTTAAAGCTCTTTTAATCAGTTGTGCCAGCCTCCATCGCAGAAATCTATTTCCCTCCCTGCTCAGGTGGAGTCCATCCCATGGGAACAGTCCTCAGTCCATGAATGCCTCCCAGTGGTCAAACATCCCTAAGCCTTCCTTATAGCACCACTGCCTGAGCCATCTGCTGATCATCACAATCTCATCTCGCCTTTGCCCTCCTCCTCTAGTCTAGGGACAGGCAGAGCCCCACTGAAGATCACCTGAGCCTCCATTTCCTTAAGCATCTTCCCCAGCCTGGCAGAGTCTCCTTTGATATGTTTCAGTGAGAATCCAGCTATATCATTTGTTCCCACAAGAAGGACAAACAGTAGATTCTTTCCCACTCCCATTAGGATCCCGTTCAGCCTCAGTCCCATCCACTCCTGACAGACAACACACCTTTCTGTTCTCCAGATCAGCTCTGGTGACAGGCCTGTCTGTTCTTCTTAGTAGCGTGTCCTCAATCAAGCCGACCTACCTCTTCCTGGTGTTGGTGCAATTCTCTGGCCTTCCTCCTTCTGTTCCTTCTGGCTACAAGTTCTCTTGTCTTTTGTTCTCCCTTGCAATCTGAGAGTCATCCCAGACTCCAAACTCTGGCTATGTCCATTGACTCTTCCCCTCTCCTTGTAGGACTAGCTACTCTTTTCTTTTTTGTTCTCCCATCTTCTGTTACTGCCTGCCTCTTCCTTTCATTTTCCAACTCAGTGAACCTGTTCCTCAGCTGTATTTCCCCATCACTAGCCAGACTTTTCCTCTGCCTGGTTCTCGTAGTCACCTGCTTCCATGGGCCACTGTCTTCATCCAGAAGTCTACCCTCATAGTACTCTTGTCCAACTTGCATCTGCAAGTCTTGAGGTTTCCCTTCAGCCTCCTCTCTCCTTCCCTCCATCATCCACTCATCTCACAAGAAACAATTTAGGCGCCTAAGGAGGCAGGTTCCCATTCGTGGATCACTAAGCAGTGATAGGCACCTAAAGCCAGGTTGCTGGGAGGCACCAATCTCCGAGTGGGGGGCAGTGCTTAGAACCCCCCTTTCCTATGCATCTCCCATCAACTAGTGTAGACAACTCCCCACCTACCACGCTGGCTTTTGTGGATTTCAGTCTAAAGCGCTTCTCTCTCTATCTCCTCATTGTATAGAGTCTTGGTGCTTAACTCAGGCTCTGTGGATCGCAGTGTTGTTCCTGTGATCTTCTAGGCACCTAAAAGTTAGGTGCTGCAATGCTGAACAATGATGCATCTAAGTACCATTGTGTATTCCTCCCTCCCTCCCTCCCAGCTGTTTACAAGGACAGTAGATCATATCCATTTTCTCTTGTATGCATCTTGTTTGTTACTTTTTCAATATTTTGCTTGGACCAGGTGGGATTTTTAAATGGCAGTAGGGTGACCAGACAGCAAATGTGAAAAATCAGGACAGAGGGTCAGGGGCAATAGGAGCCTATATAAGAAAAAGACCCCAAAATCGGGACTGTGCCTATAAAATCGGGACATCTGGTCACCCTAAATGGCAGGCTTTAGAGCAGAAATTAGTTGTGACAAACTAACCAAACGAAGCGAATCTGGAGAAGAAAGGTAGCATAAAACTGATGTGGCCTTTAAGAGTTGGGCTGGACAAATCCCCTAAGTGAAGTATACTGCCTGAGCAGTATCCGTTTCACCCACAGTTCTCCGTGCTGTAGTGTTGAGTTGCAAATGGTGCAAGGCATATTTGTCTGTTTCCTTAACTGTCACTGAACATTAAAAACACTGGAAAGTTTTATAAGTCATATGCTTTGAAACAGAACAAAACCTCAAGGGCAGGGGGGAAATCTGAGTCCTGCTTCCCACCTGTAAAATGAGGCTAATGATAACTGCCTACCTCATGGGGTACTACAATGAATCGCTAATGTCAATGAATTAGTTAATCTTTCTGTGGTGATGGGAAAATGTCGGGCAAGAATCACCAGTCTACTCTGGCTGCCTTGTATTACTGTATGGGGATGCTGAGCCACTGTAAGCCCAGTTTAGCCACCAGCTGAGCCAAGTTTATGGCTGCTTTGTATCACTGGAGCAGTGCACAGCAGCCCTGGTGTACTAGAGAATTTGGCCCATAAACACTTATTACTGCAGGAGCAGGGTCAGAGCCATGGAATGAAGGCTCCTTGGAGCAGTGTGTCTGAAGTGTCACGCCCACCTATGCCATTACACAGTCACAACAAAAGTCTCCATAGCTGCTCTGGGGAGATGGTGGACACGAATGAAATTTACCCCTGGGCAGAGGATCCATGCCTGGCCTATGCATCTCTTTAAAACATGGCTGAAATAAGACATGAACAGTACACAGGCCTTGTGCTGGGCCTCCACCCAGGGTGAATTTCACCCTCAGAGAAATGCAGGGTTTGAACAGTGACTGAGGCATGAACTCGCTCAAGCATTTGGAGAGTATATGACGCTACATAAAATCACAATATTGTATTGCATGTTGTCCACAAAAAAAGACAGAACTTCCTGCCTCCCTGTTCCAAGCAGGAAGGGTCCCCCTGGGGAAGAACCACCTTGACAGGAAGTGACTGGTTTACTCCCACAAAGAGATGCCAAGGCTGGGAGAGATGCTGCATTCAAATCTGGTATTAGGATATTGTGTGATCATTTTCCTGGTGACCAGAATGGAGAGTAGGATGGTGAGAAAGAAACGAGAGCGTGAGAGGGTAAACCCTGTTCCTTGAGCAACTCCAGCCTGAAGAAGGGTAGAATCCACCCAGCTCCAACCTCGCCATGCTTTCTCCAGCATGTATTGCAGAAGCTCATCATTCAGAAACTTTGCTTTATTTAACTTATGCCCAATCAAGCGACGGTGCTTCTCCTGCTGCCCTCGGCATTATGGGCTCAATAAGATCTGAAGTACAGTTCTGTCTAGCCACTCCTCTTACATTACATCCATCCTGCACTAGGTAATAGCAGTCAAGTGCTAATTCTGTGGTCCTATTTTTCAGTTAGGCTTTCAAGAAAACAAAGACAATTACTATAAATCAGCAGCAGCTGATGACTCTGTGTATGGATTTGGAAATCCACACACAGAGAGATGTGGATCCAACAGCAAGCAGTCTGGGATAGGCAGCAGGAAAGAAGCTCAGATAAAAAGCCTTGGGGAGAATGATTTTCCAATAGGAGTACTATGGCAATCAGATGATGTGGCAGTTTTTCTATAGGTGGGCATGCTAAGAGGTATAGTGCATATCCCCTCATCAGTAAATAACTAGCAGGAATCCCTGCACTCTGTAGCAATTATAGACCAACTAATGCACAACCAGTTGGGAAGTATTGTATAGGCAGTCTGATTATATGCACTGGACACTTAAAATCAGCCCTTCATTTGAAGTAACGTTTTCAGATTGTTTTTCCCCCTAAAACTACTTAAATAAATGTTATGGGATCTCAATGCTGTCAAAATAAAAACTTTAATTACACAATTTTCCTTGTTGAAATCTCTGTGTTGTACAACAGACCGCTCTCCTCTATTAAGTATCATTCAGTTCAGGTTCGCTGCAGCAGCATTTGCTCAGACAGCCAAAAAGTAAACAGTAACAGTCTGAAATCTCATCCAATGCACTTTTGTCTTCATACAGCAGAACGAAGCTATGGAAGTCTGTCTCTCACCATTTTACCAAAGGTCCTGGAAACACTTAAGTGTGTTAAGCTCACTGCTGAAGAATTGCAATATCTCTTTTTATTTCAGGGCACATCCTCACCTCTGGAAGCCTATAAATTAGAAAAGTTAGAACAAGCAATATTTATTTAGGCTGTTGGACCCCAGGATCCTTTCCACTTTACCAAAGTTTCCCCAAGAAAGGAAGGATCCACCTTAATATTAGGTCCTAGTAGTGTTTTAAAAAACCCACAAGAACTACAACTTTTACAACAGGCAACACAAAAGGCACAAACCTGGTTGTGTATCTACAGAAGTGAGATGAGCAAGATGAGTGGATTTCTGGAATGCAGTCTCCCCCTTAAAACTTGAAGGAGAGGAAGAGAAGAGAGTTGTAAAGAGAATTAAAGCATGACTCAAAGCCTTTTCTCTACATAAATCCACCCAAAATGCACTGTGAAGCTAGCTGCACTGGGACAGGACTGCACAGAAACTGAAAGACAGGGGCAAAATAGGAAAAAACAACAAAAAGGTTTGTGGGCAGTCAGAAATCAAGAACCCATAGGTGACCAACCAGCATATACTGGGCTCCACGAACATCAACGGGAACTGAGAATGCTCAGTATCTCTCAGGATTAAGCCCCTCATGCACTTCCAAGGAGATGTTTCTACTTTTAACATTCAACAATATCAGTTTTAAAAATATTAAAATCATGCTAAAGTCTCTGCATAAAAAAATCCCACAGCTGCCCAAGAATATCACAGGAAAAATGTGAAGAGCATGTAATGAGCATGGTATGATAGTGCAGGAAACAACAAGGTGATCAATAAGGTACAGTGCACTGACCTCATGTGTTTCAACCATATAGCATCCCTTCTGCACAAGTGGACACAGCAATTACAAAATAACCAGTCATGTGCTATTAAGGCATCTCTGACAGCAGGAGCCTGAAAGGTGACGAATGGCTGCTTTTAGCCACAAATATTTCTTTATTACTTTATTTCTGCTCTGGTGGATGCTGTTTAGGCAGCAGGCCCAGCTGCTAGCTGTGCCTTGGACTCCCCTGCTCTGGAATGTACTCGTCTCATTGGCCTGTGGGGAGGTCATTTTCCATGCCTTAGAACAGTGGTCCCCAAACTGTGGGGCGCACCTCCCTAGGGGGCATGGAGAAACATTCAGGGCGGCACGGCGGGGCATGGACCAGCCGCTACAGGGGGGGCAGGGAGGGAGTGCCATCCAGCCCGGCTCTGCCCCCAGCTCTGCTCCAGCCCCACCCCAACCACGGCCCCACTTCCACCCTTGGCTTCCGGGGGAGTGCAGACCAGATACGGGGAGGGGGGAGCATAGATAAAAAAGCCTAGGGACCACTGGCTTAGAAACTCTGCACCAATGATACACAGCATTCCAAGTATCAGAGGGGTAGCCGTGTTAGTCTGGATCTGTAAAAAGCGACAAAGAGTCCTGTGGCACCTTATAGACTAACAGACGTATTGGAGCATAAGCTTTCGTGGGTGAATACCCACTTCGTCAGACGCATGGCCAGCACTTTCTGGAACATCAAAGGTCAGGCTGACAGATCTGGGGGAATATCTGGAAGGTCTGAACTTCCTGAGTCATTAAGAATTCATAACAGTGTGACCATAACAAAAGCAACCCTTGCGACTTCGAGATGCAGGGCCCTCTCCTCTGCGAAGACTGGCCTGTGCTCAGCGCAAGAACATAGCTGGAGGCAAAGGTGGCTTTACACCACTTTGTGGCTCCCCAATTCGGGAGTCAGCTGGACCCAGCTTGGCCCCCAGCACAACTGAGAAAAGACTTATGCTGGTTGCCCTAAGCTCCAGATGGCGTCTAAGAGGCTGTTCTGGGGATAGCCAGAGTGCCATGGTGCTGTGGGCATGCCTCCTTCCCCAGCCACATCTCATACAGCAGGAGTCAGGAAGGACACAGAGCCACTACCACAGCTCCAACTCCCCAAGGGATTCCCCCTTTGGGGAAGGAATCCCCACAAGGCTGGTCAAGACAGCTTTACGGCCCCTTTGCGCTGGCAGAGCAGCATAAAGGGGCCATAGACAGACCAGGGTATGGCCCACTGATCCAAACAGAGCATGTGCCAACCTGGTGGGAAGTTGGTTTGCGTCTCTGCAGGGTTTGCTCTGCAAACCTTCATTCACAAATAAGCAAATCCCTACGGTGATTTGGAGAGAGGCATCCCCTACAGCTAAACACCCCAATTTCATACAGCCAGAGACTGTATTAACAACATCGGGCACTTAGAGACTTAGCGATCGTGCCACAGAAATACCGATAAACTAAACCAGAACTAATTAGGAGGAGGAAGTGATAAGGATGGACAGCAAGCTAAAAAAGAGAAAGAACGAACAAGAGGAAAAGTTATCCTGGCAAAAATAACACCAAAAGATATCCGTGTTAGTCCTTTTCCTTTAAAAGAAACATTCTTGGGCCTGTCTTGTGACTGACATGACCATGTGGGAGATCCAACTCAGGTCTCAAAGCTAAAGTCCCTGAGAGTGGCTTGCAGGACCCAAAAGGCAGCAGTGGTAGCATATGCAGCTTACCAAAGGCAGGAGGGCCAATATCACCCTCCCTGCCAGACAGAGACCAGCACCTATAGGCTGTAGAAAAATTGTGTCCAGTCTCTCTACCAGGAAGGTTCCTTCAGTGAACCAAGCTATAGATTCTATAGGCCAGCTGTACACTAAGAACTCTACAAAACAATACCCACGGGAACTCCCAACTGCTCCACTGGGCCACACTTAGCACCAGTGGGAAATGTTTGTAACATTCCCAGTGTAGACAAAATTTGGTTTTGTAAAGCAGTTACATTTCACGTAGGCCAGGAAAATAACGTTAGCGCCTCTGTAGCATGCTTTAAGCATGTGCACTCAAGAGATGCTAATATAGTTTCCCTGGCCAGAGAAGAGAGAAGCCAGGAGCAAGTCACCAGATTGCAAAAAGCCTGTCTTGAGAAAGAACCTCTCTTTTGTTACACTTTACAGCACCACCTACATCAGCATGTAAACCACGGCTGCACAGCTTCCAGAGTCAGATTTTCATGGAACCACAGATTTCAAGGCTAGAAGGGACCATGATGATAACTTGTCTGACGTCCTGCACGGCACAGGCCAGAGAGTTTCACCCAGCGATTCCCGCATTGAGCCCAGTAATGTGTCCTTCTGCTAGACTAGATCTTTCAGAAATACATCCAATCTTGATTTCAAAATTGCCAGGGATGGAGAATCCACCATGAACCTTTACTAAATTGCTCCAGTGGCTAATCGCCCTCGCTGTTAAAAATGTACATTTCATTCTTGTTTGAATTTGTTACGCTCCAGCTTGCAGTAGTTGTATCACGTTATGTGTTAGGAACTGGGATGTCGGTGGTCTGGCATAGTGGCCAGAGCAAGCCTCAGGTCTAGTGAGCAGAGCAGGCATCCAGGCCAGGGAACAGAGCCAGAGTCAACAGCCAACTACCAGAGCCAGGGGGTTGCATCAGAGCCAGGACCAGGAACCAAAGTTAGGATCGGAGCCAGGGTCAGATAAGTGTCGGGGCCAAGGGTTGAGTCAGAATCAGAAGTCAGAGCCCGGGGTCAGAGCCACGATTGGTAGCTGATGGTCAGGAGCAAGGTGAAAGGGCAGGAACCAAAGAGCAGCAAGGATCAGGCACAGGGCAGGAGCTAGGAACGAGGAACAGGTCAGGAATCAGGACAGGGTTGGATCTGAATTGCAGGCGCCAGGCAAGAACAAGGGCCAATGTGGCAGCAATAGGAAGTCTGCACAATTGCTCAGACAACCACTCAGCTCACTGCCTGGCTTAAGTAGCAGGTGTGAGCCAATCAGGTGGCCACAGGTCTTGGGTGCTCTGACAGAACTTCCTGTGGGGCCTGACCATTCAGGTTTAATGAGAGGCTACTTCACCCATCTCCCTTGGTAGTGACAAAGGAATGTCAGCAATCCAGGGCCCTCACAGTCCCAGGTTCTAGCCCTGCACCATTATGCCTCTGTGTGCTAGATTAAATAGCCCAGTGCTATCAGAATTCTCCTTCCCATGTAGGTACTTACAGACTTGATCAAATCACCCTTTCATCTTCTCGTGGATAAACTAAATAGACGGAGCTCAGCATTCTGCAGTAAGGTAGGCTCTCCAGTTCCTAGAACATTGCTCTTCTCTGGACTCACTCCTATTTTTCAACATCCTTTTCAGAGCGTGGACACCTGAACTGAACACAATATCCAGCAATGGTCCCACCAGTGCTACACATGGAGGAAATACCATTTCCTTACTCCTACTCAATATTCCCATTTACACATCCAAAGATCCCAGTGGGAGCCCATCTTCTACTAGTTAGCCACATATGACAGTGCTCAGTCATGTTGCTGACGCACCCCTGGAAAGTGCTCCAATACTGCGGTCATGAGGGAGGCATAAGAACCTGTAGAGAATAGAATAAAACAGAATAGAATAGAATAGACTAGAATCACCTCTAAAACTGCTATTTTCCAGGATACAGTCCTGCCTCCTGCACATGTGACCTGCATTATTTGTTCCTAGATGTATGACCTTGCATTAGGCTGTATTAAAACTCATGATTGTTCACTCCCAGCTTTCCAAGCACTCTGCATAAGTGACCTGGCCCCGTCTCTAGTTATTACCAGGCTTAGTGTCATTTGCAAACTTTCAGCACTGATTTTATATTTTCTTCCAGGTCATTCATCAAGATATTGAATACTGGACCAGTGTAACAGGGCCAGCCACCTCCCTGAGAGGCTCCAAGCGGCCAGGAGTGGCTCTGTGGTGCCTTGCTTCAGTTTCCCTTTCCTCCCTGGGCTTCTCAATAATTCAACATCACAGACTAACAGTAATTAAAACACTCCCCTTCTGGGGTCCAGTTTATTTAGTCCTTACACACACTGACCCTCCAGATCCCAACCCCAGTTCATTGTCTCTCTCCCCTTAAGTTGGTTTCTCGGTTGATTGTCCCAAGGGGGAGAATCCCTTTGGATAAGGCCTTTCGGATGGGCCAGGCAGAGCCTTCTTGGCCAGCAGGGGTAGACTTCCAGGCTCTTCTCTTGGCTTTTGTGGCCCCCTCCACTAGGGTTGGGCACCCAAGCCCTTCTAGTTACTGTTGGCAGAGTTTGAGCATCGGTGCTCCAAGGATGCGCCGGGTTGACTTTCGGCGTTCCTGCCTCCAGCCCAAGGGACATCAGGTAGTTCTCTGTTAACCTCACTGCCTCTGCCAAGGTTTCTGGCTGATGTCTTACCACCCACTGATGTCCCTGACGGCAGGATTTGGGTGAATTGTTCTACAACAATCCTTTCTGCCACCTGGATCCCCACACATCTCTCTGGCTGGAGCCACTGCAAGCAGTACTCCTTGAGGTGCTGAACGACCACTCATGGATGCGCACCGGGAGGGAATTTCTTCAGGCAGAACCACAGACAGTAGGTTTCTGGTGAGATGTTAAAGGCGTCTAGGATGGCTGCTTTGATGTGAGTGCAGTCCCAGGCAATCATCGCGTCGAGACCAAGTAGGGGACCAAAAGGGTGGCCCAGCTCTCTGTGCACTGTCGGGCCATGACAGCCTCCCTCTCAAATGTGACAAGGAACTCCTCAGGGTCATCTGTGGACCGCATTTTGGTCAGCTTTACCAGGATGGGTGGGCTTGGATCAGCGTTCCCCCCACCCATGTTTAGATCTGAGACCGCCCCGGGTAGTCAGAGGAGTGTTGCTGGACGAGTCTCTGCTGTTGTTCTTGCAGCTGCACTGCCATCTTCTTAATCAGTTGCTGCTGGGCGGCCTCCTGCTGCTGGTTTTCAGAAACCCAATTTAGCAGTTTCTTCACATCCATCTCTGTTGGTTTTTTGTTTTGTTTTTTTGCTTTCTGGCCTACTATCAAGCCAGGGACACTATGCTGCCCACATTCTCCACCAGATGTAATAGAGGCCTTGGTGGGTCAGGTGACCTACTGGTTAGCATCCTTGATGCCGCCTCCCTGTGGGTGGGTTAGCAGTCCAGTTCCAGAGCCCTAAGAGGGCTAACCTTCCGAGTTACCTTCCCTGGGTCACTTCCTATCATCTGCCTTTCTCCACCAGCCTCCAGTCCGATATAAGGCAAAAAGAAAAGACAACCAAGCCATCAGCCCCAACCAGGCTCAGCATGTTGTCTTCTCCCTTCAAGGAGGCTTCCTCAGCACTCTTGTCAGGAGCCTTCGGGGAAGGTCTATCCTCCCCAGCCTTCCTCCTTCTGAATTGGGTTGCTCCCTTTTCAACCCCTTCTCCAGTTGGAGCATGCCCGGCAGGGCTGGAGGGGCGGGGATACCTGGGCCCAGTACTGCTCTTTAATCCCTTCAGGCCCAGTGTGGGGTCTGTACACCCCATCACAGGCAAACTGAAAGACCTCCTGACCTTTAAAGGGGCAGGCCACCCTATTACACCTGGGAATTGATCTCTCCGGGACCCCACCAGAAACACTCCTACTAAATGATTCCTCACCAACACTGATGTTTTGAGATCCATTAGTTAACCAGTTTTTAATCTATTTAATATGTGCTACATTGATTTTGTCTAGTGCTAATTTTTTAATCAGAATGCTGTGAGGTACTAAGCCAATCACCTTACAGAATTCCACCTATATTACATCAATACAGCTATCTGTAGCAACCAAACTTGTGATCTCATCAAAAAAACAATATCAAGTTTGTGGGACTAGACCTATTTTCCACGCAGCCATACTGATTGGCATCTAGCATCCTTGAGTTCTTTATGGACTGAGTCTTGTACCATTTGTTCACCAGAAGTCAGCTTGGGGCAAGATCCCAAAGCAGATCCACACTTGGGGAATTATCTGCAATTTACTTTTACTGAAAAGCATTAGTATGAGCAGAAACACAAACGGTTTAGTTCAAAACTGAGAGTAGATCTAAGAGTTAAGTGATGTTCCAAGTGCAGTCTGAGGGCGGTTTACACCTGTGCAAAGGGAGTGGTGTAAACACCAGCAAAGCAGAATTCTCCATTGGCTTACACAGGCAGTGGCACTGGACACCCCGGCACAGCTGGAGATGACCCTAGAACTAGTGGCACTCACACTGCCCGGGTCCTGGCCACCGGTCCGGGGGCCTCTGCATTTTAATTTAATTTTAAATGAAGCTTCTTAAACATTTTTAAAACCTTATTTACTTTACATACAACAATAGTTTAGTTATATATTATAGACTTATAGAAAGAGACCTTCTAAAAACGTTAAACTGTATTACTGGCACGTGAAACCTTAAATTAGAGTGGATAAATGAAGATTCGGCACGCCACTTCTGAAAGGTTGCCAACCCCTGCCCTAGAAGGTGCAAGCAATGGAGACGCAAGTCAAGGGAACCTAGACGGCTGTGGCTGCTGTAGCCTTATTTTCCTACCGTCGCTATCACCAATGCAGCTCCAGCAGTTCGAGCGATGGAAGGAGCATTGCTGTAGATGGGTGTCAGGCACCCACTGGCGTTTTAACCACCATGTTGTCTAACCATGCTCGGAGCGGATCTGAATGATATAGTGCTTAAAACGCGAGTATTGATGACACCTTGTCTGAACCACTGCTCCCTCTCCTCCCATTGCTGCTACCAGAGGTGGATCTGAATCCATAGTAAAAAGGATGGGGAATTTCAGGGGGAAAACCCCAGCAAAGACAAGGCTGAATGGCTTTGTCAGAGTTACTCCTTATTTCATAGAATCATAGAATATCAGGGTTGGAAGGGACCTCAGGAAGTCATCTAGTCCAAGCCCCTGCTCAAAGCAGGACCTAATCCCTACTAAATCATCCCAGCCAGGCCTTTGTCAAGCCTGACCTTAAAAACCTCTAAGGAAGGAGATTCCACCACCTCCCTAGGTAACCCATTCCAGTGCTTCACCACCCTCCTCGTGAAAAAGTTTTTCCTAATATCCAATCTAAACCTCCCCCACTGCAACTTGAGACCATTACTCCTTGTTCTGTCATCTGGTACCACTGAGAACAGTCTAGATCCATCCTCTTTGGAACCCCCTTTCAGGTAGTTGAAAGCAGCTATCAAATCCCCCCTCATTCTTCTCTTCTGCAGACTAAACAATCCCAGTTCCCTCAGCCTCTCCTCATAACTCATGTGCTCCAGCCCCCTAATCATTTTTGTTGCCCTCCGCTGGACTCTTTCCAATTTTTCCACATCCTTCTTGTACTATGGGGCCCAAAACTGGACACAGTACTCCAGGTGAGGCCTCACCAATGTTGAATAGAGGGGAACAATCACGTCCCTCGATCTGCTGGTAATGCCCCTACTTATACAGCCCAAAATGCCGTTAGCCTTCTTGGCAACAAGGGAACACTGTCGACTCATATCCAGCCTCTTGTCCACCGTAACCCCTAGGTCCTTTTCTGCAGAACTGCTGCCTAGCCACTCGGTCCCTAGTCTGTAACAGTGAATGGGATTCTTCCATCCTAAGTACAGGACTCTGCACTTGTCCTTGTTGAACCTCATCAGGTTTCTTTTGACCCAATCCTCTAATATTTCCACCAGAGCACCACGGATCGCTCAGTGGTTTGAGCATTGGCCTGCTAAACCCAGCGTTAGAAGTTCAATCCTTGAGGGGGCCATTTAGGGATTTGGGGCAAAAATCTGTCTGGGGATTGGTCCTGCTTTGAGCAGGGGGTTGGACTAGATGACCTCCTGAGGTCCCTTCCAACCCTGATATTCTATGATACTTCTATGAAGAGATATCAGGCCTCAGGAGATCTACTTCTTTTTCAGGGTGTCTCTACCCAGAAAGAGCTGTGCACAGGCTGTATCCAGCTACTGTAGGTAACAACAGCAGTGAAGACAGCCGAGTGTGGGCTAGTGAGTTGAGTATGCACTCAGGGTCCCTACCTGCACTGAAACCCACATTGTGCTGTCTTCCCTGCTATAGTTACTTGTGCTAGGTGGATTCAAGCTAGCTTGTCTAGACTAGCTTGAATCCACCTTTTGCTGTGCACACATATCCTCACAAGTCAGCCTACAAACAACTTCTATTAATCTAGAAGTAGGAGTAAACATTATAGCTGTTTGTGTGCATTTGTTAATAGTAAATACCTATATACATATGCAAATTATGTGCAGATCCCTGTGTTGCAAAGTTTGGACATCCAGTCTGTAGCTGATACAAAACAGATCTGAGTACAAATGAAAACTTGGCAGATTGCAATAAGTACGATATAAGACCCTATGTAGATAAGTCTATTTTCCATCCCTAAATCTATGAAAAACTCACCAGACACAAAAAACACACCAAAAGAAGTTCTGAAAGCTCTATGACTCAAGCATGTATCTTCTAATTATGCCATCAAATCTTTCAAAGCATCACACAGGACCTTTTCATTTACACCTCCACTGACAGAAAAGCCCCTTGAATATAATTTCACTTCAATTAGTTTTCATGCAGTTTGTTGCTGATGCCCAATTCACTGTTTCATCCTACGGATGTATTTTGGCATTTTATCTGTGGTAGCTCTAGTGGGTGACACAATCCTCAAAGTACCCCTATTAAAGAGCAGAGATGCACAAAATTCAATTGGGTGAAAAGGCCTCCAATAAAGCGTGTCATGTTACTATCTAAAGTAAGATTTTTATTTGCCAGAGAAATAGGATTTAAGGTTTTTCATTTTAATCGTAATTATAGTGAAGTAATAAAAAAGAGATTTTGTACCTGGGTTAGCAAATGTTCACAATAATTTTGCAAGATGATTTAACTCAAACTTGACTAATTATCCAGAGCATAGCCTCATTCTGTTTAATAGTGCCAGAGTAAGTTTGTTACCCAATAGCATTTTGAATATCTTTCTGCAAACAGAATTGCTTCCTCAGGTCCAGCCTAGTTTACCCAATGGAGAAATAATCTTCTCATCTCGTTCATAAAAATAAACAGCAAAACTAAAAAGACCCTCTCACTCTACTAAATAGCTGTGCTCACACCTAAAATGTCAATACTCTGAAAGAAATCAGAAAGCAATCACCAGACAGCTCCCTAAAAGCTTCAAGCTGCAGAGAAGAAATCCAGATTCCATATAAGCTTTGACTTCCTGAAATTTAACAAATCTTCAGTTACCCTTAGAAAGGGCTCAAATGGGGCCTTATAGGTAAAAACTGTCTGGCGACTAACCTGAAAGAACTTAGACAGACAGCAGATACTACAGCAACAGAGATTAACCACAAGGCCTGTGACCCAAATACCTCCCACTCTTTCAACTCCTGACTATCACTGGGTTGAAGAGACGCCCTCCAAGAGCACTAGGATAAATCCAAACACACTCAAAGCCAGTTCCTTGATCAGCAAAATCAAGACGACGACGACAGACTGAAGCTTCTGCTGCCGAATGCAAGACCAGTCCTCACCAAGCCTGCACCTTCCACGATTTCATTTTGGATGAAGCACCTGTCCTCCGTTCTTGCATGCATCACTGAGATCTGGTCCAATGCCACCTCCCTAGCACCGCTAGCCCCACAGGATGCTCTGTATGCCACAATGACCCCGGAATGAACCAGACAAATCAAAGAGGCAGCAGAGTAGCCACCCTGTTCCCTTCCAGCCTCTGAGGCAGAAAACAACCCCAGAAAACAAAACATTCAAGTGCATCCATATATGATCTGTGAGTTGAAGGACAGGGGAAACCTGGGATTCCTTGTGGTGAAGAGATGTCCAGATGGAAACTTCGTCAACTTCCTGGAGGAAGTGACGGAGCTGCTGCCCACGATGGTCCTAGAATCCCCCAGGTTTCTGGCCCTCGATGAGATCAGCCCCCACATAGACAATACAAACAGTACAGCAGCACACGTTCTCACAGTCCACACAGAAACCATTGGATTCTCCAGACAGTTCCTGGACCCACACATGCAGCCAGACACATGCTGGATAACACAGGCGCCGACTCCGTGGGTTCTCCGGGGTTGAAGCATCCATAGGGAAAAAATGGTGGGTGCTGAGCACCCATCAGCAGCCCCCCCGATCAGATCCTCCCCCTCCCTCCCAGCGCCTCCCGCCCGCCGCAGATCAGCTGTTCAGCAACGTGCAGGAGGCGTTGGGAGGGAGGGGGAGGAGCGAGGGCAGGGGGCGCTTGGGGGAGGGGGCAGAACAGGGCAGGAAGAGGTGGGGCGGGGCCTTGGGGGTAGGGGTGGAGTGGGGGCAGGGCCTGGGACAGAGCAAGGGTCAAGCACCTTCCGGCACCTCAGAAAGCTGGATTGGACCTTCAGCCCAGACATGGCCATTGGAGATGTTACCAACACGCCACTCTCCTGGTACGATCGCCACCTCGTCCAAGCAGAGGTCAAAGTCGTCCCACCAACCCACCAGGGCAGCATGCAACCGAAGCTGGCCTGCCCTCGAAGATTCCTTAGGCTTTCAACTCACCCTAGTAACCACCAAGTTCCAACAACCTATGAAATCAGCCAGCATCAAGCTTGCCCCACAATCACGGCCCAGTCCAGAGTCAGCTCTAGAGGCACTCAAAGATGGCCTCCTCGGGGCCACAGGTAAGCTTTCCATGCCGCTGGACTGGCGATGTCACGGCTGCAGATGGCCCAGCACTACCATGCTCCAGAAGTTCCTCTCCAGCAGCTCTCACCTGTGCGGTACTAGAGTCCACGCTATCGCTATGGTTTCTCCCTGGGAAGGTATTTATATGCTGAATCAAGCCACCTTTCAATCTCCTTTGTACGGATGGGGCTCGTTAGCTTACTACTCCCCTGTTGCCTCTCTGCTCTGACCACTGCATTCTTTTCAGAGTGGCTGCTTTCGAGAACACCGTTCCCCATTCTGTAGGGACGGCCTGCATTCCGTGTCCCTCGATGTGCGACTTTGCCCGTGGCTGTGTTAAAACACATTGGGTTGGAATGGGCCCACCTTACCAGCTGATCCAGACCGCTCAGTATGACTGCCCTGTTCTCAGCATTATTCACCGCTCTGCCCATCTTTGGGTCATCCACAGACTTTCTCAGCAGTGTTTTTACTTCCAGATCACTGAGGAAAATGTTGAATAGCATCAGCACTAGAACTGATCCCTGCAAAACCCCACTAGAAACACCCAATTCAGCCCCCCACCCCCAAAGACATTTTTCACATGGTACACCCCAGGGCTCCCCACCAACCCACTCCCCGCTGGCTCCATTATGCAGGGCAGGTACTTGCTGCAGCTCTTGAGACTAATGCTGAGTGAGTCCTGTGGGCAGCACAGAAGGAATGTGGATCTCAGGAACCACAGGTCTCAAACCCTGTTCTACAGGGCTCTTAGGCACTAGTAAGTCGCAACCTGCCACCCAGTGACCTGCTAACAGCTGCCAGTGCTGGACTCTGACTGGCAGAGCTCCAGGGGTCCAGCTTGATTCCCTGATTCTATTTAAACCAAGCAGAGGAACAGGAAATTTTCAATGCAGCTGGGTTTCCCCTGCTTAGTCTGACCTCTACTGTGCTACCTGCTACTGCTGCCTGGCTCTGATCTCCTGGTATCCGATCCTGCCGTCTCCTGACACCTCTCTTGGTCTGCCCTTTCTCAGACTCTGTCCACCTTGTATCCAACCCAGCCTGGCTCCTGGCTCCCGGGTCATGCTCAGACCATTAGGTCAGACTGCCCACGCCCTGGCCGTGACAGTGAGCTGCTGGAAAGGGTGATGTCGGGCAGGCTGCCGGGGGACAGCTCTGGTGCAGGACCTAGCCACACAGCAGCAGTGAGGAGGAGCAGTGACGGCCACCCCACAGGCCACTCAGGTTGAGCCCCATGATGGGGTGCCCTAGAGTGTGCAGGTAACACAGATGGCTCAAGGCATAACCCCACAGTCTTTCCTGCATTACGGGGAGGGTGACAAGACCAAACCTAAATGCTATTGAGACCTCCATGCACCACGTTGCACCATCACTCACTCGATTTTGGCCCCGCATGACGGTGGGGCCACAGTGCCAAACCTCAGTGGTCCTGCAACTCCAGTGCGCCAAGTAGCAATATCACTAACTCAATTTTGGCCCTGCCACTCCCCCGTCATGACAGAGGGGCTGCAGAGTGGCCCTCGCTGCTCCTCCTCGCCACTGCTGTTGGGAGGGCACAGTGCCCCTGCCAATGGTATGCATCATGTGTAACAAGAACACAGGTGGGGGGTGCCACCGCCCCCATTCAGGGACAATTCCCACTTTCTGAAACCTGTCAGTTAACCAGTTCTCAATCCGTTTATCGTGTGCTTTATTGGTATTATATAGCGCTAAGAGTTTAGTCAGAATGTCACGCAGAACCCAGTCAAACGCCTTACAAAAGTCTCAGTATATTACATCTATGGAGTTACCTTTATCAACCAACCTTATAATCTCATCATCGAATTAAATCAAGTTCGTTTGACAAGACCTATTTTCCATAAAACCATATTGACTGGCATTATTTATATCCCCATCCTTTAATTCTTTGTTGAATTAATTCCATATCAGCGTTCCCATTATTTTGCCTGGGATTGCCATCAGACTAACCAGCCTATAGTTACCTGGGTCATCCCACTTGCCCTTTTGGAATATTGGCACAACATTAGCACTCTTCCAGTCTTCTGGAATATCCCCAGTATTCCAAGATTTATTAAAATTAACATCAGTGGGCCAGAGATCTCCTCAGCCAGCTCTTTTAGGACTCTTGGGTGCAAGTTCAGCAGACCTGCCAATTTAAAAATGTTCATCCCTAGTAGATGTTGTATAGCATCCTCCTGGGATACTAATAGACTGGAAAATACTTCACTCTCCACATATGATATAAGTACATCAGCCTGCTTCTTTTCAGATACAGAAGAGACGAAGGACCGTTCAAACAAAATGTGTTTTAACACAGCCAAATGCAAAGTCATACATCTAGGAACAAGGAATGCGTGGCATACACTCAGAATGGGGAACTGTAGCCTGGAAAGCAGGGATTCTGAAAAGGATTTAGGGGTCATTATGAATAAGCAACTCAATATTAGCTCCCAGTGTGATGCTGAGGCAAAATAAACAGGGAAATAGTGAGTAAGAGATTGGAGTGAGTAAGAGATTTAACCTCTGTATACGGCATTGGTGAGACTGATACTGGAATACTGAGCATGGTTCTGGTATCCACATTTTGAAAAGGATGTTGAACAACTGGAGAAGGTGCAGCAAAGAGCCACAACGATTTTTCAAGGGCTGAAGTGAGAGGCTTAAATAGTTCAATCTGTTCAGTCCATCAAAAAGATCAAAAAGTGACTTAATTACAGTGTATTAATACCTTCATGGGGAGAAAATACTAGGTACTAAATGGGTCTTTAAACTAAACAGAGAAAGGTGTAATGAACCAATGGCTGAAAGATGAAGCCAGACAAAACACATTAGAAATTAGGCACAAATTTTAACAGTGTAAGTAATTAGTCATTGGAACAAACTCCGAAGGGAAGTGGTGGAATCTCCCTCGCTTGATATCTTGAAAGCCAGACAGGACACCAAAGGGCAATATTAGACCTAGCCCATAGTCATTTGTTCAGGGAACACTGAGGGATGGATAAACCCCTAGACAGAATCCTATGGAGGTTCTTTAGGCCAGAAGTCTATCTGGAGGTCTGATGCTATTGGGCCTCCTGCCCGAAATGCCAATTGCGCAGCCCACAACCTCACTTAAGGACCCCTACTGATTACTGAAGTCCATTCGAGAGGATAGCGATGAACCTGACAGGCCCACTGGAGAAGTAGGCCTGAGCTCAATGTGCGCTTGTGATTCTGGACTATGCTACACGATACCTGGAGGCCATACTCTGTAAAACACAATGTACAAGATGAAAGCAAAGGAGTTAATCCAATTTTTTTCTAGGTAGGAATACCCAAGGAGATTCTGACAGATCACAGGATCCCCTTCATGTCAAAATTGATGGAAGATTGGTGTGAAATGCTCTAAATACAGGCCCTACTAACCTCAGTTACCTTCCACAGACTGATGGCCTCGTCAAATGCTTTAACAGAACACTGAAGAGCACGATATGGAAAGTAGTGAGTCAAGACAGGAGAAATCGGGATACCTTGCTAACCTACCTGATATTTGCTATAAGGGAGGTTCCCCAGGCTTCCACCAGGTTTTCCCCCTTCAAGCTGCTATATGGTCACCACCCCCATGGCATATTAGACACTGCCAAGGAGGGCTGAGAAGAACAGCCTACCCAGGGAAGCAACATAATTGAATATGCAATGCAGATGCGGGACAGAGTAGCCCAAATTACCCCCCTAGCGTGACAGCACATGGAAAAAGCACAGGAGGGCCAACAGACCTATTACAATTGTCAAGCAAAGGTTTGGAAATTCCAGGCAGGAGATCGAGCAATGGTGCAGGTGCCTACAGCAGAAAGCAAGCTCTGAGCCAGATGGCAAGAGCCATACAAAGTAATAGAAACGGTTGGGGACGTTGACTATAAGATTCGACAACCTGAGGAGGTGGCCCCACAGAGAGGACTGCCATGGAGTAGTGGACTATGTAACAGATAGTTTGGGGGGGTCTCTATCAGGGGTTGGTTGGGAGGGATAGCTCAGTGGTTTGAGCNACCCACAGGGAGGACTGCCATGGAGTAGTGGACTATGTAAGAGATAGTTTGGGGGGGTCTCTATCAGGGGTTGGTTGGGAGGGATAGCTCAGTGGTTTGAGCATTGGCTTGCTAAACCCAGGGTTGTGAGCTCAATCCTTGAGGGGGCCATTTAGGGACTTGGGGATTTAGTTGGGGATTGGTCCTGCTTTGAGCAGGGGGTTGGACTAGATGACCTCCTGAGGTCCCTTCCAACCCTGATATTCTATGATTCTATGAGGTTGACCTACGTCTAGGAGAAGAGAGTCAAAAGGAACCGGAGAGGGTTTCATTCAAGGGAACAAGGATGGTCCGGAGACAAGAAGGAGGAGTACTCATGCTCTAAAGCTGGAACTGAGCTCTTTAAGGGAGGGTGAGAACTTGTCGGTACCAGTGCAGGGGCCTGCAGCACCTTCAGCATTTGTGCTTGAGTCAGTGCCAAGGGCTTTGTGTGATAATCTGAAGCAGCAGCAACTCTCCCAGGACTCAGAGGGGTAGCTGTGTAGTCTGTATCAGCAAAAACAATGAGGAGTCCTTGTGGCACCTTAGCAACTAACAAATTTATTTGGGCATAAGCTTTCAGGGGGGCTGTTAAGGGTTCCTTTATCTGAGCCAACTCTGGTACCAGCAGCTTCAGCACCAGGGAGAGTTCCTCAGTACCAGGCTTCGGAGCCAGGGTAAATTTGGTTACCCTCAGATCTGGGTAACTCAAGGTTTCAGCCTCTTTAGCCTGCATGGCATGGCTTGGCCCAAGGGCTGAATACCTTGGCCCAAGGGCTGAAAAGACAGCAGGCCTATGGCTCTTCTTGGGTTCCTCTGGCCTCTCCCGTTCCGGGAAGGTCAGTTGGCACCGAGTCTCCCTTGCAGTGGAGGTCCATTCTGCCCTGCCTCAGTGAAGAGGTGATACTATGCTTTAGGGCCAAGCTCCTGACTGGTGCCAAACTCAGTTTAGGGGACTGAGGCTGGTCAGCAGAGAGGGCTATGCACCCTTTGTCACTCATAGGAGTTTAGGAGAATGGTCCCTAGTCCCAGGGACACTAACTGAATGGGACCTCTGGGAAGAGAGTCAATTATGAGTCAGAAAGCCATCCTACAGGATCCAATGCTCCTCTCACGGACTGTTCCAAGGGGAAGAATTTAGCCAAGTGTCCCTGGGACAAGACCTGGTGGGAAACGACCGACAAACCAAACATCGCTCTAAGAGATGGCTCTCACCCAAGCAGAAGAGACACCAACTATGCCCATCCATACGGAGAATGAAACCATCACACAACGGAATGACTTAAAACCTGAAAGGGTTGATTCCACCAGCAGGCTGAGAAACAGTAACGGCGCTAGGTGCCCAACGAGGCAAAAAAAAAAAAAAAAAAAAAGATAAAAGAAAGATTTTATTTTATTAAAGAAAATTTAAGAACTAAAGAGGGTCTGCCAATTGAATGGAAACCCCAAACTGCTACCTCACTAAAGAGAGACAGTGTGCTACAGGGGAGCAGGTGAGTACCACCACGCTCCATCTCATTGCTACGGCCGGTAAAAGGGAACTGATGGACAGCTGCAGCCACTCGGCCCTTCATACTTTTGAGTTGCAGGGGAGTTGCACAAGGACACACAGGGCACAGTCGGTCCCAACAGACACTTTTGCCCAAAAGATTCCAATCTTTCGTGCATTGGACCGGTGCAACAAAGAAGAGATCCACGGGGACAAAAACTCAAAGAACAACCCTAACATAGACACTCTAAAGGAGATTAGAATTTATCTTTTTTTTTTAATCTAATGACAGTCATAACTACCGAAGACAGGACCTACAGCTGTTAGCGTGGCGACAGTACGAGATAGTGCATCCTACCCCAGATGTAACACGTCCCATTGTCATGTTTCAAGCGGGGGAAAAAAAAAAAGACACCAAGTTCCCTAATGCAGTGTTATTGTAGGAGGCTCAAGAATCTCCATTGTGATCCCGTGAGGAGTTTGTAGCCAGACACAGAAAGGCGGCACTTTAACAGAGAATGCACAGGCACTCACGTGTGCTGCAGTGAAACTAGATGACCTTTCCTTCTATTTACCAAATTGCCTATACTTCCCGTTTCAAGCCTGGGGAAATGAATGAATAAAGAGCATATAAATTACAGCCAAGCTGGATCACTGCAACACACTGTACTGGGAATGAGTAAGCAAACCCTGAAAAAAATGCAACTGGTCTACAGTTGCTCAGAAACATTGGCAGACAGGAGAATATCGCCCCAGTGCTTCCATCAGTACACGGGCTCCCCACTAAGCACTGGTCCGATCCAAGGTCATGGCACTAATCACCAGAGCTCTGGCTGAACTAGGTTACGTGAAAGACCACCTCTCTTTCTGTGTGCCTAAGACCTTCTTCGATAGCTGAGCTCATGTACATAACTCATAAAAACCTATGCAAAACCTCTGAAGGGGAACCGGAAAGCCTATTACAGCACAGAAAAGAAAAAAATCCCACTCCTCAGAATGCTAGCTAACCCAGACTGCCAGCATCAGACCCGAGCATCACAAGCTGTGCAGAGCGCTAATTATACTTCCCTGCGAAAAGAAAACCCCAAGAGGCCTCGCCAGCGCAGAGCGAAGCCCCACGCCACCCTGTCTAGCATCAGACTGATGACACAGAAGGAACCTCTGAAAGGACTGAGGGATCTTGCCAGCTGGTAAAAGCTAGTTGAGAACTCTGGGCAAGCCCCTCCTTGATGCCTGGGCTCTGAAGCATGCCAGACCCTGACCAAATGCCACAAACACACTGGGGGCATTTCCACGCACCTGCCTAGCAAACACCCAGCCTCTCACATGTTCCTGGTCCCCGAGAAGGGAGTGGCAACACTTCTCCAGCAGAATCCAACTTCCCCCAGAATCCTGGGCCCCGAGCAACAGGGCAGAGGCTGCCATGCTGGACTGGTGATGATCTCCTCATAGCTATGCTCAGTGACAAGGTGTCCAGGCTCCCTACTGTGATCCATGTGCTGCCAGTGACAGCGCAAAGCCTGGCGTGCACAACACAGCAGGACCCACGGGGCCCAGTCCAAAACGGGGGAATGGAGTAGCTGCTTCTTCACATTGACAGCCTTCACTTGTGGAGTCCCACAGGCCTCAAGCCTTCCATACTGCCATACAGAGACAGGCTCAAAGGCCAGCTATGGGCTCAGTCAACACCCACTGAAAGGGCGTCAAGCACAAGTCTGTAAAGAGGACACTATGCTCCAGAGACACCAGCCTAGGGATCCCCAAGAAGAAGCAGCTTCCTTGGTGGCGGGAACTCCTCCCTCCCAAACACACGCCCAATAGGACCCCCAAGGTTACCATCCACACAGATACCATCCCGAAGGGAACCACCTCCTCCCCTGCCTCCAGGGATAACTCCTCCCATATTCACCATAAGTGGGACACACTGCCCTACCCCAAACTGACACTCAACTCGCCCACCTCACCTAGGAAATTAACCACCTTCCAACTACTACTCTAAGGGAACCAGCCGTACCACCCCCTGGGATATACCCACCACCAGCTACTACCCTAGGAAAACCAGCCCCACCTCCCGCAGGGATACACCCCTTCCAGCTACCACCCTACAGGAATCTGCTGGTGGGGGAGAGAGGGAGGAAGCTGGTTCCCAGCTATACCATAGGGGAACAATTCCCTGCTAAGCTACATCCCAGAGAAATCTGCTCCTCCTCCCTTCTGAGATACCCCATCCCAGCTACTCTCCCTGGAGCTCCTCAACACCACCATCATAGAATACCCCTATCTACCACTCCAGGGGAACTCATTCTCCTCCCCCCGGGAAAAACCTCCCAGTTATGCCTCCACAGGAAGGTGCCCGCTCCCACAAATAGTCCTTCCCAGCTACAACACCCAGGGAACCCACTCAACTTTCCCCAAGGACTCCCTTCCAGCTACAGCCCAAAGGAACCCGCTACTACTCTTGGGAATACCCCCCTCCTATGCCCCATGGGAACCCGCTCCCCACTCCACGGGGATATGCTCTTCCAGCTACATCGCATGCTGACCAGCTTCCCTCCTCCATGAATACCCCTCTCCCTAAAGCCTCGGGGAACCTATTCCCCTCCCTAGAGATACACACTCCAAGCTATGCTCCACTCCCGTGAGTCCCACCCCAGTGATGCTCCCCCAAATACACCCAGCTATGCCCCAGTGTAATCCACTGCCCCCCACAGCTACAACACTAAGGAAACTGGTTCCAGCCGCAGGATATGCCCTCCCAGCTATGACCCCAGAGGAACCCACTGGGGATACCCCTTCCCAGCCTTTACCTCCCAGGGAACCCTGCTACAGCACAGGGGATACCCCCTCCCAGCTACACCACCAGGGGAACTGGCTCCTGCCCCAGGATATGCCATTCCAGCTTCACCTCCAGGGCACCCCGCTCCTGAGCAGGGGTTACCCCCTCCTAGCGTCGCCCCCAGGAAACCCCGCTCCTGCGCAGGGGTTAACCCTCCCAGCATCACACCCCCAGGGAACCCCGCTCCTGCGCAGGGGGAACCCCTCCCAGCATCACACCCCCAGGGAACCCCGCTCCTGCGCAGGGATTACCCCCTCCCAGCGTCACACCCCCAGGGAACCCCGCTCAGCGTCACACCCCCAGGGAACCCCGCTCCTGCGCAGGGGCTACCCCTCCCAGCGTCACACCCCCAGGGAACCCTGCTCCTGTGCAGGGATTACCCCCTCCCAGCGTCACACCCCCCTGGGACCCCGCTCCTGCGCAGGGGGTACCCCTCCCAGCGTCACACCCCCAGGGCACTCTGCTCCTGCGCAGGGGTTACCCCCTCCCAGCGTTGCCCCAGGGAACCCCGCTCTTGTGCAGGGGTTACCCCCTCCCAGCGTTGCCCCCGGGCACCCCGCTCCTGCGCAGGGGTTACCCCTCCCAGCGTCACACCCCCAGGGAACCCTGCTCCTTCGCAGGGGTTACCCCCTCCCAGCGTTGCCCCCCGGCACCCCGCTCCTGCGCAGGGGTTACCCCTCCCAGCGTCACCCCCCCAGGGAACCCTGCTCCTGCGCAGGGGTTACCCCCTCCCAGCGTTGCCCCAGGGAACCCCGCTCCGCCGAGGGGGGCACCCCCTCCCCGCTGCAGCATGAAGAGTCCCTGCTCTCCCCTCAGGGATACCCCCTCCCCGCTGCAGCCCTCGGGGCCCCGCCCTCCCCACTTTCTCTCCCCTCGTGCTGCCAACCAGGCGAGGTGCGAAGCCCGCGTCCCGCCTCTCTAGGCCCCGCCCCCTCCGCGCCTGGCCACGCCCCCTCCAACATAGCCGCTTCAGACACGTTTAGGCTCCCCAAGGGGCCTGGCCGGCGGTCGGCCCGTCCCCGCTCCTGATTGGCTGCACCGCCCCTCACTCCGCCCTCTCCCGCCCTGCCCCGGGGCGTGCTGGGAGTGCGAGTCCCCGTACCGGGCCGGCCCCGCCCAGAGCGCAGCCTGCGAGCAGGACGAAACTACAATTCCCACCGTGCCCCGGGCGCCCCGAGCTGAGGAGCCTCGGCCCGCGGTGCCCCCGTCCTCTGGCTCGCAGCGCCCCCTTCCCCCGGCTCTGCCCGGCCCGGCCCCCTCGGCCTCGGCTCTCACCTGGTCCCCGCCGCCGCCCCGTTCTCCGGCCGGCGCATCCCCCCGCGGCCCTCACTGCGGCCCCGCCGGGCTCCGCGCCGCCGCCTGCCCCGGGCGCTGCTGCTGCGGCTGCGGGGCCCCCCCCGGGAGCATCCTCCCGCGCCGGCCTGGGGATCCGAGGCGGCGCAGGCAGCGGGATTCGCCCACAATGCACCGCGCGCGGCTCCAGCAGCATCGGCCTGACATCACCCGCGGCGCCGCCCCCCGCGCCCCGCCCGGCCCGGCCCGGCCCTGCAGCCCCCGCCCGCTCGCTCGCTCCCCGCGCGCACTGCGCCGCGGCCGGCACCAGCCCCCGGCTGCAGATGTGCGCGCGGCCCCCGCTCCCTCCCCCACGCGCCACCTGCAGCTGGGCACATCCCCCATGCACCTGCAAATGTGCACACAGCCCCTGCAAACCCCCATGCATCTGCAGTCCCCCACGCACCTGCACACACAGCCCCTGCAACCCCCTCCCACGCACCTGCACACACAGCCCCTGCAACCCCCTCCCACGCACCTGCAGCCCCCCATGCACCTGCACACACAGCCCCTGCAGCCCCCCATGCATCTGCAGCTGTGTACACAGCCCCCACACACACTCCAGACACCTACAGATTTCCACAGCCCCTGCAACCCCCATGAAACTGCAAATTTGCACATCCACACACCTGCAGCTGGACACACAGCCCCTGCAACCCCCCCACACACACCTCCAAATGTGCACGCAGCCCCCCATGAACCTGCAGCTGCACACACAGCCCCTGCAACCCCCACGTGCACCTGCAGATGTGTACGCAGCCCCCACACACACTCCAGCCACCTATAGATTTGCACAGCCCCTGCAACTACAGATTTGCGCAGCCCCCCCATGCACCTGGAGTTGTGCACACAGCCCCTGCAACTCCACCCACCTGCAGCTGATGTGCACCTCCCCATGCACCCCTCCCCCAGTTGTGTACACAGCCCCCACACTCCCATGCACCTTGCAGAGGTGCACGTGGCCCTTAAGCACGCGCACACACACACATCTGGAGATGTGCATATCTCCCAGACAGCTGCAGATGTGAACACAGCCGCTGTGTGTGCAGATGTGCACACAGCCCTTGCACCTTGTGATATACACACAGCCTCTGCAGTCCCATGCCCCTGTAGATGTGGACTCAGCCATTGCGTAGATGGACATTGTGCAGATGTGCCAGGAGATAAATAGCTCCATTTTCTCTCTCTATGGGAGCAGATTCCTGGAATCACCAGGGTCAGAGCTGGCAGCAGCTTCCTTTCTGAGGCTGAGCTCCTCTGCCCTACCTTATCCCCTCCTCCCCTACATTTTCTGTGCCTTCTTCACATCACTGACCTTGAGGTCTTCTGCCTCCTCTGCATCTCTAACTCCTCCATCTGCCCCAGTGACCTCATTCTTTCCTGCTACCATCTCCTCCCTCATCGACCTGGCTCCTTCCCCTCTTCATCCTCAAAAAAATAACCCTTAACCTCATCTAACTACTGCTCCAGTTTTCCCCACCTCTTTCATTGCATGGGATTTCCTGTCTCCTGCTCAGTCAAGTCAATCAATGTAATCCTTTGCAAAATCCTGCCTGCAAGCTTCCTCAGAACTTCCTCTTCAGCTCTGTAAATGTGTCGTATTTTCAGCCCCTTCTCACTTTACGTAGAGGAAAGTTTGTGAATCAGAAACCCCATCTTGGAATATCTAGACAAGTAACAGAAGGAAACAAATTAATTTAATTTTGTGTAAATAAATATATCATGTAAGTCATGAAACACAAGTCTGCTTGAATATTAAGTTTCATTATTACACTTACATAAATAAAGCCCCGTGCAAATATCTTACCCAATGTCATAATGGGTCATTTTACTAAAAAAAATTACAACATAGAAACAATAAAATAATTGTTATTATTAGACTTTTGTTTTGCATTGAAAGCTGGGATTCAACCTCTCCGTTTTGTATAAAAATTTAAGCATGTACTCCCCAAAATTACAGCACTTACTCTTTGGGTAAAGAATACATTTTCTGAGCCTTTACAAGCAAATCAATTAGTTAGAATTAAAATGAATTAAAAACTGGGTCCATTAAGAAATGCAGCTTCTGTATCAGTCTGTGTCTCAAAGAATCTTAAAAGTAGGGCGACCAGATAGCAAATGTGAAAAATCGGGATGGGGGTGGGGGGTAGTAGGTGCCTATATAAGCAAAAGCACCAAATATCGGGACTGACCCTATAAAATCGGGACATCTGGTCACCCTACTTAAAAGTGGGTGACAGACATGTCCAATTTTCCATATACAGTACTGTCATCAAAAGTAACTGAAGTCTTGTACACAGCTTTTACAAAATAATTTCTTCAAACAAAGCCTAAATTATTAACAATTGTATCTAATCGCTGTGGATATATAGGCTACAGAGAGGCTCAGATCAACAGCTCAGGCAACTCCTAAGGAGAACCATTGTGACCTCAGGGGGAAAAAAAATCAGCCAATCACCAGTCTTCCGCCGCAGCTAATTTGTATGCAACAATTCTATTGGTTGTAATGAATCAGAGGTAGGAAGAGAGACTGGGTGGACAACGGTTGCAAGAGTTCTCACTGGTAGATCGTGTGGTCCAGCTGTCAGTGCCCTTTAAATCTTCCCTGGCTCTCCCTCCCCCACCACCGGCACTACTGCCTTGCCTCCACTGCACACTGAGGCAGCACAGTGGGCTGGTCTGTTTATGCTGCATTGGAGCTCCCGGGGACTGTGCCCCTTGTAGTGACTTCTGTAGAGGAATTTCCTAGGGTGAGGTGGAGGAGTTATAACAACAGGGAATAATGAGGAAAATGAAATGTAAAGAGATTCTCAGGAGCACACGGTTTGGACACAGACATCCCTTCAGGGAAGATTTATTAAACGGGATACTCGATAGCCTAGTAAAGAGGAGAGAATAGAAGTTGACAAAGTACAGGCAGGAACTGAAGAGAAACAGTCAAACGAAAAAGAGTTCCATTCACAATTACATCACATGAAGGCAGACAATTAAATATTGACAAATTTTATGAAAGTGCTTCTATACAAAATGCTAGAAGTCTAAATACTAAGATGGTGAACTTGAGTGCCTGGTATTAAATGAGGATATTGATATAATAGGCATCACGGAAAGTTGGTGAAAAGAGGATAATCAATGGGACACAGTATAAAATAAATAGGAAGGACAGAATAGGTCATGCTGGTGGGGGAGTGGCACTATATGCGAAAGAAGCGTGAAGTCAAGTACAGTAAAAATTGTAAGTCACTCGAACAGTACCATAGAATCTTTAGGGATAGAAATTCCGTGCTTGAACAATAAGAGTAGAGCAGTAGGAATATACCATCGACCATCTGACCAGGATGGTGATGGTGACTGTGAAATGCTCAGGGAGATTAGAGAGACTACAAAAAAACAGAAAGCCCAATAAATAATGGGAGATTTCAACTATCTCCATATTGACTGGGAACATGTCACCTCAAGATGGGAGGCAGAGATAAAATTCCTAGACACTATTAGTGACTGTTTCTTGGAGCAACTAGGCTTGGAACCGACAAGGGAAGAGGCCATTCTTGATTTAGTCCTACGTGAAGCACAGGATGTTGTCCAAGAGGTGAATATAGCTGAACTGCTTGGTAATAATGACCATAATACAATTACATTTTAAATTTTTGTGTGGGAGAAAATACCAAAGAAACTCACCACAATAGCATTTAACTTTAAAAATGGGGATTACACAAAAAACGAGGAAGCAAGTTAAACTGAAATTAAAAAGAAGTCAAAAGGGTGAAATGCCTGCAAACTGCATGGAAACTATTTTAAAACACTATGGGTATGTCTATACTACCTGCCGGATCGGCGGGTAGTGTTCGATGTATCGGGGATCGATTTATCATGTCTCGTCTGGATGCGATAAATCGATCCGCGAATCAACACCCGTACTCCACCTCGGCAGGAGGAGTAAGCGGAGTCAACGGGGGAGCCGCGGCAGTCGACTCGCCGTCGTGAGGACGGCCAGGTAAGTCAAACTAAGTTACTTTGACTTCAGCTACGCGAATAGCGTAGCTGAAGTTGCATATCTTAGTTCGAAACCCCCCCCCCCCCCCCCCCCCCCCCCCCCCCCCCCCCNAGCCCAGGCCTATAAGAGAGGCACAAACTAAATGTATACCCCTAAATAAAAACAACAGTAAAAGGACCAAATAAATGGTCACCATCGCTAAACAGCAGAGTAAAAGAAGTGGTTAGAGGCAAAAAGGCATCCTTTAAAAATTGGAAGTCAAATCCTACTGAGGAAAATAGAAAGGCGCATAAACTCTGGCAAGTCAAATGTAAAAATATAAGGAGGTAGTTCAAAAAAAGAATTTGAAGAGCACCTAGCAAGAGACACAGAAACTAAACAGTAAATATTTTTTAAGTACATCAGAAGTAGGAAGCCTGCCCAACAATCAGTGGAGCCACTGGACAATCAAGATACTAAAGGAGCACTCAAAGAAGACAAGGCTGTTGCGGAGAAGCTACATGAATTCTGTGCATCAGTCTTCACTGCTGAGAATGTGAGGGAGATTCCCACACTGAGCCATTATTTTTAGGTGACAAATCTGAGGAACTGTCCCAGATTGAGGTGTCAGTAGAGGTGCTTTTGGAACAAATTGATCAATTTAACAGCAATAAGTCACCAAGACCAGATGGGATTCACCCAAGAGTTCTGAAGGAACTCAAATATGAAATTGCAAAACTACTAATTGGGATACTTAACCTATTGCTTAAATTAGCCTCTGTACCAGATGGCTGGAGGGTAAGCTAATGTAATGTCTATTTTTTTTAAAAGAGGCTCCAAAGGCGATACTGGAAATTACGGGCTGGTAGGTCTAACTTCAGTACCAGGCAAATAGGTTGAAACTATAGTTAAGAACACAATTTGTTGGGGAAGTCAACACGTCTTTTGTAAAGGGAAATCATGCCTTACCAGTCTAGTAGAATTCTCTGAGGGCCTCAACAAGCATGTGGACAAGAGTGATCCAGTGGATATAGTGCACTTAGATTTTCAGAAAACCTTTGACAAGGTCTCACACCAAAGGCTCTTAAGCAAAGTAGGCAGTCATGGGCTAAGAGGGAAGGTCCTTTTGTGGATCAGTTACTGGTTAAAAGATAGGAAACAAAGGGTAGGAATAAACTATCAGTTTTCACAATAGAAAGAGGTAAATAATGGTCCCCCAAGGATCTGTACTGGACCTGTGCTGTTAAACATATTATCAAATGATTTACGAAAGGGGGTAAACAGTGAGGTGGCAAAGTTTGCAGATGATACAAAACTAGTCAAGATAGTTAAGTCCAAAGCTGACTGTGAAGAGCTACAAAGGGATCTCACAAAACTGGGTGACTAGGCAACAAAATGGCAGATGAAATTCAATGTTGAGAAATGCAAAGTACTGCACATTGGAAAACATAATCCCAACTATACATATAAAATGATGGGGGTCTAAATTAGCTGTTACCACTCAAGAAAGAGATCTTGGAGTCATTGTGGATAGTTCTCTGAAAACATCCACTCAACGCGGCAGTCAAAAATGCGAACAGAATGTTAGGAACCATTAAGAAAGAGAGAGATAAGACGACAGAAAATATCATAACGTCACTATATAAATTCATGGTACGCCCACACCTTGAATATTATGTGCAGTTCTGGTCATCCCATCTCAGAAAATAATATTAGAATTGGAAAAGTTACAGAGAAGGGCAATAAAAATGATTAGGGGTATGGAGAGATTAAAAAGACAGACTGTTCATCTTAGAAAAGAGATGACGAAGGGGGGATATGGTAGAGGTCTATACAATCAGGAAGAGAATGGAGAAAGTGAATGGCAAAGTGTTATTTACCCCTTCATGTAACACACGAACAAGGGGTCACCCAATGACATTAATAGGCAGCAGGTTTAAAACAAACATAAGAATTAGATAAGTTCATGGAGGACAGGTCCATCAGTGGCTATTAACCAAGATGGTCAAGGATGCAACCCCATGCTCTGTGTCTCCCTAAACCTCTGACTTCCAGAAGCTGAGTGTACGACAGGAGATGGATCACTTGATAATTGCCCTGTTCTGTCCATTCCCTCTGAAACATCTGGCATTGGCTACTATCGGAAGACAGGACACAGGGCTAGATGGATCTTTAATCTGACCCAGCATAGCCATTCGGATGTTCTCCTGTATTGCCATGAGAAAACATGCCTTGCTAGCTAACGAGAGCAAAGGTGTCTGCTATAAGTCACTCTGCCGTGGACAGTTTGCTGCTGCGCTATTTCAATAAGCTCACACCATGCAGCTGACAAAGCCCTGCACCTGCTGGGATGCAGAAAACACTATTGGGATCCTAGCTGGCCTCCGCATGGGCCCCGTGTCGTTAAAGTGTCCTCGCAGATGGGCTGGAGGGATTGAAGAAATGGGAAAATAAATAGAAATAACCGGTTTGTAATGGATGTGACGCTTCCCTTTCCCACTGCTGCATCACCTCCCTCCTGGGAGGGGGTCCCTCAGATCCTGTGCCTCCTGACACGGGCTGCACGGGAAAGGGGTGGCTGAGGTGGGGGTTAGTCTGAGAAACACCACGATCTTTCATGAGTAACTTAGTTCTGAGGAGCCCGCTCCCCTGCGTGTGCTGAGTCACAGCCCCCTGACTTTGTGAGGCTTAATGGTAGGTAGATGTCTTCCCCCCTTGTCTGTGTGTGCTGTACTGAAGTGAGAGGGATTGTGCCTCTGCCAGAGGTTTTTGTGGAGGAAGATATTCTCTCCATGGTTGGAGAGGAATTTCCTGGGGTGGTGCTGAACAACAGGGAATAACGAGGAAAAGGAAATGGAAAGAGATTCCCAGGGGAAGTGGCTGGAGGTTGTTCCCTAGCAGACTGCGGAATAGTCTCCCACAGAAAGATGTTGATAAACTGGAGAGGGGTCAGAGAAGAGCCACGAGAATGAAAACCTGCCTTGCAGTGATAAGCTAAATAGACTGAGCTCTTTGAGTCTAACAAAGAGAAGGTTAAGGGGGGACTTGATTACAATCTCTAAGTACCTACATGGGGAACAAATATTTAATAATGGGCTCTTCTATCCAGCAGAGAAAGGTCCAACAGTATCCAATGGCTGGAAGTTGAAGCTAGACAATTCAGACTGGAAATAAGGCATGAAGTTTTAATGGTTGAGAGTAATTAACCATTGGAACAATTTACCAAGGTATGGTGGGTTCTCCATCACTGATGATTTTTAAATCACGTTGAGCTGTTTTTCTAAAGCTCTGCTCCGGGAATTATTGTGGGGCAGGTCTCTGGCCTGTGCTCCCCAGGAGGTCAGACTAGATTATCGCAATGGTCCCTTCCAGCCTTGGGATTGATGAATGTGGGATCGGGGCAGACATTTGTGGCGGGCCAGTCCCTCCCTGCTGACTGGAAGTTCATCTCCTGTGCAACGGAAACCGTGCAATCAGGCCACAAGGCTTTGGTGAACTCACAAATTGAAATATTTACTGCCAGGTCCAATTACATGCTCTCAGGCAACTTGAACACACCTTTCCTCAAGTCCTGAGCTCTGCTCTGTAGTGACACCACAAAGGGGAAGCAAACGAAAATCTAATGGCATTAAAAATCAGGTTAGGCTAATCTGGGTCCTCAAAACTCTCAAATGCCTTAATCACAATCAGATTGTTTTTTCTTGGTGTCCCTCCGGGTCAGAGTTAAATTTCGGCTGAAGGGGAAACCAAGCCAAACCCCTCCCAGGCAGAAGAACTGTCCCTACCTTCTTAGTAGAGTCTTCCTAGAGATCCCCAGCTCCCTGCTTCTCTGTGGGGAGAAGCCAGCCTCACTGCTTTGTTCCTGTTGTATCCTTCCAACCAAGCGCATCCCCTAAGTCCCCCTGGTTGCTTTGAAAGTAACTCCAGCCTCTAGCCATGACATCATAGTGTGCTAGCTATGAGGTGGAGGCTGGATTTGGCAGCCTCCTGCTAAGATCCCTGAAAAGGTCAGTGCCAAGGTTAAGGTCAACGTGGCCAAAAGTGGCCAATGGCTTTGGGTGCCCAAGCCTTGAGACTTCATGCCTGATTTCCAGACGTGCTGAGCACTAGCAGTTCTCTTGGATTCACTTGGGGTCGAGAATGCTCAGCTGTTCTGAAAATCAAGCCCCAGCTGTGCCCAGTTGGGAACTAGAAAACATGATGGGCTGATACTGAAGCAAAGAAATGACGAACCATGGAAGTGGACATAGGACGTAATGTCATAGAATCATAGAATATCAGGGTTGGAAGGGACCTCAGGAGGTATCTAGTCCAACCCCCTGCTCAAAGCAGGACCTAATCCCAACTAAATCATCACAGCCAGGGCTTTGTCAAGCCTGACCTTAAAAACCTCTAAGGAAGGAGATTCCACCACCTCCCTAGGTAACCCATTCCAGTGCTTCACCACCCTCCTAGTGAAAAAGTTTTTCCTAATATCCAATCTAAACCTCCCCCACTGCAACTTGAGACCATTACTCCTTGTTCTGTCATCTGGTACCACTGTGAACAGTCTAGATCCATCCTCTTTGGAACCCCCTTTCAGGTAGTTGAAAGCAGCTATCAAATCCCCCCTCATTCTTCTCTTCTGCAGACTAAACAATCCCAGTTCCCTCAGCCTCTCCTCATAACTCATGTGCTCCAGCCCCCTAATCATTTTTGTTGCCCTCCGCTGGACTCTTTCCAATTTTTCCACATCCTTCTTGTAGTGTGGGGCCCAAAACTGGACACAGTACTCCAGGTGAGGCCTCACCAATGTCGAATAGAGGGGAACGATCACGTCCCTCGATCTGCTGGCAATGCCCCTACTTATACAGCCCAAAATGCCGTTAGCCTTCTTGGCAACAAGGGCACACTGTTGACTCATATCCAGCTTCTCGTCCACCGTAACCCCTAGGTCCTTTTCTGCAGAACTGCTGCCTAGCCACTCGGTCCCTAGTCTGTAACAGTGCATGGGATTCTTCCGTCCTAAGTGCAGGACTCTGCACTTGTCCTTGTTGAACCTCATCAGGTTTCTTTTGGCCCAATCCTCTAATTTGTCTAGGTCCCTCTGTATCCTATCCCTACCCTCCAGCGTATCTACCACTCCTCCCAGTTTAGTGTCATCTGCAAATTTGCTGAGAGTGCAGTCCACGCCATCCTCCAGATCATTAATGAAGATATTGAACAAAACCGGCCCCAGGACCGGAATATCCCTAGAAGTACAGGGCTGGAAACGCCTTTGCAGCTTCCTACATGGCCTCCTGCTTGTGTGGCTCACGGCCAGGATCACACGATCTCCTGTCCCAGACCCGCACTAACATGGATACTTGGATTCTGTTAAAGTAACCTGGGTATTTCCTGGCTTTACAGGCTTTGTGTTTGGAAAATTGTAACATTCCTGTCCTGTCCTTTGCTCCAAGGTACTGACAGGTTCTCTCACTTTAGCCACATCTTAACGTACCTTTGCTTTGGGCATTCCATCGGTTTGTTTTTTTTCAAATCAGTATTTCATCACCGAACACTAAGCAAGTATTGCGACGAGAATCTTACCGGGCGATATTTCTAATGACCTGAAGCCATGATATGAAACGTATATTTTCAGCCTTTCTTCCTAGAGTCACTGGTCCATTCCTGCTGCTTTGCCCTACTGTGGAGCAGCACAAAGCAGACAGAGCGACTGGGCCAACGGAACTAGGTGTGCAGCCACCACGCAAAATAGCTGAGGCCACGTCTACACTGGAACCAGAGAGACCCACAGCACGGCCGTGGCTGGCCAGCTCAGCTGACTTGGGCTCGGGCTGGGCGGCTAAAAATTGCAGTGTGGACATTCGGGCTCAGGCTGAAGCCAGGAGTGGCGGAAGCACCCTAAAAATGGGGTGGCCACAGGCACCCAAACCGTGGCCCTGCCCCATCAAGGCACCACTCCCGCGCTGTCCCTTCCCCCCCAAGACCCTGCCCTCGCACTGCTTCTTCCCCCGAGGCCCTGCTCCCGCACCACCTCTTCCCCCCAAGACCCTGCCCACTGCTCGCTCCTCTCCGCCCCTTCCCCCCGTTGCTCGCCCTTATGGCCAGTAAAAAGTGGAGGAGCCATGGCCCCCTGGCCCTCCCTATTCCGGAGCCTGAACATCGACACAGCAATTTTACAGCAGCCCAAGCCCAGTGAGCCCAAGTCAGCTGAGCTGGGCCAGCCACGGGGGTTTAAAAGCAGAGTAGACATACCCCAAGTGCATCCCCCAGCTCCCCTATTCTCCTACCCTCCAAACTCCCGCTGCCTCTTGCATCTCCCTGCCTTCCCTTCGCACCTCCCTCCCCCACTTCCCGGAGCTGCAATACTAACGACTGGGACACTGAACGAGGCACCCTCCGCTCCTGCCCAGAGTCCAAACCAAGGACTGGAGCAGTGGGTCTTCCCTAGAGTGATACCTAACACCATTCAGGAATGCAGCTGGTCCTCTACTCTCCAGTCACTCTCCCTTGGTGCAGCGAAAACAAAGGAGAGACGGGTCACCCACTCAGACTCGGACAAGGTTTCTTTGGGAAGACTCTTCCAACTGCAGAAGATGATAGCTCAGTGGTTTGAGCATTGGCCTGCTAAACCCAGGGTTGTGAGTTCAATCCTTGAGGGGGCCACTTAGGGATCTGGGGCAAAATCAGTACTTGGTCCTGCTAGTGAAGGCAGGGGCCTGGACTCGATGACCTTTCGGGGTCCCTTCCAGCTCTATGAGATAGGTATATCTCCATATATATATATGTGCAGATAACCTTGGGAGGTAAGGTCCCAACATGGGCATTACTAGACTCCGGGGCTGAGGTTTGATTAATGGACTCTTCCAAGAACTTAGCCAAACTGGCTATCCCGGTGCGATTGAGTTGGGAGAGTGCTATAACCCGGTTTAACTGTTGTTAGACTTTTGGGATAGGCCTGGTTTACCCTAGACTTTGCAGGAACTAAGAGCAAACATCCCCTACATATCTACGAAAAACAAAGCAAAGGATTATTGGCATGGATTTAATCCTTAGATTTGGTGGAGCGACAGCTGCCAAGCAACCCTCTGGTCATATGTTTCAGATCCTCTTCCTTATGCTGGAATCGAATTACATTCCCCAGAGCAGGGAAAGCGAAATGGGAATCCAGCCTGTTGAAAGATGTTCTGGGACAACGTCAGCAACCGTTCTCAATGCTGAGCTATCTGCCCGAGAAACAAATCCAGGCCCCACGGAGAGTCATTCTTCTCAGAGGACGGGACTGCCTGACACAAACCAGTTAAGTAAGGATGATGAGATGGGTGAGCCTGTTCTAACAGATATTCCTCAGGAAGAGAACAAGGCCAAGACTGACAGGACCATAGACTCCAGCGTCGTACCACCGGAGGCACCCCAACCAGAAAATCGCCTCTCGACACAGAAAACAGCATCCTCCTTCCCTCAAAGCCAGATAGGAACTACACACTCCATCGAGAGCAATAGCAGCACTGAACCTCCAGGCTCTCCAGCGCTACAAGCATGAGGATAACGATGAGTAACACCTTGACAAATGCTACACCCACACGCCTCTCCTTGGAGAGGTTACTTAGAGATCTTACTAGAAGGGGATGAGCATACACAGTATGTCTTTCTCCCTTCCTGTCCGATCCAGATACACACTCACTACACACCCCCATACTGGGGAGAAAGGCACCTGATCCCCTCAGAAGGGATGACACCTGGGGAAAAACACTTGGTGCACCCTCACTGAGACAACCAGAACTAATAGTCGCTTAAGGAGATAGGGTTGGAGAGGTGTCACGGGTTGTGGGGGAGTCAGGCCTCTGCACCCCCCACTTCCTGCAATTCACCGTGACTCTCAGCCAGCCAGTAAAACAGAAGGTTTATTAGACGACAGGAACACAGTCCAAAACAGAGCTTGTAGGTACAACCAGGACCCTTCCACCAGGTCCCTCTGGGGGGCAAGGATCTTAGACCCCAGACTTGGGGTTCCCTGCCTCGTCCCAGCCAGCCCAAAACTGAAACCAAAAAACCCCTCCCGCAGGCTCTCTCCCTTTGTCCAGCTTCCCGGGCAAAGGTGTCGACTCCCCACCCCCTTCCTGACTCAGGTTACAGGCTCAGGTACCGTCCCTCACCTAAAGTCATTCATCCTTTGCTCTCCTATCCCCCATGCAGACAGCCCCCAGTAAAACTAAACGACATTCCCAGGTCAATCCACCCTGCTCCCTACTGCATCACAAGAGGATAGGAAAGAACCATATCCTGAATTCCAAGAACAAACCCAACTCCAAGTGGAGTGCACGCCTACCCAAGGACATGTCAGATCTAGCCCAGATATTCCAATAATTTCACAATCTTTCCATGTGGCTGCACTACACTGCACATTGTAGAGGTTCTCACACATAAGGGTTGACCATCAGTCCATGTGAGACAATACCGCATACCCCTACCTGTCCATGATCTATGGCTTGTGGACCCTAGAAGTGGTACCCCAAGACCAGGACAAGCTGGTCTTCTCCTTAGGAGAAGACAATACACTTGGAACCAGCTGCCCTTTGGCTTCGCCAGTTCCTCACGTGAGTTTAACATATTCCTACACAGTAGTCCAAGCAACACTGAAGAAAGCCACCCTGGACATTTCAGTCCTTGCCAACTACTGCCCAGTGTCAAACCTCCCATTCCTGAGCAAGCTCAGACAGAAGCTTGCCAACGGCCACCTACGAGCTCATTGAACTGAAGCCAACGTTCTAGACCCAGCACAACCTGGATTCAGGCCAGGGCATGGAACCGAAACCACCTTAGTGGTGGTGATGGATGATCTCCTCCTCTCAATGGAGAGAGGATAGCCTCCATTCTTATTCTCCTGGACTTGTCTGCATCACTCGACAATGTTGTCGATACTGCTGTCTTGCCTGAGAGAGGTGGTAGGGATCCAGGTTAATGTGCTAAAATGGTTTGAGTCCTTCCTGGAGGGGGACACCCAATGAGTACTGATGGGAAACCGCACCTCCACCACGAGGTTCAATTCTCTCTCACGCCCTTTTCAACATCAACATGCAGCTGTATGCAGATGATACATGGCTTTACCTGTCCTTCACCACATACGACCTCCACCAAGATGGCCCGGTCCTTGGAGGTGTTAAGTTCAAAGATGAAGGACAGCTGGCTGAAGCCGATGCTGAGCAAGACAGAGGTGATGATGGTGGGGAGAGGAAAGTATTTTGAAGAACTGACTGTCTCCATTGGTTGAAGATGCACATCCGGAATTGGTCAATTCAGTCTGTAGCTAAGAGTGCTTTTGGATTCCTTGCCAAGGCAGAGCTCCCATGCAGCTGCAAGTAACTTTTTCTACCACCTCTGGTTGGCTAGAAGACTCTGTCCCATCCTGGTGGACAAAGACCTGGCCTCAATTATTCACGCCTTCATCACCTCTTGGCTGGGCTACAGCCACGTGATCTACCTGAGCATGAAGCCTTCAGCACTCAGGCAACTCCAATGGGCGCAGAATGCTGCAGCACGTCTCCTCAGCTACAGACTACTGCGAACACGTCACACCTGTCCTCTGCTCTCCACACTGGCTTCCCATAGAATAGCGAGTCAAATACAAGGTCTCAGTCTTTATCTTCCAAAGTGCTCCCTGGCCTGGGCCCAGGGTACCTAGAAGACCATCGAATGCTCTGGGATGAAGACTGTGGTCGACAGCTCTGCCCTTCTGGCACAACAGAACTCTCAGCAAGAGGAGTAAAGCTTGTCTGTGCAGGGGACAGAACCGTCTCCGGGGTGGTCCGAGACTGTGGAATGAACTCCCCCCAAGAACTAAGGGCCAGCACAAACCTCACCACTGTCTGCTCCAAGTGCAAGGCACATTTATTTGACCTGCCGTCTCTAATGTAAGTACAGAGCAGGTGTATAACAAAATATCCACACACTACCAAAAACAAGTCACTCCACTGCACTTGCTTCTCCCCCTGGGCAGGGGACGGGAGAAGAGACAACCTGTGATGGACGTTACTTAACGCACGTGAAGGTGTTCAGATACTCCAGTGATGAGCACAGTATAAGCACCTATAGCAAATAGAATAATATTAATTTTGTCCTGTCCCCAAAAAAAGAGATTGATCGAGGACCCATGGTCTGGTCACTGGACACATTTCACAGCCTTTTTTGCATTCCCTTTCATTTCATCATTGCCTTGTTTTTGCCATAAACCATCTGCTTTTAAGACAAGCGACATTTGATTGGGGATACTATTTCCTGGGGACATCGCTAACACGTTCCTCAGGGAGAACCTCAACTCTGTCCTCAAGAAAAGCAGGCTCATTCGGGGCGGGGTAACAGCTTAGCCAAGCTGTTGGAGAGAAATGACGTCTGCAGTTCTCCTCCCCAGACAGCACTGTAAGGAGTTTGCAAGTAACTCATCTTTTCCCAAGTGCCACCCAGCTTCTGTCACAGTAGCAGGTCATTCATTATGAGACAAGTTAGTTTCGATATTTAGCACGTGCCCATGATTCGGTTCCACAGCAGGCACTGAAGATTTTTTAAGCGACATGTGACCACCTAGATGCTGTGTGTATACACACTCACTAATCTTCACCAACTGGTGCAAGAACAGGTTGGACAAACACCTGTCAGGGATGGTCTAGGTTTTCACTCAGGAGTAGTCAACTGCTCATTAGAATTAATCAAAGAGGATACATTTTTCACAAATATGTTGCAAAAATCATGACTTGACATTTTTCAGCCAGCCCTGCAATTTATACACCAGTAGCCACTACTACGAGCAGCTTTGCCTGTTTGAACTTGCAGACGCTGCCCTCTACAGGACTGAAGGTGTTCAGACCCTCATGGGCTCTGCCAGCCGTTTTACTCGCTTAATGTATCCTCTGTTGGCGATGGCTGGTAACGGAAAGCGAGAGAAGGAGAAAGGAAAAAAGAGGGAAGCTCAAGACACAACCCCGTATGGATTTTAATTGTACTTCGAAACTGAACCCAAGTTATGTAAGCCCCAAAAATCAAGAGAAACATGCACGGACTTTTTTTTCTAAAACAAAAACAACAACAAAAAACACTTTACCATTGAATGACTGAATCTCCATTAGGAATGTAATAAAAATCTAACAAAACCAAAAACGTCAGGTAGGGGCCAGCATCCAGCACCTAGACTTAAGAACACCTCCTCCCTTACTGAATATACCATCTGCACTGAGTGACCCAATTCCAGCTCATCCTTCTGAGCAGGCAATAGCTCGGGCCTACCACCGCGTTCAGAAATAGGGGCAGGCTGTCCTGTGCTGTTTGCCTGCCTGGGCCTGGCCATTTGAAAAGCCAGTACAACTCTCTTTAGCACTGGGAAGTGTTCACAACCACTTCTCCTATAAAGCTTCTCATTAATAGTAACGCCACCATGCTGCTCTTCCCGCAGTAGATCTCAAGGCACTTTACAGAGGAGGCCAGTATCCCCATTTTACAGATAGAGGAACTGAGGCACAGAGAAAGGAACGATTGGCCGAGGAGCAGAGCTGGGACCAGAACCCGGGTCTCCCAAGACCTAATGCTTTCTACCAGTAATGCCGCAGGCTAATTTGCACAAGACAGCATTTCTTTGCCTGCCCTGCTCGGTGATGAAATCCATCCCCTGGTGACCTGGTGCTTTGTGCCTCGAAAGGGCCTCATTTGTCAGCTGATATTTAGCTGGGCAGGCTGGGAGTGTCTCCTCTCAGGACTGTACGTACTGCCCAGCAGAGCCACTTCCACACCGAACAACCCCAGCCAGCACAGCAAGCGCGTTCAGGGAGCAGGGGGTAACACCTGGTCACCGCACCATTGCCACTCCTTCATATTGAACCTGCCTGACCGTCCGCTCTTGTGCCACTGGACGTCTCGACATGCCCATGTTCCCGGGGGCAGCAGCTGCAGTGCCAGCTGGTGCCTACAGGTATCCGACGTTGCCGTTGTGGGCAAAGGGTCCCACAGCAAAGGCCTTCTGTGCAGCGTCACAGGCAACGCTGCTCACTGGTGAGGACAAGAGGAACACACTCAGCTACTGTTCCAGGAGGGATGAGCGGCCGGGGGTGAAGAGCAGTGTTTTAAGTCTCCCTTTTTCTGGTGTGAAACGTCTTTTCCAGACCACACAGCCAGACACTCAGTTCCGAGGAGAGGTGAACACAGCCGGGGGGCTAAGCCGGCCCCATTGGTGATGCCCAGATACAAAGGGGCACAGAAGGGGGCCGGTTTCCATGCAAACTGGATAATAAGGTCCCTTGATCTGTTGCCTCTCATGCAGCCACCACATTGGGGTCCCTGTTCCCCTAGCCGAGGTGCTGGGACAGATGGTGGGTAACGTGAGCTACCGACGGATACGGCGCTTGGTACCTTACCAATGTGATACCTTCACCTGGACTTCCACGGACAGGGAACTCACAGAGAGACGTCTCATTTCACATGCAATCAGAATAACAAAAGGGAGGGAAAGATTCGGGTTGGGGAGGGGGGAAGGCACCTTCTGCCCTGAGTCTTGAAGGGGATGGGTGCTGCTGCGTTGCCTGTGCCCAGGGAAGGTGCCGACAGCCCCTGCAGGCTCTCCCTCAGGGTCACCCTCCCCACCCAGGCAGCCTGGGTTTCAGCGCTGCTGGGACTGCTGCTGCTTGAGTCTTCAACTGTCTGACCCCAGACTTCGTTCCTCTCAGGGACCCCCATGTAGAGCCATGTTTCAGTGCAGAACCGCAGAGTTGGGCCCCTGTCAGTTGGAAAGTTGGCACCACTTGTCTCCCCGCGCACCCCTCTTGGGTAAGCTCAGACCTTCCACACGCCAGAGCCCGGGTGGGCCGAGGATGGGACGGGGCCCCCTACCAGGCCCAGAGGTTAAGTGGCCATGGTGGAAGGAGATGGTCTGAGACCCCCGACTACGGCAAGACCTGGTGGCTTTAACACGCTACAGAGGGCTTCTGCTGTCAGTCCGGAGAGGGAAGGTAGGCGACAGCCCACTTGTGACTCTGCCTCATCTCACTAGTGTGCGAAGACAGCAGCAGTCAGCGCCTGGCTCAGTGCGAAAGCCGGGTGGAGACTGAAAGACAAGACATTGCCTTGCCCCCACTGCAGGTAGGGCAGGCTCCTCTCCTGGCCCCAGGTCCATCACAAGCAGCCTTTGGCTGGTTATCACCTTTTGATAGTTTCAGTCCCTCTCCTGAAAAACATTTCAGCTGGGCATCAAGAGACAAAGAGTCTATGGGGAAGGATGTTCCCTGCTGGGTTCTTGTCACCTGTTGAGCTTCCTTTGTTTCCCTTCCTGCTTGAGGACTCTGTTTACTGCTTAAATGCAAATTGAGCAGAACACACCTTCCTTTGTTTAGGACAGACCTGTTTGCCAACCTCCATCTGGGCAGGGCTGTGGGGTTGGAACATGAATTTATAACACCGGGCAGGGGAAATCTTACAACTTCACATACAACAGTGCCACGCTTGTTTTACCAAGACGATACTGACCAGCCAATGGTGAGTTTTCAAATGATGCCTCACACGACATGCCTGGTACAAGAATTACAGTCGTGTGTAGGGTGAGAACACGGGTACATTCCCTCACAGGCAGCAACATCTCCATCACTTTCAGCTGAATCTGAAACGGGGCATCAGCTTTCCTGTCTCAGCTCCTCCTGTGGGACACACGTGCTGGTACCAGGTAAAAGCTGCTTCTCATGAGCTAGTGGCTGGTAAATCTTGGAGAGGCATTTCCCACAGGCCTGGAAAGAATTCGTTTCTATCTCCCCAGTTGCTTCTAGATGAGCGCATATGGCAAATGAGCAAGCGATTCTAGGAGACAGAGAACATCAGTATTTTCATCTTCAGCTATTCCGGACGGTGCACAAGGGCTGACCAGTTAATATGGCGTCCCTCGTGGTTCATTAACTCCAATGAAGTGTTGACTACAGGGCTGCCCGGGGCGAAGCGGGGGAGCGGACATACTCACCGGGCGGCGCTCTGCGTCTTCAGCAGCACTGAAGGACCCGCCGCCGAAATGCCGCCGAAGACCCAGACCACCGCCGGGTAAGTAAAAAGGCGCCTCTAGCCAGGAAAGGGATTCTCAGCCAAGGCTCGCGGGGCCCGGGGCAAATTGCCCCACTTTCCCCCCCCTCTGGGCGGCCCTGGTTGACTTTTGCTTTCAATTACAGTGACGTGTTAATAGGTCATTGTTTGCCAGCAAATGACGTCAGAGCTGATGACCAAGGCCATGTCTACACTACAGAGTTTTGTCGACAAAAGTTACGCCGTTTTCATTAAACCGCTGTTGCGCGTCCACACGACACTCCTTGGGTTGGCAGAGTGCGTCCACACTAGCAGCTCTCGCATCGACACAGAGAGCAGTGCATTGTGGGTAGCTATCCCACTGTGCAGCTGGCCGCAGGGTGCTTTGGGAAGGGTTTGCAATGCCTCATGGGGCAGGTACAGTATCACAAGATGCAGGTTTCTCAATCACATTGTTCCATGGGCATCCTATTAGATTGGTCATGACTGACCAACCGGATTGCCTTCTCTGACGAGATAACTGGCTCTGTGGATATAGGGAAAGCGGTGGATGTGATATATCTTGACTTTAGCAAAGCTTTTGATACAGTCTCCCTCAATATTCTTGCCAGCAAGTTAAAAAAGTATGGATTGGATGAATGGACTCTAAGGTGGATAGAAAGCTGGCTAGATCGTCGGGCTCAACGGGTAGTGATCAACGGCTCCATGTCTAGTTGGCAGCTGGTATCAAGTGGAGTGCCCCATGGGTCGGTCCTGGGGCCGGTTTTGTTCAACATCTTCATTAATGATCTGGATGATGGGATGGATTGCAACCTCAGCAAGTTCGTGGATGACACTAAGCTGGGGGGAGAGGTAGATATGCTGGAGGGTAGGGATAGGGTCCAGAGTGACCTAGACAAATTGGAGGATTGGGCCAAAAGAAATCTGATGAGGTTCAACAAGGACAAGTGCTGAGTACTGCACTTTGGACGGAAGAATCCCATGCACTGCTACAGACTGGGGACCGACTGGCTAAGCAGCAGTTCTGCAAAAAAGGACCTGGGGATTACAGTGGACAAGAAGGTGGATATGAGTCAACAGTGTGCCCTGGTTGCCAAGAAGGCTAACGGCATTTTGGGCTGCATTAGTAGGAGCATTGCCAGCAGACCGAGGGATTATTCCCCTCTTTTCGGCACTAGTGAGGCCACATCTGTAGTATTGTATCCAGTTTTGGGCTCCCCACTACAGAAGGGATGTGGACAAATTGGAGATAATCCAGCGGAGGGCAACAAAAATGATTAGGGGGCTGGGGCACATGACTTACAAGGAGAGGCTGAGGGAACTGGGATTGTTTAGTCTGCAGAAGAGAAGAATGAGGGGGGATTTGATAGCAGCCTTCAACTACCTGAATGGGGGTTCCAAACAGGATGGAGCTTGGCTGTTCTCAGTGGTGGCAGATGGCAGAACAAGGAGCAATGGTCTCAAGTTGCAGTGGAGGAGGTCTAGGTTGGATATTAGGAAAAACTATTTCACTAGAAGGGTGATGAAGCACTGGAATGGGTTACCTGGGGAGGTGGTGGAATCTCCTTCCTTAGAGGTTTTTAAGGCCCGGCTTGACAAAGCCCTGGCTGGGATGATTTAGTTGGGGTTGGACTAGATGACCTCCTGAGGTCTCTTCCCACCCTAATTGTCTATGATTGCCAGCTGCTTTTCAACTGAAATGTGTGTGTGTGTGTGTGGGGGGGGGGGTATGGGAGTGTGTAACAGGCAGTGTGAGTGGTGGGGGAGACACAGAAACAGGGTGTGTTGGGGGGCAGTGTGTCGGCATGCTGTCTCTTTACGTTCACACAGCAGCTTGAGCAGTCTCTCCACCCCCCTCCCCAGCAGCAGCCCGCGCTGCCTGCCTGCCGGGGGAGCAGGATTCCAAATGAATGGTGCTGAGTCCCTCCGAGTTCCCCCACAGCCGCCCTGTGAGCTCTCCACGCTGAGGACTGTCAACGCTTCCGGGAGCTTTGAAAGGGGTGGGGCGAGCTGGGTTGTCACCTGGGCATTGTGGGATACTGCGGGAGGCCAGTTACGTGGACATAACAAACAGCAGCGGCTACACTGGCGCTTTGTCACTAACATTGCTGCAAAAAGCTCTCTCGCCGAGGGGGTTTTGTCGGCAGAACAGCGTAGTGTAGACAAGGCCCAAATATCTGCCACTAAGAGTTTGAATGTTGGAAGTCGAAGGGCGACAGGCAGTTGATAAACAGCAAGTCGAGTTTCCCTGCCAGCCAGCTGTCTGCGGCGTGCACGTGTCTCTTCAAAATTGCTATTTTGGCCTTGTAATTAACGAGCTGCGTCTACACAGTTACTTCTTCTGTATTTCAGAAATCGACCTCCCTGGATGCCAGGATTTGTCTGCACAATTGTTCTACTCACAAATCTGCCTCACTGGGTATTGGCTGTTCGGCTCCTGCTTGATCTGGTTTTTTTCACTGCTAAGCTCTCGGTAGTTCTCTCTCCATCAGAACACCCCGTTATCTTACGTTCTGTACAACAACTTCAGTATTTCTCAGCGTCACGAGTCCAACCCCAGCATGACCCCCCAATTCACAGGAAGAGGGAGGAGTAATGGGGGGATCTATGGCCGAGAGGGACGACAGAAGTCAGGCTGTACCTGCAGGCAGATGGAAACGCAATGGAAAATGCTGCCCATGCCAAGTGAAAGCACCAGTAAACGGGGTAGACGGGTATCGCTTGACTCTGCCTGTCGGGGATATAAGGAGTCAGGACTGCACTCCTGGGGTACCACGGAAGTGGGGAGCTGCTCCAAGCAGCCCTGAGTCTGAGCTCAATTCGACCCACGGCTAGAATACCCCCCAGCCAGCTGCAGACCTGGTTGTGGGGTGGGGCTCAGCCCCCTTTTTCCCTCCACTGGCCGTGCTGCACCCAGCACACCAGGGGAGCTGGCCCATCAGCTGCCAGCCGGACCCACGTCCCTGTCATCCTGCCCGCAGGCAGCACCCGTTCCTGATGAGTAGGGCACGATGCACACGCTGCAGCCGGCGTCAGAGGTAGCCGGCAGGATCACACCGGGTTCTCCTGTCTCCCTGGACGAGCGTCTTTCGGTTCAAGAGGAGCTAGGTCCCGATGAACCATACGGAGGGGACGCTAACAGGGAGTAGAAAGCTCTTCCAGGGCCACCACGGAGCTTCCTAGAGCCTCTGCGACACTGGCAGGGCCCCGCAGAGGGGCAGCAGCAGGCCTGCAAAGAGCCAGGGCATCAGCACATCTCTGGGAGAACCCCTCCTGCTGCCCTCTAGGCCGAGCGCCTTGTTCCCCTCCGCATAGAATCATAGAATCTCAGGGTTGGAAGGGACCTCAGGAGGTATCTAGTCCAACCCCCTGCTCACAGCAGGACCAATCCCCAACTAAATCAGCCCAGCCAGGGCTTTGTCAAGCCTGACCTTAAAAACCTCTAAGGAAGGAGATTCCACCACCTCCCTAGGTAACCCATTCCAGTGCTTCACCACCCTCCTAGTGAAATAGTGTTTCCTAATATCCAACCTAAACCTCCCCCACTGCAACTTGAGACCATTGCTCCTTGTTCTGTCATCTGCCACCACTGAGAACAGCCCAGCTCCATCCTGGGGGCCCTGGGGGATTGGGGGCCGGCTGCACGGGCCCCCACCCCAAGGGTGGGTTTGACTGGAATTCGAGCCAGCTGCGTGGGGCCGCCGAGAGCGGGTTCGGGCCCCCCAGCAAGGGTGGACCGGCTAAAAATCTTTACACGGGATTTGTATTAATTCCAACAGTGACTCGATTGCCTTCTTAATCGCAGGAGGATTTTTTGTAAAGGGTTTAACACTCTCAACTCTAGCAGACCAGCGTGTGTTTGACATGGAGTGGAGCGAACTACCAATGTTTTCTTTCAAAATTTCCCACCTCTGAGGACTGCCGCTAAATATATTATAGAGCTTGTGTACGACTCCACAAATTTTTATTACCTCAGGACAACATTCTGCCACATGAACACCGCATAGATTCAAACTGTGACAGGCACAAGGAGAAAAATAGCGAGCGGATTGATTTGTAAAATTCAAGCTTGAGCAGCCTTGTAGGATCCATGCATATGAGAGCCATTGTCGGAGCCCTGTCCATGACACTCACCTATTGGAATATTGCGTTTTTGAAGCGTCTGTAGAATTAAATCTGCGATGGCTTCCCCTGGTTTTTTATTACAGTTGACAAATTCTATAAATCTTTCTAAAACGTCGTATTCATTTGTTTGTTTGTTTGTTTACAAGAACATAACGCAAAATGAATGTGGTTTGCTCCATATGTGCCGAGTCTGGTGTCGCATCTACAATGATGGAAAAATACTTTGCAATTTCTCTTTCCTTTAAAATGCAACTAAATACATATTCGGCACAGCATGAAATAAATTCATTTTGGATTTCTGCTGACAATGTACTGGCAATCTTTTTTTCCTCAAATTGCGACTGTTTTACTCTTTTCAAATGCACTGCTAGTAAAGGGTCGTAATGGCTTATGATTTCTAACATTCCTAAGAAATTGCCATGTCTTGAATCTCCAATTAAGTGGCTACTTCCCCTAAAAGCCAATCCACGTTCTGCAAGAAACAAAACTACATCCAGAAATCGTCGTCATAAGTCTTTTCACACGTGTGTTTCACTTTGTATTTTTTTCAATAATAAACAATTAACTGTAGTATTTTTATTAAGATTATTTTGTAAATTTTGCCACTCTACATAACATGCTCGGTGATTATTACGATTTTCGTGTTGGCGATATTATTTTTGTCGAGCAAGAAGCGGAACAAGCCTCGGTGACGGTAACATCGGTATTGTGGTTCCGAAGATAGGAGAGTGCTCGAATAACGAGTTGCTGTATTACTTTCATTATTAGAGCTATTTTCTTCACTTCATCATTTTCTCTTTTTTCAATTCTTTCTACCAAGAAAGACAAAAACATATGCAACATAGTCGGGCCCTGGGCCCCCTTCTGGACCGCCGGGCCCCGGTAATTTGTACCGGCTTCCCCCCCCTCTCGTCAGCCCTGTGCGTGGGAGGCCGAACTAGTGGCTGACCAAGAAATTGGCTAATACTGTGTCAATGCCCTTGAAGGCGCCTTACAAATCCGTCTGCGGAAACGCCCTTTAGAGACGTGGCCCCGCGGCAGCAAATGAGTTGTGTCCCGGCCGCTTGCCTCCCAGCTGGTGTCATGCTGTGTGGCGGTGGGCTGGGCTGGGGGGGGGCTGAGCGTGGTCCCTGGGTTGCCGGGGGTGTGTGTGTGTGTGTTTGCGTTGCCAGGACACACCGCACCTTGGCTCTCCGGCCACTCACCATGCTTCCGATGGGCAGCGGTGGCTGGTGCGACTTTCCCCGTGCCTGGGGTGGCATGTGGCGGGGGGAGGGCTGGGACAGAAAGGGAGCACAGGGCCCCACCTGGTGTGATGGGGGCCATGGGGTGGGTGCAGGGGTGGGTTCGGACCAGAAGTATCGTGGAAGAGAGGTAGGGAATGAGCAGGGGAAATGGCGCCTGAGCTGGGCAACCAGACCACTGGCCAGATACTTCCACCCTCGCCTTTCCCCACATCAGCCAAACTAACCCCTCCCCGGCCGAGTCTCCACTCTCAGCCCGCCTGGCGCAAGGGGCAGAGGGCAGCCGCCACACGTGTGGGGGTAGAGCCGTGCCAGCGAGACAGAGAGCCGAGCCCCCCGCAGAGAACAGGGAATGCATGCAGGGCCCTGGCAGTGGGGAACACACAGGCAGGCTGGGTGCAGGAGCCCTCAGTGACGGGCAGGTGTCCAGCCCTCCGTCTGCAGGAGGCCTGGGGTTTCTCGTGGGCACAGAGCCGCCTCTCTGCCATGCAGAGCGAATGGGTCCGGGGGGTTTGGGGATGAGCCTGTGCTGCACGGTGGCTGATCATTCCCAAAGCCAGCACGGCTTCAGTTTCCTAGCGGAGGTCCAGCACCAGCATCCCTGGGAAGGGGAGCAGCCCACGCAGGTGAGTGACTCCCACTCTGTAGAAAACCCTCCCCCGTCCCCTACCTTTGGTATCCCTGTTTTAACGTTGTCTGCGGGGTCGATGTAGCCGTGGTGGGCCCAGGATCTTAGCGCGAAAGGGTGTCGGCCTGGCCGGAGTCGGAATCGCGCAGGCGTGCGCATTGCCGGGATACACGGCTGTATCCACACTAGCCTCGTTCCCAGGCAGCCACCTCGCTCAGGTACGCGCCAGCAGCCGCATTGCCCCAGCTGGAGCAGCAAGAGCCGCCCGGCTCTGGGAGTACACTTCCTGCAGGGTCTCCGCACAATCCCCGCTCCCTAGCTGCTGCCCCTCCGCAGCGGGATGCCCGGGCCCCCTGGTGGCATTAGCAAAGCTGCCCAATGCGGGAGAGTGACGGGGCAGCAGGATCGCGCGCACGCTCTACCTCCGCTCAATGCTTGAGACACACACGGAGGGAGGGGAGAATGAGGCTGCAGGGTTCCAGGGGCCCCCTGGGGTCTCTGTTCCCAGAATGACCCTGAATGCAGAGGCCCCTGTCCCTACGGGGAAGAGGTGGCCCCAAATCAGCGGCCCAGGGAGACAGAGGAGTGCAGGGGGATTGCTGGAGCGCAAGCCAAAGGGACAGGAACATCTAGAGCGAGCTGGTGTATTACATGGGCCAAGGGGCAGATTCCCGCTGAGAAGTCGTTTCTTTCCCACCCGGGCCAGGGGCGGGGCGGGGCTTCTTTGCCGTATCCTGACAAGCTCCCAGCTACCGTCCGACTGGACAGAGGCTGGCTCGGACTCTATGGCCCAGAGCACGCAGCATGGTCCAGGGCCTGGAGACGGGTTTTCTCCTCGTTCCACCACTAGCCCCCTGGAGGACCGTGGCCAAGCCCCTGCCTCTCCGTAAAACGGGGCACCTTCGTGAAGCAACAGGCCCATGTCCGGTTGCTCTGACTGACGGGCTGGCCTCTTCTGGGGGTCCCCCCCAGCCCCACAGGAGGACACGGAGGCCGGTGCTAGAAGAAAAGCTGTTTATTTCATAAACGGAAGTTGTATCTCTAGGGTTTTTCTTTTCCAGAAAGATAAAGCATAATCTGTGAACAATGACAGCTTCTGCACATATATATATATTTATACTATCTATACGGCCTTCCCGCACGACCCCCCTTCACGCCAGAGAAGGCCACAGCTCCAATGGTAAACCAGCAAAAATGCAGTTACAGACAACGCGCCCCTCCAGGCCCAAAACGCAGCCAGGCCGGGCCGGGGTGGCCGTGCCCAGCCCCCAGGCAGCTCCAGGGGGGCACTTTGGCTCCAGTTTGGACACTCAGTTTGAGAACCGTCCCCACCTCCCCTTGCTGCCGTGTGCCCTGCCAGGCCGGGCCTGCCCCCATTCTGGAAGATGCAGTGCAGCGGACGGGAGCAGCCCCGCACTGTGAAATTCTCACTCACCCAGGCTCAGAGGCAGCACGTTACTTCCAGAGGCACTGCTGGCACCAGGAGTCAGCATGTGGGATCCGCCCCCCTGCCCCTGGGCTGGGAGATGCTATTTCCGGGTGTGCCGGGCTGAGGCGGCAGAAGCCAGGCAGGTGGGAACGCTATTACTGGGGAAGGGATGGGGCACTGCACACAGCACATCCCTTCACACCCCCGACTGGGTCTGTCCACCCGCCCCAGGGGCCAGGCCTTCAAGGAAACAGCTGCTGCTCTGCTGCGATCCACTGGGGCCTGCCGTATGCCTGGAGGGTACGTGCTGGAAAAGGAGCAGAGGTAACAGGTAATCCCCTCTTGCCAGGGATGGTAAGAGCATTGTGGGACCTGGGCCCAGGGACAGTGGCCAAGCAAGTTCAACAGAGTCACAGAGCAACCAGCCCTAAAAGGAAACTTCCCTTTATTGGAAACTAACGAGCAGCCCCTGCAGGTGTTTGGGGGCCCCCGAGCATGGCTGGGGCAGAGCAGGGTGTGGTGGTGTGTGGCAGAGCTGGCTGGCAGAGGAGAGGTGGTGTCACGTTAGGCTCAGCAGCACGGGGGCCACCTCTAGTCATAAGCTTCATCCTCGTCGTCAAAGAAGAAGGAATCGCGCTCTAGATTCTCCGATTCGTCGTCATAGGAAAAGTTGTCGTCATCAAGGTCTTCATCATCATACTCCTCCTGCCACTCCGGGACGTACTCCTCATCTTCCTCCTCCTCCTCCTCTTTGGCCCCCTCGTCCGTGTCAGGGGAGTCGGACGCCCCATCGAACTTCAGCCTGCGCAGAAGCAATGAAGAGAGTGGGCGCACGCCAAGCATTTCCTGCCCGAGCCGAGCCTCAGGCAGGCGGGCAGGTCCGGGATGCAGAACTGAGCTCAGAGACGGGCCTGGCGTCCTTCCCCTCCACCCACACTCATGGGCCATCGGGGGCATTGTCTGGCTCCCCGGCCCGAGAAGCGCCGCAGTCAGAGGCTGCAGTGTCCCCTAGGAGTCGGGTGATCGGGGCCCTCTGCATCAGCACAGCGCAGGCTGCTCCCGGGACAGCCTGTCTCCTGCCAGGCCTGATGGAGCCACCAATCGCAAAGTCTGACACACCAGCTCTGGCAATGGCTAGAGCCCAGGTCTCTGGAAAGAATTCAAAACCCTGCCCTCGGAAAGTGGGGAGACCCACTCTGGTTGCCTTTCACTAAGCCCACAGATCCACCAGCGCGGCTCCCTGGGTCCCTAGGCCCATAGCAATGAGCAGACTGGAGCAGACCTGGCTGCCAGTTTCCTGTCTCTGACATCGGGGCCAGCAGCAGATGCTCCAGGGAAAAGGGGTAAAAACCTGGCAGTAGGCAGGGGTGAAAACTGGTCCCCTGCATCTGGTGATCTCCTGATCCCTACTGGCTAGAGATTGTCCAGCCCTGAGCAGGAGGTTTCCCATCCCTTCCAAACATTGTTACCATCAGCTACGATCGCTCTCCTCGTTAGCCATTCCCCTGCTGACTCCTGCTACGTTTCTGGCCTCAGACAGCCAACGGCAGTAAGTCTGCAGTGTGATCACAGCTGACAGAGGCTTTCCTTTTACCCGTTTTGAAGGATTTGAATTTCCCTTGGTCTCACGCTAGGAGACAGGGAGAACCGAAGCGCCTCATCTGCTTTCCCTGTCCCAGTCTTCACGTCATAGACTTTTACCATCTCCCCTTTGTTCACTTTAGAGACGAGACCGGTCCCGATCTTTTCAGTCTGTCTTCACAGGAGAGCTTTGCAGGCCCCTGGCCGTCCGCGTCACCCTTCTCTGCCCCCCCCTAGCTCTGCACTATCCTGGGTGAGATGGGGTGACCAGCACTACGCACAGTCTCCAGGGGAGGCCACCCCAGGGATTTCTCTAGTGGCTTTACCATCTATTGTGTGATTCGCCTTCCCATTCTTTCCGGGTTGCTCTGCTCACAGCTGCGCACTAGCTGCCTGCAGGGAGGCCTGGTCCCTCTCCCACGGCGACAGTGGAGACCCAGGAAGGTGTGGGAGCCGATCACTTCGGCATCTCACCGAGCGCAGTCGGAAATGCCAGCATCCTGCTCCTCCCCTCCCTCCCTCCCCGCCCCAGTGTCCCCCGAGAAGGAAACTCACTCTTTGTAAGGTGGGGCGGCATTAGGCACATTTGACAACTTCATCTCCCTCTGGTCGGAGCCTGGCCGGGCCTGGAAGCCGACGCGGAAATCCTGCCAGGATGGAACAGTCAGAACAAGAGATGGAGGTGGGGCACTTCGCCCCCTGCACGCCCCCACTCACACTCCGTGGCACAGCTTAGGGAACAAAGCCTGCCCCTCTCCCTCCCACCCCACCTGCCACATCCCCAGCTGGAATGGCTGGTACCTGAGTGGAGTGCTGCAGGATCGCGAGGAGCCGCTCCTGGATCCTGCGCACCAGCTCCAGGCCAGTGTTAAAATGCTCGGCTTTGAGCAGCCGAATGGAGGAGGCCAGGTCTTGGCACTGCAGCAGAGTCTCCTCTGGAACACAAGGGAGGCAGCGTTACATCCCTACTCAGGGGCCTGTCACCAGAAGCGAGAGCGGACGCCCCAAGCGAACGGGTCCCCCCCAGGCCGCTGTCACAGCGCACTCACTAGGTGCCTGCTGGTAGCAGCCTTCCTTTTGGCAGGGCTGGGGTGGAGGGAGTGATGGAGACTCCCTCTTGCTCTGCCTTGGCTTGCCAGCAGCCAGATTAGATTCCCAAGTTCCAAGGCCAGAAGGAACCACTGTGATGGAGTCTGACCTCCTGTATAGCACAGGGCACAGAACTTCCCTGCACGGGCTCCTGTTTGAGCCAGAGCAGCCCCCTTAGAAACCCAGCCAACCACGGGTTAAAGATGAACACTGATGGAGAATCCAGGACAACCCTCAGTAAATTGTCCCAGTGGTTACTTACCCTCCCTGTTAAAAATCTGTATCTGATTCCTTTGGACTGGATCCAGTCAGATAAGCTAAGCAGAACCAGGCCAGAGCAGCTCCTGGATGGGACACCTCCCACCCAATACCAGGACAGAGCTAAGGAGTCGGTGAGCAGGCTTCCCGCACTGTGCAGCCGCCCGCCCCCGGGCCGCAGCACCATCCCCTCACCCAGAAGGATCTGCAGAGCATTGGTGTGTAGCTCCAGGTTCTCCGTCTGCTGCTCCATGACATCCATCTTCTCCGTGTCTTGGTTGTAGTAGCTGTAGACAGAGGAGTAAGCCAGCACCTGGAACAGCACAGAGCTGGGTCAGCGCCCAGGGCCAGCACGGCCGGAACGGCCGGGGGCTCTAAGCTGGAAGTTCATTTCTGACTTCACCTGGCACTAACGGGAACACCCTGACCCACCAACCGCTGCAGCGCGCTGGGTGGGCTTGGGCGGTCCCAGCTCTGACCCGGGGGTAGCCATCCAACGTCAAAGTGTGGCCAGCACGTGAACTGGCACCACAGAGTGAGCAAACAGCGGTCAGGGATGGCACAAACGGCGCCAAGCAAGGCACGCGTACAGGCTCGCGGGGATGCCCAAACTAGACGTAAGCACGGTCACGAGATTCATGGACGCGCAGAGTTAAATCAAGGCAGGAACTAGCCAAGGTGAGAGTGTAAGAAAACTCAGCCTAGCAGCAGACAGGAGAGGGCAAGGGGGCTCCATAGGGTTACACAGCATCTCAGCACAAACACGTTCCCACAGGCATTCCCTGTCGCAAACGCCTCTTGCAGGTTCCACAGACGTCCACAGGAGAACCCGATCAGTGGTCCTCCTTAAGCACCGAGGCCAGGAGAGCTACATGTGTGTGACACGCAGAAGTTGGTTTCTATGGTGGTTGCACATGCTACAGCGATGACAGAGGGACGGGAACTGGGAATAGAACAGAATGATAGAAGGGCTTGAACGGCACCTGAAGCCTCAGACCCACTGGTAGCCAAGCCAGATGGAGAGCAACAGCAGCATGAGCCCTCGTATTCACACACAGCTCACATCATCTAAAGCCAGTTCCCTAACGGCAGACGTGCTCTCCTCTCTGACGGGAGGTGGCTGCATGTGCCATCGAGACAGCAAGCTGCAGAGCCTGAAAACTCTGGTCCTGTCTAGCTAAGAATAGCAGGATCTCTGTAGAACTCCTCCGCCCACAGAGGACGCTGGATCAAAGCGGTAGCTCTTGCAGGGCGTTTATGGTTTACTAGGAGTGATGGAAAGTGTCCATGTCAGGCAGCCAGGTTTCCAACCCACTCTCTCCAGCATTACACTGCCCTTTATGACTTTTAGGTTTGAAAGTTCTGGGCATTTCCCAGGCCCAGGGAGCACTGCCCAGATGCCGACTCTGTTCAGCCAGTCTCAGGGGTACATTCCTTTCCCCGTGGTTCACCGACCAATTAAATGACCATCAAAAATAAAGTCACAGATTGAGACGAGCCCAGAGGAGGCTGGTTTCCAACCACTGACCAGGAGACGGGGCCAGAAGGAGCCACTCTCGGATTGTTATGCATAGATGAGAAATGACAGCGTGAAGCAGGGTTCATTATACTCAAGGGTGCTGTTACGGCCCTGAGAGAAGAACTGAAGACAGGCACAGTAGTAGGGAGAGGAAGAACAGGACCATTAATGGCAGAGACACTCAGCTGCCATTTACACGTGACAGACAAAACAAGACAAGTTTGGACAATGTGATGCTACCCAAGGGCTCAGGTGCCAAGCAAAACCCCCGGGTAAATTGCCTTCTCTATCAGGAAAGCATGAACACAGCCACGTTAGCCAGTTTAGACCTGCGGGAAATAGCTAACACAGCTAACCAATCATTGAAATATTTCTGAAAAACCATGCAGAACGTGAGTGGCTTCAGGTGAGTGCAGAAAACAAAGGAGGTATCGACTTTTAGAGCAGGATTGGAAGTAAACAGAAGAGGAGCACAGAAGAGCTGCCACAGGGCCCATTACCTTTCCTGAGAGCTCAGAGCAGAGATGCACAAAGGTGTTCTTTACTTCTGGGGGAATTCTGCGCTACTGTGCGTGTGCATAATTAATGAGCCCTGCATACTTTAAAATTTTTGCGCAGAAAAAAGCATCTGCCAAAATGTTGCTGCAGTTCTGCCTTTTGCCCACCAGAGGGTGTTGTGGCGATTGAACAAAGCAGCAGTTCCCCGCCAGCAAGGGAAGAGAAAGAGCCCGCCTTCTTCGCAGTGGGCCAGGTTAGGAGACAGGGGCTATGGGGAGACAATGTGGGGTACTGGGGGGATCAGACAGGGGCTCATAAGGGCTAGTGGGGGAGGACAGACTGGGGCAGGGACTGAATGGGAGTGGAGGTACAGGGCCACATGGTGATGGGGGAGTGGTGCAGAGCTACACAGGGCCAGGGGGTGGCGGCACAGACGCATGTGGACGGGGTGCAGAGCTACACAGAGACAGGGGTGGCTGGGTGGGGGCACAGAGACACACGGGGACAGGGGGAGGGGGTGCATGGCCACATGAGGAGGGGGGAGTGGGTGTCTGAGTGGGGGTGGAGGGACACATGGAGGTGCAGGAACACATGGGGACAGGAACAGATGTGCCTGACTGAACGGGGGAAGCTAAGGCTCAGCCAGGGTCTGCACGGGGGAAGCTCCCTAACAATCCCTCCTCGCCCTGCAAAAAAACTTGCTCCATACTTTTCCCACCCATACCCAACAACCCTCCAAGTTCACACCCAGGGAAGTTCCATCATTTGGGAAATTTCAATGTGGACAGGGCAAAGCCCTGGTGAAGGCTATTAGGTACACCCCTGCACTGACACTAGGGCATGGACTAGGTCATTTAATAGGATCTTCCCCTCTCCAGTGTCTATGGCTCAATGACAGGTCAGCCTGGTCTAGTAGTTAAGACACCAACCAGGACTCGGGAGACCTGAGTTCTAGTCCCAGCCCTGCTGCATGACCCTGGACCAATCACTCCCCTCTCTGTGCCTCCATTCCCCCTCCAAGCCTGTGTCCATCTTAGCTATTTGGCCTGCAAGCTCTTTGGGGCAGGGACCCTCTCTTAGTGCCCGCTTGTACAGTGCCCAGCACCACGGGGTCATTGAGCACTGCTGTAATACCTCAAAATAAAGCCGATCAGTCTCCCCCTCCTCACGCATTTACCTTCCGGGCCTGTTCCAGGACTTTGCAGGCATCCACAACAAAGGTCAAGGTTCGAATCTGCGGCACCTCGCTGATGGCAGAAACTCTGTTTCTTAGGTTCATAGCAAATTCCTACAACCACCAAGAGCAAAGTCATCTCCCGGCTTCACCCTCCACCGGCTTCCAGATCACTCCTCCAGCCAGAAGGGCTCAGCCTCCCCTCCTCCCCAACTCTTCTTTACGAAGGACTGAGCTCCCAGGTTCAGGGAGGTTTCTGCCTCGTCCCTCTGTTACGATCACACCGCCAGCCCAGCTATTCTGTTCGGTGAGCTGGGCTGAGCCATCCTGAGTCTGCTCAATGCAAAGAGCTTGTGACTGATTGTGCCTTGCTGAGACGGAGGTGCCTCCAGCGACACCACCCGTCTCCATCTCACCTGCCATGATGGAATCTGCACCTAGAATTGCTGGGGAATGCCTGGCTGACCACCTGTGAAAACTGACTCTCGCCCCTCACAGCTGGTGAAGTCTAATGAAGAGCTAATGCCCCATGAGCTTATACATTGCTCCACGGCAGGCAGCTACCAGGCCGATCCTGTCCTTTTTCTTGGCAAGGTCTTTGAGGAGCAGTGGCAGCAAAGTTCCAGCAGCTTCTATCCCCTACCAGTGGCCTGCATAGAAGTCTACAAGTCCTTGTTGGACCTGACTTGTTCTCTGCCACCCCACCAGCCTCATCCCCACGCTCACACCCTCCCAGTCGGCAGAGAGGCGCATACTGCGAGATAATTTTATCACACGCCACGGGGGAGGGGGACACGCTGAACTCCACCACACAGATCTGCAGCCCAGTCCTCAACTCCAGCCACACTGGATTCTGAATCGCCTGCCATGGGCACCTGGGGTTAGGAGGCAGGGCCTGTGCCTGGAGTGTGGGAGGAGGAGCCCTTACCCTTGCTTGATGATGGAAAGTGCACCTCTCATTGTAGTCCTGGAAACGCTTCTCCTGCCGAGCGGCTTTGCTCACCTGCAGGGAAAGGCAGCAGTTACCTGGAGTGGCAGCTCTCTCCATGGGGGGGGTCAACACAAGAGGGCCACAACGTGCATGGCCCACAACCACCAAATGTCACAGGCCTAGCACGAGAGGCGATCCCCAGAGTCCCGAAGTTTGTCCTCACCCCAAGGAGTATCCAACCCGCTTGCACGCAGCAAACACTCACCATGGCAGAACAATTGTAATAATCCTTGTGCGTTGGTTTCCAGGGCTTGAGACAACGCCAGCAAAATCCATGGTTGCATTTGGCACAGGTCATACTGCACAGGAAGAAGAGAGAAGGGGAGCTGGAGTTGGCCTGATGCAAGGTGCAGTAGCAAACAGTCCCACTCCCTGCAGACACCCGCCTGGTCCCTGGGCATGGGAATGTGGCTGCAGTGCTGGTGTACGGGGGCGGCTGAGTCTCACGTGCTCAGCTCTGCACGCTTCCCTCACACACAAACCACTATTTTTATTCTATCACAGTTGCTCAGAGGCCCCAATCAAGATCAGGGAACCCAGGGTGCTAGGTGCTGTACAAAAATAGAGACAGACCCTGTCCCAAAGAGTTTACAGTTTAGACTGAAGCGAAAGAGTGTAACGAATAAGCGCGTGCAGTGGAGGGGAAGGAGGACAAGGAATTGGAAGATTTCTTAACGATAGTCTCCTGTCTGCTATCAGCGTCTCTCACAACTCCACGACACTTAGGCTGCTCCTCTCTGCGCTGCTGTTCACAGAGGCTGTCCAAAGTTGCAGCGTCACAAGCACTGACCACCCCTTTGCTCTTGCTTGCTGCCAGATGAGTCATTCCAAAGCTGTACAGAACTCGTAGAAAGAGATTCGCAACTTCCACGGGAGCACAGCAGCTCTGGAGAACCGGCATACGGCCTGCATCGTAATGCTCCAGCACAAGGAAAATACCAAACCCTTTGGCATAACACCCTGCAGGGTGGGTAGAACTGTGAGAGATGCTGCCAGCAGAAAGGATGTTATCAGTTAAAAAATAATAATAAATCTTCCATTCTGCAGCCCAGCGTCTCCCACAATTCTGAGACGTCAGGGAAGTAGCAAGCAGTGAATGCAGGTTGAGAGGGGAAGGTAAGAAATCCAGCAATGAGACAGAAGAGGGCAAAGGTCAACATCATTTTTGGGCCACCGCCTGCAGCACCTGCCTGCCGAAGGAAGTCTCTGCTGAGGACAGAAAATCCACCTTCTTGTGACTGATGAAGGAGCTGGCTGGCAATCAGGTGGCTGCTCTGCAGATGTTCAATGTGGAATATCTCGTTCGTTCCATCCACGAGGCAGCTAGAGCTCTGGTGGAGTGCGGTGATACCCTCCAGAGCCGGGTTTCTGATGCCTTGTAGGTCTCAACGATACAGAGCCGAAGCCACCTAGCGATGGACGACTTGGAAACTGAGTCCTTGACATTTAGGCTGGAAGGACACAAACAGGGCACCTGACCTCGTTGTGGATTCCATGTGCTCGATGTAGATTTCCACCACTTTCCTGAGCTCTGGGATGTGCCACTCCTTTACCAGATCTTGCGGCTTCAGACAGAACGAAGGATGGACGGCTTCTTGGGAACTACGGAAGGGAGAATTTACTTCATGAAGAAAGGACTCTAGTTCTCAGTATCACCCTGTTTCCTGCACAGACAATAACGCCAGCTCTGAGACCCATCTAGCAGATGCGATAGCGACAAGAAAACAGATTTTTATGGACACTGAAGTCAGGGGCTTGAAGGGATGATCTGTTAGAGCCTTCAAAACCTGCGGCAGATCCCATTTTGGGAAGACTGGCCTGACCGCTCTGAGGAACCTGGAGGTCTGGGGGTTCTCTGCCAAGGATCCCGCAGACCCCATAAAAAAGATGCTCCTGAAAGCAGAAACTTGGTGAGCTGTGGTGCTGGATTGAAGGCCCCTGTCTAGGCCTTCCTGGAGAATGTCCAAAATGGCTGATATCCCCCATTCCTTGGGGTCCGCCCCATGCTCCTGGCACCAGCCGCTGAACCTGGACCAGATGGAGGAGTATGAGGCTCTCTTGGGTGCTAGCAAAGTCTGGATGACTCTGGCAGATTGATGGAGCATTGTTAAGGCTTTCTTTTCAATAACCAAGATGTCAGCTGAAGCCAGAGGAAGGAATGGGCCTTGGGAGACAATATCTGAGTGTGGAGGCAACAGCTTTGCCCACTTAGTCATAGTGGGTCTAGGAGTTGATGAGGGTTGTTCTGGGTATTGTTCGGAGCCCAGACCTTTCAGCACCCTGTTGGTACAATAAGGCTGAAGCCCCAGGGACTCTCTCATGGCGCTCCAGAAGCAAATGCTCAGCAGACAGAGTATGCCAGGGAGTGCACTTCCCTCAGGCAGACCAGGCTCCCAACACATGCACCAGGCTTCAAAGGCTGGACAAGTAGCATGTCCGCTGAACCCCTCATGGGGCTCAGTTCCGGCCCTCAGTGTGGAACCATGGCAAAGCCATCCTCAGGCCAGGCGACTGGCCGGTTTATTTATCCGGGGCGGGTTTTCTGAGCTCTCTGCAGTGGCCGCGAAGGAACCGAGGCAGCTGAGGGCTGCACGCGCTCAAGCAATGTTGGGTGTTGAACGTTCAATGCCACTAAAGAGTGTGCAGCCCAACGGACACTGCAGACTCAAGGGACCATTCTTGTAAGTGGGAAACACACAGACTCTCAAAGAATAGCTCTGCCCCCTGACCTGTGGCGGAGCTAGAGCATGACTTCTAGAAGACACCCAATCTTGATGGCACGATGCCAAGTGATGGAGAATCCAGCCCTTAGTCCCAAGGGTTAACTTCCCGCAAAAGAGGATGCTTTATCTCCCATTTGAATGTTTTGCTTCGAGCTTCAACGTCCAGCTCTGCAGGCAGGTACTTGTAGGCTCTCTCTCTTGTCCACTAAACCCCTACGCACAGACAGCTGCTTTCGGCTTTCACTGGGAGACAGGTTTTCCAGGCCTCAAATAGCTCTGGCAGCTCTTTGGTCAACCTCCTTTTAAAGTGTGGACACCAGAAATGGACAACGGACAGCTTCCAGGAACGGTCTCAGAAGCACCCTAGTCACATGTGATGCCACCTCCCTACTCCCTCTCCGTGTTCCCATTTATACATGTAAGGACCCACAGACTTTTTGCCACAACATCACGCTAGGGGCATGTGTACGGTTCATTTCCTCCATGACCCTCAAGTCCTTTCCAGACTCGCTGCTTTCCAGAAGACAGTCCCCCAATGCTGTATGGGGATCTACATTCTTTGTTCCTAGACATAGGGCCCTGAATTAAACAGTAGGGGGTCTATTATGGACTTCTTGAAAATCAGTCCTGAAACCTGGAGTCTTCCTTATTTGCCCCTACAGCAAAAACACCAAAACTACCTCAAGGAGGCTAGAGAGGGCGGGTGAGTCAGAATTAAGAAACTCGTAAAAACATACCCACGCCACACACTAGTTCTATCGCTGTGCTAACAGTTTACACTGAAGCTAGCTCCTAATTAAGGCGCAAACATAAGAAGTGTCCAACGAGTAGGAAGTTGAGAAACCAGAGGAAGTTTCAACTTGCTGGTCTGGTGTGGGAAGGAACCAAGGGAGGCAGGAACATAGCTTACCATGGAGCGCGCCACAGCTCCAGGCAAGGGCCACATGGTCCCCAAAGGTCAGAGGGCTCTGTGCTTTGGGCAGTGCACAGAGCAGGGATCTGCACTGATAGTACTGGAAGGAGGACATCTGTCGCCCCTGTGCCTAGCAGCGCTGACAATGTCCGTGCTCTGCGGGTCGGTTTCCCATTTGGAGCAGAAATCAGTGAGGTGGAGTCGGCCGTTTTCTTCGTGTAATTTGTGATGAACACAGAGCTTTGGACAGGGTGGTAAAAAATGTCCTGAACAACTCTATCCTGCAGAACCTCAAAGCATGGCCCTATCCACAGAGGCAGCTCTCTGGGGCCTGTCTCGCTCACGAGTCTCACTGCTTCACTGTCTCCTCGTCCTCCCTCAGCACTCTGCCTTGCAAACCCCTCGCCCAAGGCTGCTCGCTCGAGTTCGCATGGCCTGGACAGGTGATCCTCAGCACTTCAGCTGTTAGACAGGGCGCTTTAACCCCTCAACATCCTTCACGGGTGCCATTACTGCATGGCACCTTCTGCTCGTCCCACGGGAAGTTTCATCCTCTCTGCTCAGATATCAATGACCCCCCTAGTGCATAAGCCACTTGCACCTAGTGCCAGAACATGGCTCTCCTGATCATTCAGGACAAGTACGCACAGAATTTGGTGATCTGGCGCAAGTCACCTGAACAGAACAGTGGCAGAGCTGAGACTCTCCTGTGCTCCAGCATGCAGACCAGGCCATGTCCCAGTTGTCGTGGTGAGGTGGGCAACTGACCACTGAAAACCAGACCAAGCCCCACCCACTTATATCACGTACAGCACCGCAGTGCCACAAGGACCTGGGATCAGCAAAGGGCTCCGCAAATCCCATGAACCAGAGCAGCTCAGCAGTCCAATGGGGTAACAAGACAACAGCACAGACTCTCAGCTCCTTGAAGCCAAGCCAGGACCAGCAAAAACAGAAACTCAAGGAATTCATGGAGGACAGGTCCATCAATGGCTATCAGCCAGGATGGTGTCCCTAGCTGCTGTTTGCTAGAAGCTGGGAATGGACGACAGGGGACTGATTGCTTGATGATTCCCTGTTCTGTTCATTCCCTCACTGGCATTGGCCACTGTCGGCAGACAGGATACTGGGATAGACGGACCTTTGGTCTGACCCTGTCTGGCCGTTCTTATGTTCTGAAGTGCCCCAGAAACCTGCCTGGATCCCTCCCACTCCTCCTGGCCCAGCCCCCAAATGAGAAAAGATACTCACTGTAGACAGCCCTCATTTTTCTCTATCTGAGCCTGGCAGCTTGGGCAGCGCTTAGAGATGAGTTTGGCCAGGTGTTTGCTCTGGGCTTCCACCGTCATCCCTTCATAGTACCCACCGTCATCCATCCACTGGGACATGTGGCTGCAGCTGGCCGGGTAATGAGCCTGCAAGGGACAGAGCATGAGTCACGGGGGAGCGGGAAGGCAGTAGCGAGCAGGCGTGAAGACAGGCCCGCGGCCGAGCAAACCTCAGCCGTACCTCTGGGAAATTGCAGTTGAAGCAGGATATCCAGCAGCACTTGGAGCAGGCCTCTCCGCAGCCGAGTCCCTCCTTACAAAGGACCTGATCGCAGCCCTGGGGGTTAGTGCACCAGGTCAGGTTGGAGCAGCACTCCACGTAGCCTCGCAGGAGAGCTTTCTCGTACTGCAGAGAGAGAAACGAGGGCAGAGGGGCATGAGGAGGAAGATGATCATGTGGTTAAGGCACCTGACCGGGACTCACGAGCTGTGGGTTCAATTCCCACCAACTCACTGCATGACCGTGGGCACGTCACTTCCCTCCTCTGCGGCTCAGCCCCCAGCCATAAAATAGGGACAATGATGCTTCCTTTCTCCCACCCTGCATCTGTCGTGTCGGTTTAGATTGTCGTAAGCTCGCCGGGACATCCCGGCCTCGCACTAGGCCCAGCACAAAGGGGCCCAATTTTGGCTGACACTTCCGTCATACAAATAGAAAGCAACACGCTCCCTGGCAAAGGCCCTAGGACTGCTGTTGGGGCAGCCATGGAGCACACGGCAGTTCTGCTCACATTCTGCCTCGATGGGTAGGTTTCTCTGGAGTAAGGGCCGTGCAAAATACTCACCAGGGTGCGGACTAGGTTCACAAGGGTGGGAAACAATATAGCCCCGAGGGATCTTGCAACATGCACACACTTACTGCAGATACAGGAGGAGGATTAAGCAGCTGTAGAGACACTGCCTGAGAGTCAGGTGTAGAGGAAAGGGCACCGGGGCCGATTGGAGGATGGAGCGTAACAAAGGCTTTGGCGTAATTCAACAGGGAGGTCAAACCAGCAGAAGATCCCCAAAGAGCTGGCTGGCTCAGGGGAAAGGGCCATGGGTTTCCCCTCTAGGGTAGCCCTGTGCAGAAGGAACAGGCTATGGCCATCAGTTAGTGCCCTATGTGACACGTCACCAAAACCATCTGCCCAGCTGACGCAGCCTGGCCATCTGAGCAGAGGAGCCAGGGGTTGAATGAGCCACTCTCATGGCTAGGAAGAGGCACACTGGTGAAGAGCAGAGCGTGCGGAAAACCTGCCATGTCACCGGCCACGCTGGACAGCTTCTGAGACCAGAAGACTTGATTCCCTAGAACCTTCAAGCCAGCACCTCTCCCCAGCACCAAACACGCCGGAGTTTGTAACGATGCCATCCTGGAGAGAAGCCTTCTGTCTTGAGAACAGGGATGGTCCTGTCAAATTCTCTCAGGGAAAGAAAAAACGGCGTTGGCAAGCTGGAGAGGGGAATGGGTGACAGCTGAGGGGCTTAGTGAGCTTCTGACTTTGCACAGGAGGCAGAACAGGGTCCAGCACAGAGAGGACAGTTGCAGGGATGCAGAGAGAACACAAACCAAAGCACCAAGAAACAGGACAGATGAAACAGACATTCAGCAGCAGGCACTCTTTACCCATCAGCGCCATAGGCTATGGACGGGACAGACCCATCTGACCGGGGCGGCTGGCTCAGTGCCCAGGCAGAGGAAGGCAGACAGGAATCTGGATACAAAGGCAGAAAGCAAGTGGCACTTATTGCTGGATACTGTTCTACTTCTGCAAACAAGGAGAGACCCCCTTGTGCGTCAGGGCTGAATGGCTTCTGTTTGACACTCCTAGAGCGAACAAAGTTCCTGCAGGAATGTTATTTCCCTTACAGGAACGGTGGCTCTTTCAGATGAACAGAGTACTTCGGCCAGCAGTGTTCACTGGGGCCATGCCTGCACCCAAGGACCTCACATCCCCCCCACCCCAGGGTATAAAGAGGTGGGCTGTGCCATGTGGAAGTTGGTATGCTGCCCTCAGAGCTGCAGGCTGCCTCTCTCCAGGCAAGGGATAACAGAAGCAAGGGTGGTCATCCTGAACTTCATTTTCTTGACAAATCCATTGAACACTCTGAAGTCCAGAATGGGTCAAAGACCCGCCTCTCTTTTTGGGAATCCAGAAGCAGCAGGAATAGAAACCTCTCCCTTCGTGCAAATAAGGAACTTCCTCTTGCTCCCAATCATAACCAGGACAGTACTCACACTCCCGGAGAGAAAGTCAGCACAGAGAGAAACATCTGGGCACCAGTCGAGCCACCAACAGCAGCTGCCTGGATGTCAAAGGAAATCCGAGCAACAAATGCCTCCCAAAAGGCTGAGTGAGCAGATCCCAAGTTTCCCCCAGCTAAGACTCAAACAGCAGTACCTTAGACACCCCTCTCGGCTCCAGGCCCAGCGACCCTTGCCTCCAGGATCTCTCTGCCAGGAACTCCCACAGAAATTGTGCAGAAACTAAAATAGCTCTCCGCAAATCTAGCCATGCCATACTTCCTTGGACAACAGGGACGCGGGCAGGTGTTTGATAATTCTGTAGATGGGGAGGGGGGAAGGGGTCCCCACCAGGTCACCAGTAATTTCCAGAAGAGGAAGGAAAGCCCAGTTCTGAAAAGATGTTAATGTTGAGACAAGCCTTCCATAGGGAGCCTGACCCTGACTCCTCCCTCTCTGCCAATCAGAAGCCAACACACCTTGGTATCTCCTGCTGAGGGCTTTGTCCAAGGGTGGAATGGCTTTCTAAGGTGGGGTGGAGGAAACTGGGTACAAGGGGTGTCTGAGAATTGGGGGCTCATGTTCGTAACACAGGGACACTCTAGCCACGTACTGTTTGGACTGATGTGCCCTGCGGGAGAGGAGCTATTTTCGTTTCTGCACAGGGAGTGCCATTGTTCTCTCGCGGTTGGTTTCTGGTTTGGGTTGGAAGGGGATTAGATACACAGAGTAACAGGAATGGAGGCAGGGGGGCGCAAAGGGAGGAGGGCACGGAGGGCAGCGTGAAGAATGTGAGGGAGGGCAGGGGAGCGAACAGCCAGTCGGCACAGGGGAGGATTCATTCATTCAAAGGCACCAGGTTTCTCCTGGGTAGCTCTCGGCCCCACCACTCTCCAAGACAGGGAGGGGGGAAAGGCGGTGGCCTAGAAACAAAGCGTGTTCCCTGATACACCTGCTCAGGGCGGGCTAGACATGGCCCCACGCCCAGTAGTGACCTCACCCACCTTGGCAATGACCTCTTGGGAGGAGATGATGGAGCGGATGAAGTCCGTGGTGGGCTGCGCAGGGCAGTCGGGGATGGGACAGGTGCAGTTCTGAACCAGGTTCTGCTCGATGCAAGTCGTCAGATATTTATTCCAGCAGGACTGGGGAGGGGGAACAAGATCAGATCTCGAGAGTACATCTCGTGCACACCCCAGGGCACAGACCCTCCTGGTGAGCCCCCTCCCTTCGTCAGGGGCCGTTTCCCAGCTTGACAAACTCAGGAATTTGCCTTGCAGGCGGAGTGGCACCAGAATCATGCCACAACTGAAAACAGGGAGCGAGCCCAGGAACACGAGGAAGCCAGGGAAAGAGGGGTGACGGTGTGCCCCAGGGACCTTCCCCTGACAGCTGCGTCCCTCCTCCTGGGAGCAGGGCCCTCCCCTCACTGTCATAGACGCTGCCAGCCCCCAGGCCCCTCACCTTGCAGCAGTAGTGCATGCAGCAGAGGGTGGGAGGGCTGTCGTCCGGGCACAGCTGGCTCACGCACACCGGACAGTGGGTGACGGGACTCGGGGGTGGCTGGGGGTTCTGCACTTGCAGCCCTGAGGAAATCAGCAGCAGCTCGGGGTCCTCGGTGTAGCGCTCGATCAGCAGGTCCACGTTCCACTTGCAGTGAATGAGCAGGTGCTGGGCTCTATCAGCTGAGACACTCAGGGTGTCCAGGACCTGCTGCACCGTCTGGTTCATGAGCACCTGCACCTCCTCCTGACTCATGGTGCGGCCCATAGGCAGCAGCAGGGTCTCCATCAGGACCGCCTCTGGGCCGACTCCTCTGGCATCCAGCCTGGCAGAGAGCAAACGCCCGTCACCCGTCTGGAGAGCTCCCAGTGATGCCCCCCTCCAGCCCCGCCTGAGACGCTCCCCTACCTGAACGGGGAGAACTTCCTGCCCTTGTCCTGCCCCCTCAGGCACTCTGCGCTACGGAAAATGACCTGGGCCTGGCCCCGGTGAGGTGTCGTGGGCTCCGTGGAGACGTACTCCAGCAGCTGGGGGTTGTCCTCCTGGCGCCGCACGTAGCCCTGGCTCAGCAGGTGCAGGGTGCAGGACAGCACGTCCGTGCTGCTGCAGCAGAAGCTGAGGAACTTCAGGGCGGGGCCAGACTCCCATTTCTGACAGGCGTCGATCACCTGCGGGGGGGAGAGGGCAGAGTTACGCTGAGGCTGCCGGGGCGCGGAGCCGCGCGGCCGCTTGCTTGCCGGGACCCCGTACCCTGAACACCAGGTTATCGATGTGCAGCTCCTTCTCCCCTTTCAGGATCTGGATGATGAGGCAGCAGATGATGTTCCTCTTCCTCTCCAGGGTGCTTCCCTCGTCATCCTCCACATTCAGGTACGTCTGCTTGGGGAGCAGCCACAGGCGCTGGCCGGCCGCCCGCGCCAGGGCCGCCTCGTTCAGACGCAGGACGCCTGGGACCAACACAGCCGCACTCAGCTATGCCCAGGGAGCGGTTCCTCCAGCACCCCCTGGCCCCACTTGGGGACCAGCCCCAGCCCTCCATGGCCCCCCCCCACATATCCCACCCCCTGGCCCCGCTTGGGGACCAGCCCCAGCCCTCCATGGGGCCCCCCCCCACATATCCCACCCCCTGGGCCCACTTGGGGACCAGCCCCAGCCCTCCATGGGCCCCTCCTTCCCATGTACCAGCCCCCGCCCCTCCATGGTCCCCCCCCACACACATATCCCACCCCCCGGCCCTGCTTGGGGACCAGCCCTCCACACCCACCAGCCCAGTTCTCCCTCCCCCCTCCGCCAGCCCTGCTTGGAGACTGGCCCCTCCGGACGCAAACCCCCGTCCAGCTCACAGACAAGCCCCGGGCTCCCTGGCACCTGCTCTGGGCCCAGCCCGGCCAACCCTCCACACCCCCCACCAGGCCCAGCGCAGGGGCTCCAGGGCTCCATCCCCAGCTGTGGTCCCCCTGTTCAGGGACCACCCAGGGACAGGGCTCAACCCCCCTGCCCCCCCATACGCACCCCCCTGAGGCAGGCTCTGGGTCAGGATCCCGGCCTCTCCCGTCAGAGGTTTCAGCGCGTGGCTCAGCAGGACAGGAGACAGCCCCGTGGCCTGGGCCAGGGCCTCCACAGCAACTTCCTGCCGAGCAAAGGAGACAGGAAGTGAATACGCAGCGGCAGGGCCATGGCGATGGGGCGACAGCTCTGGGGGCCGGGACAGGCGTCTTGGGGCCACGGCCCAGAGGCAATGGGGCGAGGTCGCTAGGGGCCATGGTGCTGCGGGGGAGGGGCCGTGGCGATGGGGGGCATCAGGGGACACAGCGGCTGCTTCTCAGCGGCTCCTGGGCCACAGGGGGGCAGGGACCAGGGCTGTGGAGATGAGAGTCCAGGGGCTCGGGGGTGGGGGGAGGGATGGAGGGAAGGGGGGTGTCTTCCCAGGGGGAAGGACAGACGGTCTCTGCCCCATACGGATGAGCTCGGGGGAAGTTCTCCCTGTGTTGCGAGGACAGGAGGGGTCTGCAGCCAGGTCGGGGATTCCCACCCCCGGGGGGAGCTGGGGGCAGCTCCAGGAGGCCGGGGGGGAAGCGGGGGTCCCACCTGGGTGCTGTTGAAGCCCAGCAGGATGTACATCTGCAGGGTGGAGACGTGCAGGGTGGTGCTGCCCGCGAACCGGAGCTCCGCGTGGCCCAGCCACGTCCACTGCAGGCGCCGCGGCTTCGTGTGCTCCAGGCCAAACCGGCTCTGACCTGCAAGAGACGCGGCCAGTCCCAGCAGAGCCGCCAGCGCGCCGGGCCTGCCCCCCACCCCAGCCACACGCCCCCAGGCGGTGCTGGAGCTCACCCCACTGCTCGGCCTAGCCCCCGTTCCCCACCCTCCCCCCGGTTCCCCCTCTCCTGTCACACGCCCCCCCCCATGGTGCCCCCTCCCCTGTCACACGCCCCCCCCCCCGCTGCTCCCTCCCCTGTCACACGCCGCCCCCCCGGTGCCTCCTCTCCAGTCACACGCCGCACCCCACCACCACCATGAGGCACAGGGACGCCCCCCAGCCCCTGCCCGACCCAGTCGGCCCCAGCCCCAGCCCCTGCCCAGCTCAGTCGGCCCCGGCCCCAGCCCCAGCCCCTGCCCGGCTCAGTCGGCCCCAGCCTCAGCCCCAGCCCCTGCCCGGCCCCAGCCCCTGCCCGGCTCAGTCGGCCCCAGCCTCCGCCCCAGCCCCTGCCCGGCCCCAGCCCCTGCCCGGCTCAGTCGGCCCCAGCCCCAGCCCCTGCCCGGCTCAGTCGGCCCCAGCCCCAGCCCCAGCCCCTGCCCGGCCCCAGCCCCTGCCCGGCTCAGTCGGCCCCAGCCTCCGCCCCAGCCCCTGCCCGGCCCCAGCCCCTGCCCGGCTCAGTCGGCCCCAGCCTCCGCCCCAGCCCCTGCCCGGCCCCAGCCCCTGCCCGGCTCAGTCGGCCCCAGCCTCAGCCCCAGCCCCTGCCCGGCCCCAGCCCCTGCCCGGCTCAGTCGGCCCCAGCCCCAGACTCACTGTTGGTGTAGAAGTCGGCGAACCGCGCCAAGTAGCCCGCGAGGGGCCGCGGGAAACACCTGCTGGGATCCTCCAGGTAGCAGAGCGGGGAGATGGTCCAGCAGCGCGGGGACAGGGCCAGCACCTTCACCTCCGGCTCCTCCTCCAGCGAGGCCGGCTCCTCCTCCATCGCCTGGGGACGGGAGCAGGGGGGCCAGGGCTCAGGCTCCCGCCAGGGGCTCGTCTGCGGCACCTCCTGGGAAGGGAGGGGGCCCGGCGCAGACCCCGCCCCCCCCGGGAAAGGGAGGGGGCCCGGCGCAGACCCCGCCCCCCCGGGAAAGGGAGGGGGCCCCGCGCAGACCCCGCCCCCCCTGGGAAAGGGAGGGGGCCCGGCGCAGACCCCGNCTCGGGGGTGGGGGGAGGGATGGAGGGAAGGGGGGTGTCTTCCCAGGGGGAAGGACAGACGGTCTCTGCCCCATACGGATGAGCTCGGGGGAAGTTCTCCCTGTGTTGCGAGGACAGGAGGGGTCTGCAGCCAGGT